>MU158724.1:2126328-2218785 GCA_015888305.1 Antheraea pernyi | reverse complement strand
TATATATATATATATATATACACATATTATCATTGTCTATGTTTAAAGTTGCTTGTCAAGTTATTCGACTGTTTTATAAGGTTTGCATTTTTTATTATATAGCAAACACATTATCGATATACTAGTATAATGTATACAAAAACTATAAATACATAACTATAACGCAACGAAAAAATATATATACGTTAACTTTACTATAATGTAATCAAGAAGAATACATATGCAACTATAATATAACCAAAAATTTGGCATAGTAATCGTAAAATAATCGACACTAATCTCCGAAACAGTAGGAAACATTTACCGGAATATAGTCATGGAATATAAGCGGTATATCTCAATGTGTCATCTAAGCTACAAATCATTACGGTTTCTCATAAGGGCTAAGCAGTGATGATAAAATATAACAGACGTAATTTAAAATAGGAAAACTTTTATAGGGGTAAAATAATCGACACTAATCTCCGAAACGGTAGGAAACATTTACTGGAATATAGTCATGGAATATAAGCAGTATATCTCAGTGTGTCATCTAAGCTACAAATCATTACGGTTTCTCATAAGGGCTAAGCAGTGATGATAAAATATAACAAACATAATCTAAAATTGGAAAACTTTTATAGGGGTAAAATAATCGACACTAATCTCCGAAACGGTAGGAAACATTTACTGGAATATAGTCATGGAATATAAGCAGTATATCTCAGTGTGTCATCTAAGCTACAAATCATTACGGTTTCTCATAAGGGCTAAGCAGTGATGATAAAATATAACAAACATAATCTAAAATTGGAAAACTTTTATAGGGGTAAAATAATCGACACTAATCTCCGAAACGGTAGGAAACATTTACTGGAATATAGTCATGGAATATAAGCTGTATATCTCAATGGGTCATCTAAGCTACAAATCATTACGGTTTCTCATAAGGGCTAAGCAGTGATAATAAAATATAACAGACGTAATCTAAAATTGGAAAACTTTTATAGGGGTAAAACAATCGACACAAATCTCCGAAACGGTAGGATACATTTACTGGAATATAGTCATGGAATATAAGCAGTATATCTCAGTGTGTCATTTAAGCTACAGATCATTACGGTTTCTCATAAGGGCTAAGCAGTGATGATAAAATATAACAGACGTAATCTAAAATTGGAAAACTTTTATAGGGATTGATTGGTAAGAGTAACAAATCATATTTAAAAAAATGACAAAGCCCTTCCATACTTCATGTAAATATTACACTTATTACTTTTACTTTAAAAAAAAGATAGATCGAAGCCTTCTTACACTTATACATAAGATCAAAATGGCCAGCTCTACTGTTATTTATGTGATCGGGCTTTCAAGAGCAAATTTGGTTTCCCGAGTCACATTAGGGCCCACACTTGAAAGAAATGAAATGTTTTAGAGTCACCATCATCGAAATCTATAAAGGAGACTATATATGTACTCTTTACCTACATCCACTTTCCCAACTTCTAAACCCACTCATTAATATGAAACTGGATATAACGGCTCAATTGGTACATGAAAAAGAGCAACACATTTATAATACGAATAAAATAACTCACCTGCGATATAGGAGTAACAACCAGCGAGTCCATCCCTGTCTTCGAATTGTACACTTTTTGTTTCACAAAACCCGGATCCACGACGTAATAAATACCATCGATCGTCAACGAAGTCTCCGCTATGTTGGTGGCTATCACCACCTTCCTCGACCCGGGTGGAGCCGGCTCGAAGATCCTCGTCTGCATTTCAGACGGCAGCGCGGAGTACACCGGCAGGATGATCAGCTCGGGGACGTCCTGACCGAGGGACTTCATTCTCTCGTACAGGATCTCACACGCAGTGTCGATCTCCTCCTGTCCTGTCAGGAACAGGAGTATATCGCCTGGCGGTTCCCTCAGATGTATCTGCATCACTGTGATCAAGGATGCATCGAGGTAATCCGTTTCTGGTTCCTTTGTGTATAGCACTTCGACGGGAAACGTTCTGCCTGGTATAGTGAAGATCGGCGCTTCGAAGAAGTACTGAGAGAACTTCACAGCATCCAGGGTTGCTGAGGTGACGATCAGTTTCAACTCTGGTCGTTTTTGTACCGCTTGCTTCAGCAAACCAAAGAGCACATCTGTATGAATGGTACGCTCGTGGGCTTCGTCCAACATGATCACGGAATAAGATTTGAGGTCAAGGTCCATGAGGCATTCACGCAGCAGCATACCATCTGTCATGTACCTGCGATCATTATTCTCAGTCAATTATGGCCTTATCAGTTTCAATCAGGCAATGTTATTCATCAGCTTTTCATTCAATCAAATTTTATAAAGTAGTTATAGAGTAGTGACACTACCTAATTAAATTCTTTCAAATAAGGGTATGGTTTTTATATTTTATTCATAACCTTGTGTTATTTGATTTTTATATTTTGTAACATTGGTGGCTTGGTTTGCGTAATATAGTTTGGTTATTATGCTTATAAAATAGATGGAAAATAATATCACAGGGCATGAATTCTGAGATGCCACAAAAACGCCTTGGAGAGTTCAAGCCACCATCTTGTTAGAACATTGAAATTATCTCAAGACACCTATAATATCGTTACCTATTCGACAACGGCAATAATATTCTGTAACTTTGGTTGCCAAAAAAAAGGGGTTAAAATAAAATATTGAAAATAAAGCACTGATTATTATAAACATACTAACAATAGAAACATAATTTGTTAATTTCTAGCTGGATAAAGACCTTTGCAAAACTTTATTTACAAAACCAAAACTTACAAGAAAGAAAAAAGAAAAGGAAAGAAAATGATGTATCATCATTTTGTGATTTAAACATCATCGTTCACATGTTGATTCATCTTATGTAGCTTATTGACGTCATAACCCACATAACATGGTGTTTGAACTTACTATCCGAATGGATAATGAGGTTTGAAACTTTGTTGTAGAACCTTAAACGAATACCTAAAACCTTTTGGATGACCAAATTATGAACTCTTCTAATATTTAAATTTAGCATTTTTCTAAGTTCTTGTAGACATACATTAAATTGTCAATGATATATTGGTAGGCTATAGTTAAACTCCTGTATTTCTGGAGATTTCTAGTCTGTCACGAAGTACCATATTGTATGGATTTCTTGGTTTCGCGTAATATGGGTGTAGTGTTTGTTTAAATGTGGTTTTGCTGACTAACTTGATGACGGTCTGTGGGCTATTGTGTAGCTGAGCTCATGATTACATCCTCCAAATTAATTATACCCACGAAATCCATAATTTACTACGAAAGGTCATTTGCCGGCAAATAGAAATACATAACAACTGTAACATAAGAACTGTCAACTTAGACAATATTTGAATTTAAACAATGCCTATGTGTAAACAAGGGTAAGACACTGTTTTGTGATCAAACTTTTTTAAACAAGTGTTCAACGCGTATTTAATTATTTTTTTTAATAAGAGGGAATATGTGAATCACTAACTTGATGACTGTCTCCGGGCTGGTGCAGTCCTCGAACCGTATGGTGTATCCGACCTCCTGGCCGAGCCGGCAGCCGAACTCCTCGGCGACGCGCTTGGCGACGGACATGGCGGCGACACGGCGCGGCTGTGTGCACGCGATCTTACCGCGCGCCGTCAGCCCGCACTCCGCCAGGTACTGCGTGATCTGCGTCGTCTTACCCGACCCCGTCTCCCCGATCACTATCAGTATCTGGTTGTCCGCTACGGCCTACCGACCAAATGAAACACCAAACTTATTACGTTATATGTTCTGATGTGTGAATATTCGAATGGAATAGTTCAAATTATTCAACATATCCAATATTCAAATCGAAGGTGACTTCCATATTCGGAATATATTCATGAATAAAATATTCTTATTAAAATAACAATTAAACGACGGCGCGGTATTCTGACAGCGCCTGGCTCTCGGCGCGCTGTGTTAAATAAATTCATATTCTTTAAACTAATCACGAACAGTGAATTTTTTTTCTGAAATCTTAAATTTTAATAAATAACGCATGTAACCGATAAAAAAAACTTCATTTTTTTACCGAGAAGTCATTGAAATTTTCATTTGTTAACTTAAAAGTTAATTAACAATATGATAATAAACAAATAATTTTTAGGTATTAATATTTTATCAAAATATAAACATTTTAAAAATAGATCCTTCAAGTCCCATTAATGTAACTTTAACGGTTGATTTACAATTCAATGTTTAATTAAAAGTACCTAAAATTTTCATTTTAAAAAAAAATATTGTTACAATCGAAATTTTTTAAAATCGTTTTGGGTGATCATTTTATAATGGTATGAACTCCTAAAAAAATTAATGGGATTAATTTTTATGATCAAGTGGAAAATGGGGGGTCCAGTTGACGTGATCTTGATCATTTGTCAGTTATAATTAAATCCAAATAACACTTAATCACATGGTTTCTGAGTTTTGAGTGATCGCATACTTTTATTGAATGATCCCCTTATGCAGTATTTGTTTTTATCTGTGGTATATATCTAATAGCATATATTGTGTAGATATTATGCGTATTACAATACCGTTATTGTGAATAAAATACATTCATAAGAAAGAAATAATTTGAAATTAAAATAAAATAAATGAAGCCTTTCATAGAAACATCATTTTTCGATGTGTATGGGTCTTCTAATAATGACAAATATACAAGAAAAAGAAAACAACGAAAATAGCAATAACATGTAATTAACAAACACAAAACTATTCTGAATGCGACTGTACTGCAACTAGTGAAGACATATGTGTCAACGTGGGTGAAATAGGGGGCGAGGTACGCTTGCTCCCCTTTTACCTCACTACGTCCCTCTGATACCTAAATTTGTGTTCTGCGCATCTACTTCAGAGCGGTTAAAACGTTTGACGCGGACTATAATTCGAATATTTAATTGAACGTCAATTTCAATTCGAGGTCCACCGACCGCTAGATACCATTCTCCAAGTTGAAAACCTTCCACCAAGTTGTTGGCATGCTCCGCAACTGCACTTGAGAGGCAGTCGCCTCTATTTTTAACGTAACTCTATTTTTTTTATTATTACGTTTACCATCTAAGACCACGTCCTCATCTAATATCACATGAAGTTGTGGTCAAACGCTAATCATTACAGAGTTTCAAACAAAGTCCCCTGCCGCGTCTGTCTGTCTGTCTGTTCGCGATAAACTCAAAAACTACTGAAAGGATTTGCATACGGTTTTCACCAGTAGATAGAGTGATTCATGAGGAAGATTTTAGTATATAATTTGTCTAGGGAGTCTCTATAATCAGGGCGGAACAACGTCTGCCAGGTCCGCTAGTAAAGCATAAAAAGAAAAATATAATCATATATAACTACGATATAAAATATTACCTTAGTCAACTCATCTCTCAATTTATAAATAGGCAGCGATTGTCTCTGCTCGAGCAGAGACAAGTTGGTCTTCTTCCCAAACGAAGACTTCTTTCCACCGATGACGTGTTTCTTCCACTCGGGCAAGTCCTGGGGCGTGATGCCAGAACCTCGCATGTTTGCAGCAAGTGTTCGACCGTCGCTCTCCGGCAGAGGATCTATCCAGTTCTTATTTAGACCTTATAGATAATAAATGCACACAATTATTATGAGTTATTTTACAAGAGTAAAGAACCCTGTATGATTTAATAACATCTTTAACAGACAGTAAGGTATTATAATATAAAATAGATTTTATATACCTATTTTATATTAACTTTAGTAATTATATATCCTATTCCAGGGTATAATCAACTAGATACTTGTCAAATTTCATAATAATCCCTCTAACCTCATGAGTGTGTGTGATGGTTAAACATTCAAACAGGCATGTTTTCGCATTTATATCGCACTTGCTTCTGCCCGTGGCTTCGGCTCGCGTTGGTGTACATTTTACTTATATATGCATATGAACCGTCTATTTTATCTAAATATACGAAAAAGTTCTAGAAAAATTCATGATACAAAAAAATACATTTGACATAATTTTACTTCATATGCAAAATGGACGTCACATAGATCACTTGTTCTTCAGGTGCCCTAACCTGCATGAATACTCTCCTTACCCTTGCTTTCTCCCCTTATATCAATCTTATAAGTAAAGTCATCTCATGTAATAAAATCAAACTATAATTATATCATCATGTGACACTGGCTGAATTGTGAACTGGTTAAGGAACACGGGTGCCAAATTAAAAAAAAAAACGAAATGACAAAATATTTTTGTGAACATTATGTGCACTCACCTGTTGGTAAACTCTCCATTTCCTGTTCCCTTTGTATCATTTTCTGTTCTCTCCTCTCTTTCGCCAAAGCGGACTGCATCATAGCAGCCTGTGCCAGTGACCCGTCTGGATTCTTCACAATTCTAATCGTGTAGGGCCCGTCCATGGCCTTGGAGGAACGGTGGTTCTTCTTCCACCAGCTCTATCTCGATATCTGCTTCACCGTCCTCCTCTTTCGGCAATAGACCGGTTTCCTCGTCGAAATCTGGTAACTCACTCTTGTCGATCACTCCCGATGAAATCATCTGTAAATGACAATTGAAATTAAATATATAAATGAATGTTATTTGTTCTAAAATCATCAATAAAACACACCTAGCAGAAATAAGTATTCGGTAAAAAAATTAACAACAGACAGCCAAATCATAATCAGTGGCATAGCTAGCATGTGTGGTTGTGGATGTCTTAGAGGTATGCAAAGGCGTATTTACTATAACGCCATGGGAGTCATGACCCACAGTAACAAATCTCGAAATCTCAAATGGTGGCAGATAGTGCAGAATTTTTTTTCTGTAAATACACACTATAAACCCACACCACAAATGTAAAATATGTTGGAAACCTCTGCTTTTTTTTCCATCATGGTGTAGTACAGTAGGTCTCTTACAGTAGGTAAGTTTTTTTTTTTTGAACTGACTACGCTATTTACCAAGCAAGGTCTTAACAGCTTCACCGGACTACTAAGGCGAGCGCTTAAGGCACTCAGCCGATTTTATTTTGACAACTAGCTCAAGGGTGCGCGGCACATCTCGGCTTTGGCTGTTGCCTGATACATGCATTTCGCGACCTATGTGAGCTAAGCTAACTATTCATACATATATGAGTTGTTGAAACATATACCAAGCATACATACCTCAATAACTCTTATATGTATTTCGTATCGGATAATATTCTAAACTATTTCAGTTTAATAAGGGAAAAAAGATAAAACCCTTCCACTTGCATGTGTAAGCGTGTATGCGTGCACGTGTGTGGAGGTGATATGTGTAATGTTGTCGCAGTGATGTAAGATTTTGTGTCACTGTATCGCGCGAGCAGCGTACTCAAGGGCTCCACGCCGAGGGAACGGACCTAGGCTTGAGCAGCTGCCGAGGGGGGCCTAATCTGGTGGGGGGGCCTAATCTGGTGTCTCTTAAAAGCCGATGTGATTATTATTGTGTACAAAATAACACCTTGTTTTACAAATGTTTGCTACATTTGGATATAATATGATGGTTTTATAGGTCACTGCTTATTCACAGTTGTGTTATATCAAAACTTAATGCATTGACCCTTGACCCTAGCAAATTATTTTTTTTCCAACAAAATTTCAGGTTTACAGAAGGATTCTATCAACCAGTATTAACAGAACAAATAGATCACATATCTCATTTCACAATATAATTAATGAACTTTCTTTTTTTAAATTACCTGTTTGATCTCCCACCTCTCTGGACTAGAGATCCTAGTGACTCTTTTCCGACTTGAGTCTTCATCTGGATCAAGTCCTTCTTGTAGTCCTGCTAATACAGTCGCAACTGGCGCTGGACGATCCGGATTTCGACCCTCACGTTCAGCCTAGGAATAAAGAGCTATTTATTTTAAATATCTCTGAAAATAGAATCCTATATATGTATGAATACTGCAGAGTGGTCCTCAAAAGACTAAAGTCAAGTTTTCTTTGATAAACTATATTCTTGTTTTTGTTAACTGTACTGGATGACTTAAATATACCTAACAGTAAGGTAGTAACAAAATATCAATATTGTCCTTATTCAAAAATTTAAATTTAAATTCTACTTATGAATAGTAATACTTATAGTACTACTTAAAGGAAAATAACCTCACACAGAAGGATGTCGAAGATTGGGCAAAGTGGAGGAAGTTTAGTAAGAAAGCGGACCCTGGTACCAGGCCGGGAAAATGTTTTTTTTTTTTTATAGTAGCACGGCAAAGTGACTGCACTATGCCTGATGGTAAGCATAGTACAATCCAAAAACAATGGCGACCAACGAGTACATACTGTCCATCGCCGGTCGCCGCTGTCGGCCTGCGAAAAGCTGGATATGCACAGGCTGATCCCGAAACGCGACCCGTAAAGGCGAATCACTATGACGGGCTTTTTCGCCATATACATGGTGGTTGCGACCCAGTCAGGCTGTAAAACCCTACCACCCCGCTATCGCCATTGCCTCGTTCGTTATTCAGCAGGGTGCACCACGTGCAGGTGAGGTTGGCTTGGATGTCTCAATTCTTAGATGTTATTTGACACCCCTTACACCCCAAAAGAAGGAAGAAGAAGGAGAAGTTCTACTATACTACATACTTACTATATACTTATTTAGTAATAATGAAACCTCTAGTTATAATTTCCAAGTGGCGGTTAACCTATAATATAGCAATTGGTATAATGTGAATTTGAGAAATAATTTTATATGTTAATAAATCTTTTATATCATAACATACTAAAAATATACATATAACAAAAAATAATAATAGAAACATGAGGTAATGTGATAAATGGAATATATGGAAAATGGAACTATATTAAAATGTATTTAATTAGTTAAACACTTGGTTATATGACTAGTTTCCAGTTTTAAGTTCTGAACCCTGAATTATATTATTACTTAGAATTTGGATGAAATTAACAGCTTCTAGCTTGGTGTTAAATCTGAAATAGTTAATTAACATGAACATAAAATAATAATGTAATGTAAACACAAAAAATATCAAAATAAATCGCTGTCTTTACGGATCATCAACTTACCTCTAAATGTGCATGAGATGTTGGATTCAGATCTTTCCCAGTCTCTTGGCAGACATCCTTCATTGTCAGTGATACTTTTTGCCCAGTTATGGACAGAACTTTAATCTGTAATATTATTATTTATTTTATAATACACTATATTCGCACATAATAAATTTCGAAATTAAATATTATCCTCCTTTAGAAAATCTCAGTTTTTTAAATGCAGGATGTAGGTTGAAAGCTTATTTAATATGAATCAGATCATAGATCATCTATATCAATATAAATGGGTTAATGGCCGACTTTTACTCTATCCTACAATCTATACATCCATTCTATACATACCATAAGAATGTAAATTCTATGTGACTGTACTTTTAACATGTGTCTAGGAAAAAGTAATGTATGTTACATTACAATCATTTTTAGAAATACCTGTCTGTCTGTTTGTTTGGACAGGCATCACTGCAAAAATCTGAGTTCATGATAACAAATCTTCAAGAAAATCATAAAGTATAATATCTTTGAGTAACATTTAGTCTTTGTTTCATTAAAATCAGTTTGGTCTATTACAAGTTATTGTAGGAGTTTTTGGCCGGATCTCGGTCTGTCATGTAGTGGATTTTATTTTTTATTCATAATCTTGTGTTACTTGACTCTATATTGTGTAAAATTGGTGGTGTTTTATGTATTATAGTTTGTTTATTGTGCATAAGTGAAGTGAATGGAAAATAATACCATGGACCATGAATTCTGAGATGCCACAAAAATTCCATGGAAAGTTCTAACAAGTTGGCCACCATCTTGTTAGTTCATTGAAATTATATCAAGAAACTTGTAATATCGATACTCACTTGACAATAGCAGTGATGGTCTACTAGAAGACTGGTTGCCAAAATGGAATGGAAGAAGAACTTGAAATACTATTAACTACTTGACAATGGCAGTAATAATGTAAAAGATTGATTGCCAAAAATAAAGTAAAAAAAAAAAAGTTATTGTAATTTTAATGATGAGAAAAGTAAATGAACTTAAATTCAGATCACTTTATTAATCACTGTTTTTTACATAACATTCCATGCGGGCAAAGCCGCGAGCACAGCTAGTGCTATACAGATTACTATAAATATTAGATTACTATATTACTATATACACGCTGAAAAACTATTATTGGTTTCAGTATGAATGGGTCGGCTCGCCCGGGGTAGTACCACCCTCTCATAGAAAACCGACGTGAAGTAACAGTGCTTGCATTGTTGCGTTTCGTTCGGTCAGTGAGAGCGCCGGAGACCCATCTCCCCTCCCTTCTCCTCTCTCCTCTCCCTTTCCCTCCCCTAACCCTTCGCTCCGAAAGATGGCAACGCACTTGCGACTCCTCTGGGGTTGTTAGTGTCCATGGATGGTGGTGATCACTTAACAGCAGGTGAACCACCTGTTCGTTTGCCACCTATGACATAAAAAAAAAAAAAAAAAGGTTAAACACTCACCTTTACTTTATCTCCTCTATTTACAATATCTGATACATTGGTGACTCTACCCTCTGATCTCAGCTGTGATATGTGCACAAGTCCTTCCCATTTCTTACGAACTCCTTCAATTTGTACGAAACAACCAAATGGCACTACATTTGCCACACGGCCATTATATATCTGTAAGGAAACATGATTTATTAAATAGTAGTCCACTTTCCTTATAGCTTTTCATACACAACAAATTCCTAGAGTTATTAAACATGAAGGGAAAGGATCAGTTACAAAAATAAATAAGTAATTGGTATCACCTTTAAACATATACAAACTGGTACAATATACTAAAATATGATCCCATCAGCTTTTGAAACCATAACATAACTTGCTGTTAAAAGATAATATGGCCTAAGATTACATACAAGCACAAAGAGGCTCTCAAATAAAACTGGCTAAGAATGCAGATACATGTGACAGAAGATTTGTCAGGTGTTAGAGACACTCTGAAGCTATTACTGGTTTCAGTATGAATGAGTCGGCTCGTCCGGAGTACTCAGGGAAATCCGACGTGAAGTAACAGTGCTTGCATTTTGTTCAATCAGTGAGAGTGCCGGAGGCGCACCTCCCCTTTAAATGGCCGGCAACACACTTGTGACTATCCCGGCGTTCCTATTATCTATGGACAGAGGTGATCACTTACCATCATGTGACCTGCCTGTTCATTTACCCCTATGGTATGAAAAAAACATGCTTAGTATTACTTTTAAGAGAGCATTTTAGCCAGAAGAGCATTTTATAAAAGATTACCATACTATGGTTAGACAACAAAGTTATTGTGCAGACTCACTATTGAATTCCCATTAAAATAGTTAACAAAATCACTTTAAAAAAAATGTTTAACTACATAATTCACTCACTTTCCCAGGCTCAGGATCATCGCTCATTTCCACATCTGGACTCTTTCTTCTAGGTTTCTTTCCATAGTCACCATGTCGGTCATCTTTATCATGAGAATTTGCCCTCCTTCCTCTTGACCTTGACCTTTTACCTCTTGACCTAGATCTTCTAGTTCTGGATCTAGATCTTTTATCTCTAGATCGCGATCTTCTGCCTCTTGACCTTGATCTCCGACCCCTCGACCTTGACCTTCTTCGCCTGTCTCGTGACCTAGATCTATTTCTCTGACGACTTCTTTTCTCGTCATCTCGACTTTTGCTTCTACGGTCTCTGTTAGAGTTTATTTTATCTACACTTCTACTACGTCTTTTTCTTCTATCCCTGGAGTCTTCTGTTTTTCTAGCTCTCTCTCTACTGTGGCTCCTCTCTTTCTCTCTTTTCTTTATGTCTCTGGTTTCATTCTTAGAGTTTGAATTAGATGGAGCAAGAGCTTCCAATTCTGCCATAGCTTGTTCAACAGTATCATGTCCACCAGTTTTCAGCTTCTCTTCTTTAAAAATGTCTTTTGAAGTCACTCTCTTTGCTTTGTCTTCATTGTCACTGGCTTCATCTGATGAGAAGACTTCTGGTTTTTTGTTAGGTATGGCTAAGCCTGGAAACTTTTGGGCTAGAGGATTATTGTTTTCTATTTCAGTGTCCTTATTAGTTTTATTGCTTGTTGGTCTCATGTGTTGTATGATCCGAAGCAAATTCGTCATAAAAGAATCCAAAAACTCGGCTCCATTGTCTATAAGGGCTTTTTTGAAATCTTCAAAAGATGGATTTTTGTCAGCAAGATCAATGATAAACTCGGCTGGAAGAACACAAGGAACAATCAATAAAAGGAACATAATAAAATTTCTTATTTAGTAAAAGTGCCTTTAACTTGCTTGTCTTATTATTATTAATGCTTCCTAAGCTCTTTAATGAAGACAAAATAATCATAAAATAAACTAGGCTCAAAGATATATTTTACAAAATTAGACAAAACACTTAGAAAATGCTTTATATACTCAAAAACGTTGAAAAGAAAACCATCTCACCTAAATCCTTGTCATTTAATCCTAAATGGTTATCCAGTTCCGTACAAACTTTAGAAACAAGGGATAAGTGTTCTAGTTTAGCAACTTCATCCATTTTTATGAATTATTTTACAAGAGTACCCTAAGTATACGAACACAAATAAGTTCAAGTGGTGAAAACATTCATCAACACTTCATGCATTTTTGGCAACTATGACATTATTCATTATTGACACTATGCATAAATTTCTTTTTTTAAATGACATCATTTGTTCAAACAAAATTTTGCCAATGTCAAGTGCATGGAGCCATAAGCAATGGAGATAACGGCAGACAATTAAACAATTATCTTTATATCACACCGGGCTATCTACAAACAGACACCACAAAGAAAGCTAACAGTATTTTAAATAATATCGAATCTTGACCTTGGCGAAATTGCCTACATAGGAAGAGACTACCGTATAATCGAAATATATCAAACCTAATATTGTAGTTAGGTAAAATGCATAGATTTCGTCTATAGAAAGTAGGGATATTCATGCAAAAAAACATTTTTATCATTTTATAACAATCTATTGAATCGTCAATCAATACGGTATAAAAACAAATAACTTTGATATAACATTAATATTTCATATTTGATTACTCGATACTAAGAGATAAAAGGAAGAAAAACTAAAAGCGTCTGTTTAAAATTAGAAACTCAATTAGTATTGGGACATGTGCTAAAGTAGTTTCTTTCTATCATTTTTTTTTAATAATTTTCAATAGTGTTTTATATAAATCTTCCATTAACATTATTTACTTGAGTTTTAGGTTATAATTTGCGACTTTGTGGAGATGTAAACGCTATTGAGATAGTACAAGGTTGGCAACTATAAATAAATATTCTTAAATAATATTGTACAACTTTGTGGATTATATTCTATAATGTAATAACACCACCGAAGATATTTCATGAATAAACGGAGCATCATTTTTTTTTTTTTTCGAACTGTCTATGCTATTGACCTGGCAAGGTCTTAACAGCTTCACCGGACTACTAAGGCGAGCGCTTAAGGCACTCAGCCGATTTTTGTTTTGGCAACCAGCTCAAGGGTGCACGGCACACCTCGGCTTGGCTGTTGCCTGTTCATGCAATTCGCGACCTATCAAAGCTAACCTAAGTTAAAGCTAAACTATTCATACCAATAAGAGTTGCTGAAACATATATGTGTACCAAGCATACATATCTCAACAACTCCTATGTGTATTTTGTATCGGAAAAGATTCTAAACTATTACAGTTCGATACGGGAAAGAAAAGAAAAACCCATCCACTTTATGTGTAAGCGTGTGAGCGTGCACGTGTGTGGAGGTGATGTGTGTAATGTTGTTGCAGTGATGTATGGGTGTGTCACTGTATCGCGCGAGCAGCGCACTCAAGGGCTCCCTACCGAGGGAACGAACCTAGGCTTGAGCCGCTGCCGAGGGGGGCCTACTCTGGTGTGCGGGAGCGAAATTTACCCCCAGACCACGGCGGCGTGATCTGTGGTTACGCGGGCGTGGGCGTGAACACGCTCTGTTTTGAGAGACAGGCTGGTACTGATCGTTCGCTGCCGTTATATCGTCGGGAGGATCGGTAAAAATATGGCGCGGACGTCTTTTGTGACGCGATACGTTCGGTACGATTCTGTAGTTTGCGGCGGATACCACTAACGGGCTAGAGTGATTCTCGGCTCTATCAAAATAACTGTCGGTGAGTGACTTTACATACGCCCAGATAGAAGGTATCTCCAAGTCCCTGTGGAGATCCTTATTCCGGACGTATCGCGGAGCCCCGGTGGCTTTACGTAGAAAACGGTTCTGGATACGTTGAAGTGACAGAAAGTTAGCTTGAGACATATGTGCGAAAACGGGTGCACTATATGTCAAAATCGGGCGAATAAAAAAACGACCATCGTGACTCGAACCGTCGGCTCCGTCGAACCATATAAAGCCCCGTACGTTACAACTGAGCTACGCCTACATAAACGGAACATCAAATAAACAGATAACTTATATTATTCACATTCGTTAGCGCAATGCCCTCACTAGGGATGGATAAGTCGCAAATTTATCTGAGTGCCACATTTAGGGGTGACATTCTAGCTGTTAGAATATAAAAACTTTTTTTATTATTTTTTTTTTAACTTTATTTTTGGCAACCAATCTTTTAGATTATTACTGCCATTGTCGAGTAGTTAATATTATGACAATTTCTTCTTCCATTCCATTTTTGGAAACCAGTCTTCTAGTAGACCATCACTGCGATTGTCAAGTGAGTATCGATATTACAAGTTTATTGATATAATTTCAATGAACTAACAAGATGGTGGCCCACTTGTTAGAACTTTCCATGGAATTTTTGTGGCATCTCAGAATTCATGGTCCGTGGTATTATTTTCCATTCTCTTCACTTATGCACAATAAACAAACTATATTACATAAAACACCACCAATTTTACACAATATAGAGTCAAGTAACACAAGATTATGAATAAAATATAAAATCCACTACATGACAGACCAAAATCCCGCCAAAAACCCCTATAAAAACTTAAATATGTCTATTACTTGTCTCTTTTTTTAATTAATTTTGACAATGTTTTAAAGCTTAATATATTCCATGTTTTTTACAAATCCACACATTTATTAAAATAGATGGATATAAGAATTTACATTAATACATTTTTTTAATATCGATGTGTATCAATATGTGTGTATTGGTTGTTACCGGTGGAGTGAAATGAAATACTGAAGGTGCGATATGGACTGCCCTCTTAAATACAAGGGATAAACACTATAATATAAATATTTGTTTGATAAAGCGTCTTAACCTAGCGTCCTGGTTGCGGAACGCCACAAAAGTAATTAATTATTATATTTTAAGAATTTGATTAGCAATATTTGATTATTGGATTATTTATTTAATTCATATAAGTATAAACTTTTTTATCAATGTTTTTTTATGACGTTATCACATAAAATGATCGCCCGTAAACCAATTTTCAGACAACCAATTTTTTCCAGACTTCGTTGGACGGTTTAGTACATATTGAAGAGAATGTTTGTTGTGAATGTGGCCCGATTGAGAGTGAACTAGATATGAATAGAATATCTTATATAATAATAATAGAATGCTAGATATGAGTTCAAATTCGTGTGACTGTAGAATACAGTGGCGATACAATAAAATAGATGCGCCACAGACTACGATACATTATTCATAAAGAAGTAAAATCGATTTTAGAAATTTAAAATAATACAATTATAAATGAAACATCGATGTATTTTTTGCAACCCTATTTCTAATTTTGTCTTCGTAATTTCGAATTCGTATAGTGGCATGTCTCAGTATATAGCATAGATAAGACTCTTTATACTGAGAGTATATACTATGTTATCTATGGTTGCATGTACGTCTGAGAGCGGGCCTATTATTTATATATACACACATCAAAAAAGTCTAAGCAACATGCGTGATATTATAAATTTTACCATTTATATTAATTAATTTCTAAGTATTTACTCAAACAAAGTGCGTAGGTAAGTAAACTTTTTTGTTATTGATGACATACTGTCTAGTTGTAAAAAACAATTTGATTATGTTTTGTTTTTTCATAAAATTCAATTGACTGTGAATTTGTTTGAATTTAAGTGCGTTTTAATTGCTACGTTTAGTCTTGATTTTATAATTTTACCAACCATTTAAATAAAGTTAGCGACAAAATTGAATTGTTAGATATTCTTTACGTCATGAAGCGACGTTATTTGATGGCAGATGAAATGCAAAGAGCTGTAGGGATGTTGCAAGCGGGAAGTAATCAATCTCAGGTATCTCGACATTTTGGCATTCATAGACGTGTTATTTGTCGTCTTTGGCAGCGCTACAATAATACAGGAGAACCCGCTGAACAGCATCCAGGCCGTAAAAGGAGTACAACCACTCGGCAAGACCGGTACATACAACTGACTGCAAGACGCCAGCCGATGTTAACCGCTCGAGAGATAAGTTTGAGGCTACAAATTTCAAGTGGTGTTGATGTAAGTCCTCAAACTGTGCGAAATCGACTGCATGAGTACGGCCTACGAGCTCGACGCCCAATCAGGTGCCCACCGATACGTCACGGGAATCGCGCTCGTCGATATGAATGGTGTAGAGAACGCATAACATGGACCCAGGAACAATGGGATAAAATTATGTTTTCCGATGAGTCGCGATTCGGGTTTAAGCCTGATACAAGAAGGGTGCGAGTGTATCGTCGGCCCGGAAATACTGAAAGGCTCAGGTGCGTTCAGGAAGTTCATCCATACAGCGGCTCAACAGTTATGTTATGGGCGGGTATTATGAAGAACAGGCGAACTGAGCTCGTTTTTGTAAATGGAAACATGAATGCTGAAAATTACATTGAGGATATTCTCAGACCTTATGTCTACCCATTTGCACAAACCTTTGGCTCCGATTTTAGGTTAATGCATGACAATGCGCGTTCACATACAGCTCGGCGAACCAGTGAATACTTTGCAACGGAGAACATCCGGGTATTGCCCTGGCCTGCACAATCGCCAGATCTCAACCCCATCGAGCACGCATGGGACATGCTCCAGAGACGTGTTTTGAAGGACTTGGACGGAGCGACAACAACCCAACAGCTGAAGGATTTGCTACAATTCCATTGGGAGCGAATACCGCAAGATGACATAAACAGTCTCATTAATTCAATGAATAATCGTTGCCGACAAGTTCTGAATAGCAGAGGAGACCATACTTTGTATTAAATTGTTCTATTCTTTCACAATAAATACATTTTCTTTAGAAATTTCATTTTGTAAGAAAAAAGTTTAGTTTCTTATGTATCTTAGTTTCTACAGTATATTCTAATATTGTTCATTACTGTTATTAATAGAACTTATAAAGACAACAGCTGTTATTTTTACATCATAGAACCCTAAAGATATTATTTTAAAAATAAAATACAACGTTATAATGTGAAGAACCATCCTAAAATTTAAATTAGTACATGTTGCTTAGACTTTTTTGATGAGTGTATATTGTTTACTAGGGACATAGTATTGAACAGAAAGTAACGATACTGTACTTATGAGTAGTATCGTTAAAAAAGTATCATACTCATAAAAGTATCGAAACAAAAGTATTAAAACTTCAAATTATCGAGGACTCTTCGTGGGGCCTAATTAGGGACATGGTAACGAATTGAAATTAGTCATGAGTAGTATCGAAAAAAAGTGTCGTACTCATAAAAGTATCGAGTACTTTTCGTAGGGCCTAATACGCATACGTCCGAACGTCAATGTCACTCACTAAGTTTCTTCAGTAGAACATAACATAAATAAACAAATGTTATTGGTTCATTCATTTAATACAATGATAAAAAAAAGATAATTGTAATGGCATAAATTATAAAAAAACGAAACTATTTATTACTTTAGGGACATATTAAAGTTCCCATTCCTCCTCTGGACAATAGCTTAAAAATACAAGTTTATCGAGCCGTTTGGTGATTAGCGGATTCGGATTTTCGATATACGACTTCCTGATTTAAAAAATAATGTTTAAACTATTCAATATTAATTCATATTATTATTATAACGACGAATGATTGAGTGATTGATTAGTGAAATAAATGAAAGAAAGAATTGGTACTCAACGTCTGTGAACGGATGTAAAAATTTGAGCTCAGTGTTTTAGTTCAGTACGATTGAGCTAGATGGTGTTACCATAAACCTGAACCGTTAGGTCAAGATTAAAATAGTTATTTTCTGTAATTTATTCGATACGTTACCTGACAAATAGTACTCATTGAGTGTTAGTATTGAGTACAAAAGTATCGGTTTCGAAAGGAAATGTACTCAATACCCCAAAGTATCGATACTTTTTTCGTGTCCCTATTCTTTACTAGAAACCTTTGGCTTGTAGGAATGTTATTATTCTGATTGTCTCTATCCAGGCAATATATATCAAATCGTACACATTTTAGGCAAGTAGATTTTTATACTTGTTCATAAATCATAAGCATGGAAAACAACACAGACCATTCTGATCAAAATAATTTCAATCCACTGACAGTACAAGATGTAGATGTCGACTTTTTACCAATTGTTTATGAAATAATACGAAGGTATTATGCGTAATATTTATATTTGGAAATCCTTTATATCTTATCTATCATGTAATGTAGTTTATCTTCGTTGTTATAGTGTCGAGAGGGACTATCACGACAACGCTGCTAAAGCGAGAGAATCTCAAGAGTGCAGTCAACGGGTGCTGGAGTTGCAAAAGAAATTCGAAGTTGCAAAAACACAGGTGAAAATTTTGAAACTGCAATAATTTAGCACAAACTTCTTCGAATTTATAACATCGGTACTCTATAACCACAAAATTTTTCAAACGTCATGTATGAGTGAAAGAATTTCTTGCGTAACTGTAATCAGATAATTGTAAATTTAGTTGGCATTTGTAATAATTATATCTCTAAATTTTATTTGAGTACTATTTTATAACTTGTGATGTTACTTTCATACTGAGTCTAGGAAAGAGCACATAGTACCAACCTTACAATTAATTTGTCTTTTAGTTTTACTGATTTGGATAGTAAAGGACAGAATTCAGTGGAAAATGTGGAGTTCTATGCTAATAGGCACACAGAACTACAGAACATACTATAAAAACTTGAACACATCCCCTACTTAATTTTAATGAACAGCTCAGAATAAAGGTGTTAATAATATTTAATATTATCAGAGTAGGCTATTTTGTCTCACTTCTTAGTGGCTACAATACTAGACATAACATCTACCATAGCTGTATAGTTGGGCATGTCACATCTTGGGATCACCTGGTTTAATAAAGATCCCTTCTCGAGTGGGTCACACGGGGATGGACACCATACAGTGACTCTTAGTTAATCACATTTTCAGATCAGTTAGCATATACTCAGCAGTTTTAAGGCTTGTAGGTCAGCATAACAAAGACTACTGTCAACAGGTCTTTCAACAATTGTTTTTAAATTGCACTGTTTAGCATCAGATACACCTCTGTCACCTTGTCATGTCAATAATAAATTATCTCATAACTGGCAGTCTGCCATCACATATTGCATCTTTAAGAAACATGTATAATATTATATTTGTGTTATAATATATTATATTTCAAAAGGGCTTGAGTTATGTCAGGAATTTCCTTGAAGTTATTAGACATACTAATATATAATATACATTGTAAAAAAATTACAAACATTTACAGATCAAAAGGTTGCCCGGTATTGATTACAACAAGCAGGACCAACTGAAACAGTTTGAGATATTGAGAACACAACTGAGACTGAAACAAGAACTGTTGCAGAAGTACCGGAATATGTGCTCTTTTGAGACATCATTTAAGTGAACATCATGCCACTCCGTGCTCTACTTAGATACTTAGCTAATAATGAACGCCTTGTGCAGAGAATTGCAGAGTCATATCCTGTGAGGAGAGCAGCACAGCTTGCAATAGCAGTTTTTTATAGAGGAAAGGAGAAACTTGGCGATGTAGATCCTCAGAAGGTTAATCAATTTATATCATTTTTGAGAAAATTCAGTGATAATCTAAAAGATGGTATTCAAGATGCCAAAAAACAATTGAAAAAATAGCATAATTTTTTTATGTATTTTGTAATCTTTTAGCCTTGTTTTTAGTACCGAAATTTTAGTAAGAAGTAACTGATGCTTTTTTGTTCTTTTGAAAATGATTTTGTTTCTTGGCAACTAGGCTTATTATTTGGATTAATAATGGGCTGTTATTTTTTATTATAATTTTGTTAGGAGCACTTTAATCTTTTTACAGATTTTAAGTTACCTCTGTTGAATTTGATCATTACTGCATAACCCATGTGAAAAACGTTTTTTTTTTGGCTTGAAATATTTGATTTGTCTGTAAATCTTGTTAAAATTGGTTTATCAATTTTGTATCATCCTGGACAGACAACAATAGACACTGTTACTTTATATTAATTTAATGCTGTAAGAATAAATTCAAAGACCATTTAGATATTTGATTTTTGTTAAGACAATATGTCGAAATGTTCTAACAAATGCCAAAATATGTTGCAAGCAGGTATAAATAAAATGAGAACGATTATTATGTAGTTGAGCTGTTTTATTTTCACTCTGAACAAATAATTAAAAATATAAATCTTTTACTTATTGCTAGTAGAAAAAATCACAATATTGTAATGGTATTTGTAAATATATAAATACTGTACTATGTAGCAAAGCAGCTAGCCATACTAACATTATAGAGCGTTTTTAAATTTCTTTAACAATACAAGATTCATATCCCTAGTCAAATTTCTAATTGTCAGAATTATGAAAAATTGTTATTATAAAATATTTGTCTATTTTACAGATTATATAAAATTACAAACTGAATAGTTACAATGATAATACTAACGCTGAAATAAAATTGCTACCATAAATGAAAAACCCAAATAAGTATTGTATTACGAAATCAAAGAAAAACAAAATTATAAGACAACACACAATAAATCATATACTTTTTAAAACATGTTTAATATTTAAAATAGATTATTTTTTAAGAAATAGAGCTCTCTATATTTTACGAATTGCGAATAAAATCTGTCACAAAATATTATACTTTCACAGTGGAAAGTAATTTAATAACTCCTAAGTGACATTCACAAACACCTAACATATAATGAAGCTAAGTGACATTGTACTTTCAGTTGCTAAGGCTACACTATACTCTAGCTGTCATTTATTCACAAAGATCTGGAGAAAAATTAAACAAATAGGTAGTTTGAATTAATAAAATAAATTCTCAGATTCTCATACAACCATAATAATGTAGTCAGCCAAAAGTCACTTGCTTATGGAGGGTAGCTATAAGTGGTACCAACAGGTACGAGCGTAGCTATATGTAGTACCGATAGGTAAGGGTGTAGTCATAAGTAGTACCAACAGGTAGGGGCTAGCCATAAGTAGTACCGAAAGGTAAGGAGGTAGCCATAAGTAGTACCGGCAGGTAAGGAGGTGGCCATAAGTAGTACCGGCAGGTAAGGAGGTGGCCATAAGTAGTACCGGCAGGTAAGGGGATAGCCACAAGTAGTACCGACAGGTAAGGGCTTTTAATTAAAAAAATCAGCTAGATTACAAACTGATAAGGTATTAATATTACCATGGTGGTAATGTATGTAAACCATTAGCTTGAGTCAACAAGCATATAACCAAAATGGTGTTTCTGCTGTGCCTATATCACCTTAATTTCACACAATTTTTGTGACACTTAATATATGTAATTAATATTTTAATGTTCCAAGTCAATGTGAACATAATTAACAGTAATATTGGTATCTGCACTGGTTACAAATCGTATCGCAGATATCACAATTTTATATCATGAGAACTAACACAAACAGTGACTTAAACATATGTAATAAATAAAAACTTAATTTGAATTAACTATGAGATTATTGTGTAACACGGTATTCCGAGTGAGACAAGAGTGTTATATGATAGTAATGAGTGAATTGTTATTTAAATAAAAGTGTATGATTTGAACTACCGAATTTATAATTATAATTTAAATTGTGGTAATAATATTTTTTCTGTATTTGTGTTATTTTGTGAAAGTAACCAATTGAAAGTGAGTTTTTTAATAGTATGTCTGTTGTATTGATTAATCTGTAGTATATTATTTGCTTTATTATAGAGCATGCCTCCCAGGAAGACTTCAAAACGACAAACAAACCAAGTGTTATGTTTAGGTACTTTTATTATGTCCTCGACCCTTCTTCTCTTATCAGAGAATTGTAAGCTTTGCGTTCCTAAATGTTGACGCAGGATAATTTGTAGGATAAAAAGCTGTCTAACAGTTAAAACTTGACATTCTTGGTAAAGATTCTCTGTAGGGTACCTATATGGTCGGAAAAACATCACTTTCAGTATGGCTCTTTGAGCCTTTTCTAGTGGTAGCAAGATGGATTTACTTGTCCCCCCCAAGACGGAATGCAGTAAAGTAGAACTGATTGGCATAACGCAAAGTATATCATTTTTACAATGTTATTGTTTGCTACTTGTCTAATACATTTAAAAATTGGTATAGGCCTACGGATGCGATGTACTAATGATGAAATATGATATTGGAAAGATAATTTATTGTCGATAACGACACCCAAATATTTGGTGTACTAATTAGTAGTACTGCTTATTTTTACCCTCCATAGTTGTTTCTATTGCCCTGAAAATGGAACCTATTGTGTTTACAAATTTCTAGATCTGTTGGATTACAAGTAATAATTTACTTTAATTATCTAGTTATAAAGTTGCAACCCTTCACTCTAATAACAGCCTAGGGCGAAAGTGATCTAACACAAGGTTAATGTAGTACTCAGTAATAACAGCCTAGAGCCAATGTGATCTAACACAAGATAAATATAGTACTCCGAGGAGTATAATGCAGACTATAGTTCTTGTGCACTTATATTTAATAGCCATGTAAGCTTAGAATTAAAAATATAATATCTAAAACATGTTTCTTACGTGCTGTAATATACTGTAAGAAAAAAATCTTCTTTACTTGATTTTCAAGTTCTTTTATAATCAATTCAAAAATGTCAAAGATAAATTGGCAGACGTAAAACTAAATGTTACTATCCTTCGATAACTTAAAACTGTCCGATTTGCTATTGTACAACGGTATCATTTGCAGAGTAACTCCAAATGACTGGTTGCTTCTTTTGTCTATAACCATTTTGAGACAAAAACACAACAAGACAGTAAAAGGCGTGTAAACGTCAAGTGGGTCACCATTTTTTAGTGTAATCTTTAAATACAAAAAGATAATTGTGTAACTCCTAAAGATATCTGTGTAACTCTCATTGATAACTGTGTTTTTTTTAGTCAAATTTGTGCCTCTAATTTTTACATACATAAGGGATATTTAAAAGTATATTACCTCTTTTTGGAATTTGTTCAAAATGGTCTGTAGTTCTGGGGACTTGCAAATTTCCGTATAGGCACTAGGGACGCACCGCCCACTTAGTTCCTCTACTGACGATCTGTTAAAATCTAAATTTAACACAACAAATGTGATATCTCTATTTAATAATCGAAAATCGTGAGATTAATCTAAAAATTATAAATGATATGAAATTATTATCTTCAAATTTCTTGATAAGACATAGAACCACTTTTTTTTCCCGGATAACCCGTTTATGCTGAGAACAACTCAGGCAGATAGAAGGTAAATATATTTTACCCGCAAATCGCTATCACTGAAGTAGACATAGGGCAATGACATAAAGAGAATCTTTTTGTTTTATTGTACAGTGGGAGTATTTCTCCTAGCAAGACTGTTAGGACAGTACTTGGTAATAAGAAATTAGTTATGTGCAACACAAATTGAGTAGTTGTTGGTTCAATTGGCCACAACTGTCGGTTGTTCTGGTGGTTTGTCGTGACGTTTGCGAGTCCTGCGTCCCCCGCCTCCCCCTCCGCCCCCGCCGGCGCCCCCCGCAGCTGCACTACGCTTGTCCGCCTGCACTTCGAACGGAGAGTCGACTGCTGTCACATCTGTCTCTTGCTGCATCAAGACACCGGAGTAGGTTTAATAAACAACATTTACAAGAGCAACACGATCAACCCCTAAACTGTCCAAAACGATAAAGCTCCAAATAAACTAATTTAGACATCATGAGGCACAGGGCAACAGACTGTTGGCAGAATAAGCTTAAAAAAATACCGGATTTATTTCAAAACTTTGAAAAATAAACGGTGTATTGTGAAATCATAATTTTTTCATTCGAACTTTTTTTACTAAACCATAAATATTACGATATAAAAAAAAAGGAAAAACATGATCGGTCATTTTAAGATCTGGGTTTAAAAAAAAAATCCAAGGGGTTAATATGGGAGAGAGTCGCTCACCAGATGCGTGTCGTTGGCGTGCGCCGTGTTGTTGGCGTGTGCCGTATTGTTGGCGTGTGCTGTGTTGTTATGAGCGGCGCGTCGGTCGTGTTGGTTGTGGCGGTCGTGCCGTTCGTGCCGCTCGTGCTTGTCGAGTCGCGTCGCGTTCGGCTGCGGCTTCAGCGGCACCGGGTCCGGCCGTAGCACATTACCGACGGCTTTCGTTCTACCCTCACGGAACACCTACACCCGTGACACGTTTTTGTTAGACACCAGATGTAACCATTTGGATAGCGGTACACGTGTCCCGTTCTAGGGTTAGGGAATGGTATAACTATTTACCAAGCCAAGTGTTATGGATCTCTAACCGATAAGTTTAAAAAAAAAACACGTAAGTATAAAACCTTCCTCAGCGGCATATGCAACCGCGTTGCATTTCGGAATCAGCCGATTTATAGTATACTAGCTGACCCGTGCAACTTCGTCTGCAACAAATCGGTTATCACCGGTTTCAATTGTATTTTTAAACGCGAAACCCGATTACAGCCACACCTACCGTTTCCCATTGTAAATCCAAACTATCAAGGGACTCCCTCAAACATATACCCAGATGGTATGTGAGAAATCTTTTAAAATAAGCCTGCAACCCGTTCGTAACATCATCTACCGGGTTCAATTAAAATAAAAACTAACCTACGTATATTGGCGGTAATGTAAAAAAAGCTTGAGAGGTCTATGGACCTCAAGTTAGAACGAAGTTCCTTGCCCTTTTTTGTAGACGTGTACTATACATTCAGTATAGTTTACATTATATAATATCAAGTTGATAGACTTACATTATAATTTAAACGATAAATGTCATTGTCATTATAATAAGTCGTCAATACATTTTTCAATGGACGTCATTTTCTTTTATTTTAACCTATACATACAAAAGTAAACCTTATTACATTTATTTACCCAACATACATTGTTATATCTCAAAAGGATTAGGCAGCGTTTTCGATGAAATCTCCCAGGCCGTTTGAATTTTTCCGACTTGTCCAACAATTATCGCTATATTTCAATCAATCTATAGAAAACCTTGACAAATTAATACATTAAAACGTTCCTCAAGAGTTACTTTATCCACTGGTGAAAACCGTTTGAAGATCCGTTCCGTAGTTTTTGAGTTTATCGCGACCAGACAGACGCGGCAGGGGACTTTGTTTTATACTATGTAATGATAATGATATTTATTAACCAAGCTGGGTGCAATGAATTTAAAACCGACTGTGCCGCGATGGAAATGTTATTGTTTCCTTTGTAATGAGACATGTGCCGACATCAGACGTGACAGTATCAATATTGACACATTTAGTCTTATAGTATTCTGGGATCAGCCAATATATATCTAATAAGCAAACCGGTGCTATAAATCTTTAACTATGTCGCGATGGAGATATTCTTTTTTCCTTTGTAGTGTGATGCGTGCCGACACCACAAGTAACAGTCTTCGTAACGGCACGTTTAGTTATTATACGCCAGAGCATTCCAGTATTAGACGATCCACATGCAATAACCAACCTGGGGTTATGAGTCTATAGCCGACTGTGGCGCGACGGAAATGTTTTTTTTCCTAACATCTGCCACGGTGGCACGCTTACGTGTGTCGCCTCCTGAGATCAGGCGATATACATTCACTAACCAAGCGGTTTGGATCTGTACCCTATTGGACCGAGACCACCATACACATGGTGATAAACTCGTCAGCCATCATAACAACTCTCTTTTAGTTTGTCGCGTTTTGAAATTAGTCAGACTATAGGAATTCTAGTTAGATGGATAGGTTGTTCCTAATTAGAACCAATTATTTTCAGACTGTAATGCATTGACTACAGCACAGTACTATACAAAATAAAACTTAGTTTTGAGTCGCAAAGTAAGTAAAACCTACAAATACACTGATTTTTCGCCAGAACACACCTGTAAGACTTTCAATTTCATTGTTTTGTAAATATTCAGCGTCACTATAAAAAATTATACATAATACGTCTTTGATTATTTTTCATATATAAAACTTACATTATAACATGTTTTACATCTAACAGCATTTAACAGTTAAGTATACTCATAAGTGATCTATGGACTTTGAAAAAAGAAATGGACTGACCATCCTCTGGCCACGTCTCAGGTACTCCGGATGTTTGATGAAGCGGAACTTGACCAGAGCCTTATCACCAGTTCGGAGGCAGTCGCGGGACATCGTCAGGATTGATGCAGTCTGTCGGATACTGCCGCAGTGCACTGTCAAAATCACCGAAACAGAATACAAAATAAATATACAATTGATTTCACTAAAGTCTACTTAAATAATTACAAAGTCCACCCTTAGGCAAACAAAGTTCATCTTTGGACCACAAAAGTTCACTTTTAGGCAATGGAAGTTCACTTTTAGTCCATCTTATACCTACCTAAGTCCACATTTAGGCTAGGAAAGTCTATCTTTAGATCACTAAATATGGCTTTTATGCAATCAAAGCTCCTCTTTAGGCCACCTAAGTCCCTGTTTAGGCTACTAAACTCCACCTTTAGGACACCAATGTCCGTTTTTAGATAATCATAGTTCACATTTAGGCCACTTAAGTCCATCTTTTGGCTACTAAACTCCACCTTTAAGTCACCGAAGCCCACTTTTAGATAATCATAGTTCACCTTTAGGCCACATTAGTCCATCTTTAGGATACTAAAGTACAGATTGTTGTCAGTAAAATGTAATGAAAAACAAAACCATACGTAAGATATTTCTCTCTATAAGGCAATTAGCGTGGCTTTAAAATTACAATAATTACAATTAAGTGTGAGTACGCTTATAGTAAATACTGAATGCGGATGTAACGAAGGAACACAAAAATTAAATGTATTTCATAAAACAATTGTCACATCAGTGATGAGTATGAAATAATTTGTTATTTACCGAGATTTCAATCCTTTGCTAAAAAAAGTATCATATTACAAAGGAATATACTACAAACCCATAGCTTGATAACGAGATGAGATGGTTGTCGGGTGGTGCAGAACTAGGATTTCGCCTTCGAATTGCCAGCATGCCTGCGGGTTCAGAGCCGGGGATACCATAACCATGCCTTTTCTTATCTGGGACCGCTTAATCTGTATCCAGGATAATCTTATTCAGTACACCTATTTATTGTACTCTTTAATTGTAATATTTGAGACTGTAAATATAGACTTTAAAGTATGATAAGTGTTCCCAAAGTCATGTTAATTGACCAAAAACATTTTTTTCTAGAATATTGGCAAGTTTAATTTATGTTGATAGGCTAGGATGATCAAGTAAAATATTGTGAACAAATCCGAACACCTTAAGTATCAGAATTTTTTTTACAACTTTCTATTTACTTGACAATATCTCCCTTATAAAATAACACTTTTTCAGAGCAAGACAATTTACACTCTAATTCGTCGAGATTAACCAATAAACAATCTTGACATCGCGATTTTAGAAACTATATTGCAGCGTCATCTTTGGAGTAATAGTGGTACTACATAGAACGGTTTAGATATTGTGATAGAACAAAAATTCCTTTACTGATGACTCCATCACTTTACAAGGATTTGAACTATGGTGTTGGAAGTTGGTAACAGTGTGGTCCGGCCCCAGCAGCAGCGTGTCGTTCCCGCGCACCACTGTGCTTACTTACCTTCTTGAGCGCGAAGCTGGCGGTCTGGCCGCCGCGCACCTCCGGCACGGGCATGCGCTTGCGGTGTATGCCGCGCACCGCCACCGGCTGGAACCGGCCCAGCGGGTCCGGCCCCAGCAGCAGCGTGTCGTTCACACGTACCACGCCCGCCAGTGTAGTGCCTGACACCACTGTGCCCACACCCTAAACAGTTTTTTACATATCAAACTACTTCATAGTCGCGATTTCGTGTTATATGCCTTTAATATATCAAATTAGCCCATACTTGAGATTTCGTCCGCATTATTTATTCATGTATAAAAATATTTTATCTATGAGGAAAAATAGGCAAGTAAAAAAATACTCTTTTTTCAACATATCTTTATAAACGATGTGACTAGTTTACATCCCCATTCCTACGCATACGCATCACACTGCTTACCCCACTTGTCCATGGCAACATGAAGTACTTATAAAATTATAATTTCTTAGAATTGAATTGAAAAGAAGATATCATGACTGACATGGCTTTTTTTTAAATAAGCACTAAATGTCTCAGCTATATAAGTAAAAAGAAAACAAAAGCTATCCAGTAGTTTTTGCGTGGTGCGAGCATAAAATCAAACCTCTATCATTTTATTTATATAGAAAAGGATACATAAACGTACGATGTACAATACTCAGACCACAGCAAGTGGTCAATAACTACCTAATGTAGTTAAATATACAATGGAGAAAACAGAAAATGAATATAAGAAACAATGTATATCTCATTCGTTCATATGTTAATCGTATAAATTTATGTTTGTTTTTTTTATGTCGTTTTTTCATCAAGTTTCCAGTCGCAATGGGGTTAAAGAAGTTATCATATCCCAAAAACAAAAAAATCATCACTTTAAGGTTTTTTATGGAACGTTTTTGATGACTGAAAATATCTCTAACATGAGGTTTGTATTTTAGTATTTGTAGTGTCTCTTTAAATCCTAAACTAAAGTCTTTTTGATTTTTAATACTAAAAAGCGGCAGAGAATAAATTTGATTGAATATCCTAAAATTCGCTTTAAATGCCATCTATTCATCCAACCTTTCGAATTAGCGAAAATGTTTGAAATTTTTGTTATCAGCAAAGTTTATTTTTAACGTCATCTATAGCCAACCGGGAGGGTACTTTCACAGTTCGGCTTACCTCGGCTCGTACCCACCGTGTGGCGTTTCTACGATAAGCAGTTACGTGATGATTAACCTTGAAAAGGGTCTCTTTAAATTTGTTCACTGAAGCTAAGCACTGAAGCTTTTACATTTAAAAGTATCTTTCCTACACTTTTATAAGTTTTAGAACAAACTTTAATGTAGATTCTCTTGGTTTTTTATTAGTATATGTTTTGATATTATTATCTTATACTACCCACAAGATTGAAGGATGTGACCCTTTAAACATTCACCTGGTATAACTAGAGCAAAATACTACACGATAAAACACAAATTAAATTAATAAAGAATTTTGTGTTCTTATCAACAACAAAAGAAATAGTCACAGTTCTTAGAAGTTACACGAATGATAAAGTGGCAACCAAAGAGTCTTTTATACGTCTTAATGTAATGAATAATCAAACTCACAGGCACAGAGTAAGTATCGTCTATCTGAAACTCCGCAGGCTTGTCGTCCTGCGACGGCATTCGTGTCTTCAGTAGATTCAAAAACATTTTCAACAGTTCAAGGTTCTCACCAGATACGTTTGAAACTTGAAACATTGGACATAGCCTGAAAATAAAATCATATGCCACATAGCACTTTCGTATTAAGATTTCGAGTAGGAATTTAATAACAATGGACCGATTTAAAAAATTAGCGAGATTTTTTTCACAGAGACCAATTAAAGTATACCAACGTCCGATGAATATCTAATATGTCTAATATTTGAATGGAATGACACTGAATAATCAAAAGAATTTAAATGATTCTATCCAATTAATTTATAAATTGGAACGTATGACCGCTTTTTGCAATCTTTGAAGTTGCGGTGGTCTAGTGGATTGACCGGTGGAATATCATTCTGATGTCCGCAGGTTTAAAGTCCGGTATATACCAAAGATTTTATCGGAATACGTGTACTTTCCTAATTAAAATTAGTGACAATATCAGTGAAGGAAAACATCGTGAGGTAACCTTAATCTGAGAAATGTTCTTCTAGTAGTAGTAGTAGTAGTGTTCTTCTTGCAGTGGGTCTCTTATAGGCTGATAATGATGACGATGATAATACACTCTTAATCTAAACATTTAACCTATTGTTCAAATGAAAGTCAATATTATTAGAAATGCTTGTTTAGTTGGGATGAAATATTTAGATTACATTAAAATTACCTCTGTGAAACGAAATTCGTGGCGCTAACGATCACGTCGTCCTTCGTTTTCACCATCACGGGAACTTTACGGCAACCAGAAGATTTCAGTATCCTGACCAGCAGTTTAAGGTTATCTTGCAATATATTGGGTGGACACATGTCTATTTTGGTGACCACCACGAATACCGGCACTGAGAGGGCCAGCGCTAGCCCCAGATGTTCCTTAGTCATGCCCACTATACCAGCGTTAGCCCCCACCTGAAAAAAAAGGTTTCATTACAATTTAATTCCATATGATAATAAAATATTTCAAATAGTAATTGTTTTCACTAAATTTGTTACTGTTATCACTGTAAAGTATGTTGGTTTTCACTATAAAGTGATAGTGTTTGTTGTAAAGTGTGATGGTTTTCATTGTAAAGTGTGATTGTTTTCATTGTAAAGTGTGATAGTTTTCATTGTAAAGTATGATTGTTTTCATTGTAATTGTAAAAAATTGGTGGTGTATGAAAACTTTTTCATTTATTTATTTGAATTAACACATGTTTTTTAAAGTTATATTACTATTTAAAACTAAATTAAATTTTGATAAATAATGTTTTCGTGTGTACCGAAAGGAAGTGTGGAAGAATTAATATATATTTATGGCAAAAAGTAATTATTACCACTGATATAATTTTTTTTTTAAATATATACAAGTTTTTCACTATGTATAATTTTGAAAAATTAATTTTTATTTTGACTTTTTAAACTGACCATAAGCATTCCAAAGTCAGGTGCGTGGCCAGTCATGCCAAAAACTGTGGTCTTGAGATATCGCTCGTGTCCAGCAAGATCTATAAACGTGATGACTTTTGATGATTTCTCGCAGATTTTCACCCAGTCAAGCGTGCCATGATCTGGCTTATTCACCACATTTCCTATAAAAAAAACGAATAATTTATTCGGATTCATGTAAACTGGAAATCTTTATATAAGTATATAATTCTTCTGTCCGGGTGTATGTGATTGAACTCCTCCTAAACGGCTAGACAGGTTTTGATGAAATTTTTTGTGAGTGTTCAGATGGATTCAAGAATGATTTTGATTTACAACTGGAGCCGGTAGGTGGCACTGATGTTGAATTTTTTTATATCAAGGCAGGATAACATCCACGTGGTCCGCTAGTATTCTATAAAACTCTCTGGATCTTTGCTACAAAAGCCAGCTGCGAATCTAACGGTTTATGGAAGGTAAATGGAATAGATCCTTTGCAAGCCATTTATGGTACCATTAAAATTCATACTTATAACTAAGTTAAAAAACACATCATGCTAAAACTACTCAATTTTAATTAAATTTAATTTTACTTCTTACACCTGTTTACACTTGGTATTGGTCTAAAAAAATATATATATTACAATATTTTTATTTAATATGAAGCTATTAAATTTTAAAGAAAGTACTATTTTTATAAACACTACAGAAGACTAAAGAAATTTTTTAAGCAAAGTATAATAGGTGTGTTAAAAAAATAACGCGAATTTTCGTTTTTTGAAAAAAATATTTATTCATTCGTCTACATTAAAATAGTCGCCTTCAAAATAGTCCCCATTCGATATTATGCACTTAAAGCAGCTCGCTTCTCAGGCATGATTTGTGGGATAGCATATAGCTCTTTCAGCGATGTGCTTTTAATGTCATCTATGTTTGTAAAATGTTGGCACTTTAAGGTTCTCTTTATTTTTGGAAATAGAATAAAGTCACACAGAGACATGTCTGGCCAATATGGAGGCTGGGGCATCTTTACAGTATTGTTTTTGGCCAAGAATTCATGAACAAGCAACGAAGTGAAGCAACAAATTTTGCTGCCAAGCGTTTTATACCCAAAACATTCGAAAAAATTTCATGGCATGAGACAATCGATATGCCAACATCTTCAGTGACTTCTCTGATTTGATTTGGTGATCATTCATAACCATTGCTTTCACTTTTTCCACGTTTCCATCGGTTGTTGATGTGCTGAGGCGTCCGGGACTCTCGTCATCTTCAACATCTTCACGACCACCTTGGAAAAGGTTACACCACTCGTAAACTCTTGTTTTACTCATAGCAGACTCACTATAGGCCTTTGTTAACATTTCACACACTATATTTCAATTTTTAACAAACAAAGTTCACAAAACACGTCTCTAACCTTAGCGGCTGCTGCAGACAAAGTAATCAATGAATACAGCTGAAAATTTTATAGAACTTCAGGAAGATGTAAATCAACAAAAAAAAATTCACAATTAGACTCTCAAAACACGCAAAATTTTAAAATTCCCGTTATTTTCTGAACACACCTCGTATGCTTTTTGTTTTCATATCTTTTTTCTTCTGTATACAAAGTATATTATTAAAATAATGAACAACAAAGAGGTATCGTGTATCAGTTAGTGGTAAAATATATATTATCAGGTTACTTACCCATATTATCAAAACCGAGTATGTCATTCCCAACGGAACTGGTTCTGCCGCTCTCCATCTCGTGCTTGTGCCTGAAGAGGCGCTGCCTCGCGTACCCGCGTCCGTTGTCCAGCTCGCCGTGCGTCAACACTCCCAGCAGGGTCGATTTCCCTGCATCCACATTCCCCACTACAGCCACCCTGGAATATGTTTAATGTAAAAAATTTTGGGGAATAAACAACAAATTTCATGATTTACCTTTTGGGTTACAGCGACTAAGGGAGCATAGTTTCAAAGGAGCGTCCCTTTAAAAGTACCCAAATTTCGAGATTTAGTTTCATATGTTATCGAGAAATGAATCTATATGAAATACATTATTCGGTAGTGGATTTTTTTATTTTATAAATTTATGGGTAAGAAGCATTGCCAAAGGTTACCTCATTAATTAAATGAATCATAATATTAATAAGTATGTACATAACTTAATAAGTAATTTAAATAGTGTGTCTACATAAATAATATTAAATAAATAGTCTTCACACCTTTTTGTCTTTCCAGTTTAGGTAATAATTTAAGATATTTTTCAGTTTTTTAATGCATTTTTGTTTCCATGGTGTCTTTGACATTGAAGTTGGTTTAATTTTATTTTATTCAACAAAGTTATAATATAGCACTATAGCTGTATGAGTCAACAATACCCCTACAAGTATTTGTAAGAATATAGACATCCACTATACTTAAATTAATATTTTCCAGAAAGAAAAACATTTGGTAATGTAAAATTTTTGAGGTTGATTAACCTAATCTCCATGAAGTCATTGTGGTCAAGTTCGGTACGCAATAGATATTGTCCAGTGATGCCGGTACCACAGTCCCAACGTCGGAGCTCGACACAGGACACCCGCTCGCTGGCCACCAGCGATTGTAATGTTGCCACTGACGCATTATATTCATCTTCTGTCAACCCTCTGCCATCTGCAGACACAATTACTAATTTGAAATAACTATTGTAATCCTTGGTTATAATTATTTATTCAATCGTGTGGCTAAATAGAGATCTTTCATTATCGTCGCTAGATTGATTACTGTATTTGCTGCTGCGAGGTTCAATTTATGTGGAACAATGCAGCGGTCCAAAATTTGTTACTCTTAAGCAACACGGGAAGTACGCACAGGGAAAAAAGAGGTACGCTTCCTGCAGACGCGAGTAACCTCAGCCCCTTTTATAATTGTAAAAAATGAATAATTCCCATAGTAGAACAATAAACAAGTCATATCTGTAATATAACAAAATGTAACAGAAAAAAAAATGACTCATCACAAACTAACAAAATAAAAACCTGAAATGATTGTGCAAATGATAAACTGAACAGCTGATTGGAAGCATGCAGCCTGGTATAAATCAACAATAAAAATATCTAAATGTGAAGGTAAATGTGTTACTTAAGGATATGCTAAATACTTTCATAGCAATATACAGACGCAGATTAAAACATATTAATACTCTAACATCTTTAGAGTGGTAGAAGATGTGCTATATTCACCTAAAGGATCCCCATAGCTACATGTACTGTGATTACTGAACAGAGTCCTTGATTTACATATGTTTGATGACACAAGCGGGCTAGGCTCTGGATGGTGATTAAGTCAGCGATATTTATTTATTTAAGCAGAACATACTTATATAAATGTTTACTTAAGCATTGCTTACTTTTCCTGAGGGACAGGGAGCGGCCCGAATTACAAAAAAATCTGCTTACGTAATACTTGAAGGCCCCACAAAAAGTGGAGTAGTGTAACTATTTGCTACAACATAGCATTTAAAAAAAGTGTTTTATTTAATGTAGGGTTTAAAATATTTAAAAAAAACATGTATTTGTTTTAAAATTTTAAATTTTTTATGTAGACAAAAATATATAGGATTATATTTTAGTCATAAAGTAAATTTATCTTTAAGCTCTTTAAGCTATTATCTGTTATTCATTATCTATTATAATAAAAAAAGACAAGGATATAATATATGCAAGATTGTACTCAATTGCATTCCTCTTTATCACTAAAAATTACATTATCAAAAAATAATTGTGGTAATGAAAGACTCCTTATCTACAATTTTAAGTATTTCATAACAACAAATGATGTTATAGAACTAGTTTTATACAAAAAAGCGATAATACGAGCCTTTGTCTATCACAAATCACGATTTAGCAAAAGGTTTATCTTCATTGTTAGTAATTATACTTCAAATTACACGATCAAGTAGAATATGATCAATTTTTCATTTGTTGAAAATGCTTTAGTTAGCTAAATCATAGCTTCAGATATAATTTAAGCAACACACATTCTTTCTTTACAGTCATATATTTCCAATTAGTTATCAACTACTTTTTATCACTTAAATTTTTACAATATAATAGATTACGAGATATATGAAATTAGTTTACCTTCCCCTTGTCCAATGTCGTAAATGATTTCTCCATTACCAGCTTCTAGCCTCTCTAACATTTGCTTCCTTAGTAGGTCATATTCATCAGCGGATGGACTTACTAGCACCATCTAAAATGAAATTTCATTGTTATACACTATGATAACTGTGAATTTCAGGAGTACTTATCTAAATACATATAATAAGAATGTAAATATAAGGGGTCTGTACGTTTTAGATCTTTGTTTAAAAAAATTGTTGCCAGTGTCTAGGAACAATTCATATAATACATTTCAATTATTTTTTATAAATGTCTGTCTGACTATCTGTTTTTTAGACACATATCACTGCTAAAGTACTGCAACCAAGAAAAAACTTCACCAACAAAATTGCAGGATTAGAACCTACAACAACTGGCATTGTATCTGTACATGCAATGATTAAGCCATGATCACTGATATGATTGAAAATAGTTTTTTATAAACTAATAAAAAACAAAGAACATAGGTTGGCATTATTGTAGCATCAGTTAAAGACATCCTGGGTGTATTTGAATCCTGCTTCTTTTTATTGGGTATGTAAATATTTATAAAACCCTATTTTCAGCATGAATAAACTTGTTATTGCATATTTTTGATTTCAGATGTTATTATACAGAATACAACTATATCCAAAAGTCATAAGGTATAATTTTCTTTGAATATACATTGCAAACAACTAAGCAGGAAATTAAAAAATAGGGAATTACCACATAGCATGCACAGCACAGACTAGGGTTGCCCTAAGTTGTATTGCCAGTGATGTGTCACCAAATGTGACACCAAACATTGACCAAATTTTTTACATAGTACCTATAGATATTTAAGAAAAATACATGCTTTTACAAATTCTCTAATTTCAAAAATCACTATATTTTATGGTTGTTAATGCCTGCCGTTATTATATATATTTTTCTAAGAATGGTACATAATTACGGCAATATTACAACCAAAGTGAGGTATTTTGACATACATAAAAAAAATTGTGATCAGATGTTTTCTGGTTTAGAGATGAATATTTTGGTAATGCAATTTTGCAATACTTCTTTTCCATATATGTCATGACTATGTTAAAAAAATTCATATTTGAGTAGCAGATTATCCAACATTAAAAAAAAGGGATAATAAATAATATAAATTTAAATCATAAACATAAATTATTAAGTTAGTCAAATTTAAAAAAAAATTTGCAAATTCCCATAATTATTATGCTAAATATACTTTTTTATTCACCTAAATATGCATAAATAATATTACAAACATAGCAAAAAGAAACTACAGATGTCGCTATATAAGAAGAAGAAGAATAATTTGGGAGAATTTGAAAATAAAGTACTTTATTATTTTCGGGAATTCCCACAAACGATCTGGAAAGATCTTGCAATCAGCTGTTAGAATATCACTGGTAGAGCCTGTGTTGCCAGGCGTCAGAACAAGCAAAATTATTAGACTCACTAAAAACATGGGTATTTATGATTATAGATAATAAAATAGGGTATTTCCCAGTTCTTCCCAGATTGAATAATATAAAGTTCACATATATTTTAATCAATGGTATTGTAGATGCGATAAAAATATGAAATTGATTAATTTAGTGTTATTAGTTACTACTACTTACATATTATTATTTGTTACAATGATTAGATCAGTCTACAAGATATAGTTAATATTTATCATAAAATTCAGCCATCTCCGATGTCTCTGATGTCCTACATAGACTAGCTCTCTCATATTGATTTTATATTGAGAGGCCTCGTGACAGTAGTAACAAGCCTTATTATTGAACCAAGGGGTTGTATTTTTGTTATCCACACAAGACTGAGTTTTTTGTGATAAATACAACTATCAATTCTTTACTTTGGTATTAAATATATAATATATTATTTGTTTAGTTAAAATACCATAATACAAGCTATGCTTAGTGTAGAATCAAATGGGCCTGTATGAAATTAAATCCTCCAATTTATTATGTTTACATACAATGTTAACATTAAAAAAAAAGTTATTTCATAACAAATAACAACAGATTGACCACCATATAGATTGTAATTATTGCACCATATTATTTATGATCATGATTCTTCCATAATTATTTATGATGCAACAGAATAGCATTCTTTCATAAAAAAACACATGACTCCTGCAACCTTTAATAAAATAAAAAAATGTTTTGATTTCTTTTGTTAATATTATTTCGACATTTCCAATCCTATAATTAAAAATAGAGAACTTGTACTAGAAAATTAACACATAAATTTTTAAAATGTTTTAAAATTGTTAAAATCACTATAAACCTTTCAAAAATATGACAATTTAGATGTTTTAAGAGGGTGATATCTGTCTCTATTGTAACAATATGTTGTATTTTTAGTTTACATGTGCTTTCTGTTCATAGATAGCCCGGTCTGGATATAAAGATAGTTGTTTTATTGTCTGGCACAATCTCCATTGTTTATAGCTCCATTCACCTGACATTGGCAAAATTGTGTGCAGACTCATGTTGCCATTTAAAAAAAGAAGATCTTATTTGAGGAAATATTTCTGTTATTAAATATATATAAGGGAAAACATAGTCTATGAGATACATACAATGTTAGTAAGAACTATTAATAAGTCAACAGGTCATAGTTTCTATACCTTACGTGATCAACTGTTGTATGAAGGTTTTAACCACCATACAACATGAAATATCTATATATGTAGGTACAATGGTCATAACTACCACAATACAAGTAATGATAATTTGGATTTAAATTGCCATATGTGACACAGTGCCCTGATATTTTTTTTTATTAGTTTCATACATTTGGTAAAGAATTAAGATCTATTACATACTATTGAAATATATATTGCAATAAAACCTGTAATCTTTTTATATCAACATAACAAGGAAATGTTTCAATAATGCCATGCATAAATACAATGATGCAACAGTTGTAATCTACAAAAAATTTAGTATACACATGTGAATGTGTTCATTTCAATAAAAAATACTTTATTTACTATTTATTTTAAATGATAATATGGTATGTATATATTGTTGTTTAGTTTTGATAGCATATTTATGACATAAATATTATATTCATACATAATGTATATTATGTATGAAACGTATTTATTATTGTGTTTTTGCGTATTAAATTTTATAAGGATTATTAAATTTAATATTCTATGTTAACAATTTCTTAATTTTAGTCAAATTGGCTATTAGGCGTACGAATGGAAGGAAGGAATAATTTACGCGGGAACATAGGGTATTTAACTTACTTTCCCTCGGATGCTAGAATAATCTGTTTCGCTACCCGTAATCTCCTCACCCTCGCCCTGAGGGCTCATCTTGAGTGGAGAGTCAGTTACACAATCCATTTTCATTCAATATCACAAAAACACTACCAATGAAATAAATATTACACAATTATTTTGCCTAATTACTCTTTCAAATTGTGGTACATATTATAAAATTAGGTTTAAATTTAACAATAAAGAAACAATTAAAATAACAAGAAAAAATTACTAAGCAGAATTGAGAAAAACGGAAAATTCGGAAAATAAATCCTTATTGTCAAGGGCGGAGATTTTTTATATTCAATGCTATTTTAAAATTAAGCGACCGACAAGAGTTAGGTACGTTTCAAATTAACACAATAAAATATTATGAATATACACTCTAGTTCTGTTCTTATATCAGATTTATTAAAAACAGATGGAACCTAAGCCAACTTTTTGACAACTAATGACAACTCACTCTATCAGTGTTGCAAAAATATATAAATATTTATGCAGCGACGGGCAAAAAATATTTTGTGAAATTAAATCGGAGCGACGTGACGCGATGCAGCGCAGCGCACCACGGCGCAGCGCAGTCTCAGTATATAGTATCTTATCTATGCAGCGCAGCACTGTGAAAAGTTCGTGTTCTAGGAATAAAAATTTCCACGAGGATAAGTTGGGCACATCTTGGACGCGCATACCACCAAACAACTTTCACTCGTTTGTTTCTATTCTTTTATTGGTCGATATTATTATTAGTTTCTAGTTTTTATTTTAATACTCACTATTATTTGTATTTTTTATTTCCTTTTAATTTTTAGCTCTAATCTTTTGCTAATGTACCTATATCGTTTCATATATCAATGCCAGCTCAATTCAATATAGGAGGTAACCATCCCAACTTGTTAGTGATATCCGCCGCGAGCATTACACTAGATCCTGGCGCAAATAATTCAGGCGAATCTTTAATCCCTGGCCAACCGCTGGGGCAGATCGATGAATTCTGTAGAAAACTCGTGCCACCTCGTTACAGCGGCTAATGTACAGCGTTGTAAAAAAGGATTGTTAATTTATTGTATATTCTCCAAGCTCTCCGGAAAACTTAATTTCATAGATGATTTTTGAGTATTGACAAAATGCGACAAAAATGCAATCACTAATTACCACAGACATAGCTGAATTTAAAAGCTGTAGCAACACTGTTGCAAAGTAAATCCACCTTGTTATGCTTATTTATTATTGTAATGCTCTATTCTAATAATATGTGTGCTTTATTATTATAAATTTTAAGACCGCGGCGAATGATATCGTTTGTATCATTTTATAATATGGTTCTGTGGATAACTCAATCCTTGAACAATCAATATGGGTGATTTAGGTTCATCCGATTGTTCCTGGAAGAAAATGGTGATAGCTAAAACAAACAACAAATGGTTTACTACGATAAAAGAGGATAAGTGCAATATTGATGGAGTTGATACAAGAAACTTTAGTCTGTGCGAAGAACCGAAATCTTGTAATGTAAAAAAAGAAATAGAGGATTGTGTCGCGGAGAACTTTCAAGTGAGCGGCATACCGGTGTCCATGATGCAAGAAATAGATCCACTCGACTTTGGACAACCTATGAAGCGCATCCGTCGGAAAATGTCTGCAATGAAAAACGAAACTTCGGAGGAAAGAGAGTTGCGACTTGCTAGAATGTCAGCGTACGCGGCACGGAGGCTCGCGAATGAGTCCCAGGAACAAAGGGCAGCAAGGCTCAAACGTATGTCCGAATATGCAGCTAGAAGGCTGGCTGAGGAGACGAGCGAGCAGAGAGCTAAGCGATTGGCGCGTATGTCCGCATATGCCGCGAGAAGACTCGCAAATGAAACTCCTGAACAGAGACAAGCAAGGCTGACCAGAATGTCTGCATATTCAGCTAAGAGGCAAGCTATGAAGAAAAATATCAGTACTGTTGCTACACAGAGTCCACTCAAAATGCGACCTGACTATGATATAAACAGATTAATCTGAACTGAATTATATTTAAAATTAAAACAGAAATATTTATCTACCTAGAATATATTTTGATTTATACAAGTTTATGATGAATTTAGTAATGTAAATGTTTTTTTAAGTATTATAATAGTGTATATATATATAATAATTTTGTTAACCTTCTAATAGCTGTTCTGTGATGGTGACACTAATAAATACCAAATATGTTTCTTAACACATGCATTTAGTAACAATTTTGAAAAATAAACCTATAGTCTAATTTTTATCAGAGCCGAATACTCTAGCTTGTTTCTGTGTATTTGTCATTGGGTAATAATCCAATAACAATGGTCAAAGTAATACATCTGCCATAATAGGAGTGACAGTATGGTTTATAATATGAATATATCAAACATGAAAAACAGCAGAAACTATTATACCTCTTGGGGTAATATCACAACATCACTGTTAGTCCAGTCATGACATCTATTGATGTCCTTTTGTACAAATTTTCAATACAGTTACTATCATGTTATGATCCATGCAGTAAGTGGTGAGGCCTTAAAGCTATAATAATAAGTTATGAAATATAGTTCACATTGGAAGGTGTAATTTTGTTCAAAAAGAAATCTTTGGTTGATTTGAGAGAAAAATTTCAAACAGTGATTTCTGGAAAGTTTTTCTTTCTAAAGTAAACAAAATTATCACCTGGAATGTCTATTCTAACATGTGTTTTACTAAATGTTGAAACATCAAATTTTGAACTCGCATAAATTGAGGAGTTCCGCTACCTTCACCTGGGGCCTAGTATTAGGATTAGACAATTAATCCAGAATATTGAGCTCAATCAACTATTGAATAGATTGAGATCCATTATTACGATTAATTATTACATATGAATATAGTTTTTCATATGGGAAAATTGAATCGATTTTTTAAAAATTATTAAATGTTATATTTTATTAATCAAAGTATATACCATTACTATCTATGCCACTTTCCTTTTTATAAGTAGTTCATCGATTCGTTTTTGAAGTAATTATGTGAGTAAAAATCTATGAAGACGGTTGGACTGCCTCATTGCAATTAAATTTTTTTCCTAGCAAGACATCAACATTCCATAAGAAGTGGTTATCTGCTGAAGCTGGGCTGAAGGGAGTACAGTGAGCGTCAGAGACAATCCAACCGCAGTTCCTCTAGTTTAGCAACCAACTGTCTTGAAATATGGGGTCTAGCATTGTCCTGCACCAGCAATGGGTTAGAGAGATTGACTAGTCTTGGTTGTTTAACAGCTAGTTTTTCCATCATGTTTTGCAATTGTAAGATCTATAATCTGCCGTAATTGTGTGGCCAGGTCTTAGGAAGCTGTAGTGTGTATTAACACTGGTCCACTAAACAATCACTAGTACTTTTTCCTAGTCAACTTTTGCTTGGGACAGGATTTGGCCGGTTGTGGCATATAACACCCGGCCTCCCCTGAGGAGTCTTGCATCTGTGATTTCTCATGCTGCAGAAAATGTCACTTATGAGGGGCGAGACACTTGTTATGGGAACAGATGCAATGCCAGTCGGCAGTCCCTACTTCTCAGCCCAAAAGTTGTAAGGATGCACCACGGGTTTTAGTCCGTGCTAGTAACCCAACCTGAGTATCCGATAGGATTTTCCCCATGTAAAAAAAGGATTTGACCGGTTCTCCTCGGTGCAACCACTGTAATGAACGTTTCAGATCGTTGTAAAGGATCCATATTTCTTTCGATATTTGAGGGTTGATTAATGTAACGCAGCCCTAATCGCGTATTTAGTCGATTCAAGTGGTACACATTACTCGAGCTTCTTCACTTTCGCAATGTTTCAAGTCAATTAAAATAATTTTATGACGCACACTGGAGCCTGCCGCTAATTCTGACGTGGTTTGCCATGGATCTGCTTCCACAATCAGCTTTAATTCTTCGTTGTCATGGTCGGGGTTTATTAGTTCGTAGGTCAAAGTTCTAAGAACGAAAATGTACCGTGTTTTCTTTTACAGTCGTTTTCCTATTATCATCAGCTTGTAAGAGACCTACTGCAGAGCCATAGGACTCTTCCCGAAGGTGTCGTGTGGTCGAGTAGTTTGACCGGTGGAATATTAATTTTCATAACGGTAGGTTCAAACCACGACCGTACGGACGATTTTTTCGGAATTCGTGTACTTTTCGCTGGCCGGCATGACAGCCCGCTTGCCGGCATGACAGTGGCGACCGGCGATGGATAGTGTGTCACTCGGTGGTCGCCATTGTTTTTGGATTGTACTGTGCTTACCATCAGGCACAGCGCAGTCATTTTGCCGTGCTACAATAAAAATAACTTTTACAAATTTAAATTGGTAACACTATCGGCTGACGGTGAAGGAAAACGTGAGGAATCCTGAACCTGAGAAACGTTCTTGCAGTACCATTGTATGTGAAAATATAGAACTGTGAATTTCTCGAAGTTTTAGAATATATGTTTGAAATCATGGTGGTTCGACAAAACACCAATTTCATATGTAAGGACTTAGGTCTTGTAATTTGAAACGTTAGGTTAGAGATTCCTTATTATATTAGGTACCGGATTATATTACTATTATTTAATAATACTGAATGGTGTATGATATCATACTAAACTTATTTTAGAAATAATGGTTAACAATTTTGTACGGAAATGTTTTACTCCATATTGATAATTTTGTCTGTTATCTACCACAGTGGTGAACTGTAGCTATAATTATGTAACCAAAGTATAGTATATTATTTGTGCACTAAATGTGAACAATAAATAACATCTATATTTTCATACATTTTTAATTAAGAAAAAGAGCGCGAGCATCTACTTTAAATAGCCATAACAGAACAGCATTTATAATTTTAATACTACTACGTTTTACAACGTTGGTGATATTTTAAAATAATAATACACGTGTTTGTTTCTAATGCTTCTATTGCTTATTTGATTTCGCCCGTAATCACACTGGGCTGTCGATGTTTAGCGTAGTTATTTTCTTTTTCTATCTTAGTATCTATTTTCCATTATTCATATTAGACTGAAAATCTATTAAAATTCGACCTTCATATCTTACATTCATGGCGTCATAAAAAGTTCCATTGAAATAAAACAATCAAACAACATTTTTAAAGTTTATTAAAAACAAACACATTTTAAAGTAAATACATAACATATTGCTCAGTTACATACTAATAATGTATAAATCAATCCAGTAAATATCTTAGCTTTGTCCCCTTAAGTGATACCTATACACCGTTGGAATTATAGTAGCATACAATTACATTGAAACATGACTTAGAATAGCTACTTCAAGCTAAATCACAATACCTACACATGGCAAAAGTCCTTCCTCTTCATTTTGTAATCCATGGAGCATAGGTTATTTTTTATTAATTACAAAACACATCAAAATATGTCCCAATTGATTATAGCACTTAATAAATTAAAAACTAGATATAGAACTTAAAACTAGCATTTTTGTGAGTTGAATTTAACGAAAAGGTAAACACGAATATGGCCAACGAATATGTACTATATAAAATAAAACGATTTAAAATAAATATATGTCAAATAGAAAGACTACCTTGAGTAAATAAAGTATATTCTTTTTACTTTAGGTATCAATCCTCACCGTTGAAGATTGTTCCTGTCATTATGAAATGGGTAATATTGTTTTGGAGTATTGTTGTTGTTTGTGGAAATATTGCAAAGTGTCATGTAGTCCTCTTCTATTTTATTTTTGGCAACCAGTCCTTTAGTAGACTATTACTGCCATTGTCAAGTGAGTAACGGTATTATACGTTTCTTGATATAATTTCAACGAACTAACAAGATGGTGGCCATCTTGTTAGAACTTTCCTGGAAGTTTTTGTGGCAAGTCAGCATCCCTGCTCCGTGGTATTATTTCCGATCCACTTCACTTGCGCACAACAACCAAACTATATTACGTAAAGCACCACCAACATTACACAATATAGAAACCAAATAACACAAGATTATGGATACAATATAAAAACCACTACGTATATGGCATTTGAAGATCCCGCCAAAAACTCCTGTCATGTAGTCATTTCCACATCTAACAAAAGGGTGGAACCACTTGTTAGAAATTTCTAGGAACTTTTGTTACTTTTCATAATTCATGTTTCGTGTGTCGTGAACGCGACCTTATATTGAGAGAGATAGAATTTTGAGCTAAACGAGAGAAAGAGAAGAAAAAAGCAGTAATAAAATGGCGGCGCGAGTGAAGGAACGCGCTTGTGTATCAATGAAATAGTGAAATATTTCTGTTACGCAAAATATCACCAAATTCATACAATCAATACAAGGTATAAAATAAAGTCCTCTGCCACAACAGCTCTGTTCGAGATAAACTCAAAAACTACTAAACGGATTTTCATGCGCTTTACACCAGTAGATTAAGTGATTCTTGGGGAAGGTTTATGCATATCATTTTTCAAATACAAGATTATGAATAAGAAAATGATCTTGGAATCTATTATTAAATATGCAAAAAACATATTGTATCAAATAGATTTTATCTTAAATTATGACTAACTAATGTGGCCTTTTAATGATTTACGCAAAATGAATCACAGGAAAATCGTAGCAAAATGAAGTCTCTCCATATTTTATTTAATAATAAATTATTTTAATATTAATTAATTTAATAAAGAAGGTATAATTAACCGAAATACGTTTTTGGCGACAGGTGACAATACCATTGTCCACATATTTTACTCGTATTAACAAGTGACAAAATGTACCAATGTAGTGTAAATAATATAACCGAGAAATTTTATAATGCTGTAAGGTCCAATGTTTTCGTTAAATTCAACTGACATAAAAAATCCTTTAAAAAAATGAGATTCGAAATTTTAACTCGAAGGAATGTAATATCAGTCTATAATTATATCCGACACCAAATATAAATCAATAATAACAACATCAACGCAATTATGTGATGTTATGTTGTTTATTTTTAAACCAAAATTTAAAGTTGTATCGATTATTCGCTTGAATAATACATGAAACATTATAACCATATATTTTATCTGTGAAAACTAAATGGGAGGTAATAAAGAACTCTATAAAGCAGGTGGCAAGATATATATTTTGAAGCCCGACCTCGTTATTTAATATACCTTATTCTTATGAAATACTCTCATATGTTATGAAATCTATACACAGATATGTTTCTATTTATCGTAATAATGTTCCAATATAATAAATAAACAGTTTTATAGCGTAAATATTTGGAAACAGCCGATTCATCGATTTAAAAGTACAGAAAAAAGAAAGGGACGGACACAAGCAGACTAAAATAATAATTTAAAATCCTTTATAGGGTACAAAAGTGGCTAATTAGTACAACAAATAAACAAAATTTGAAAAAAAAAAATGTCATGACTTAGGTATAATTATTTTCACAAATCTTCGCATCTCCCCGCCCTTTTCGCTTCGCATTTCAAATGATGTACACAATGTTATAGTTATATATGTTTACTTATGTGAATACTTATATAAATACTTTTAAATATTTTCGTCAATACGGAGTTCACGTACAGCAGGATTTCTCAAACTTATGGCTTCACGTATACGTCAATTAGTGACCGCAAATCCCTTAAAAAAACTGACTACATATTGTTAAAACAGATAAGGTACTCTATTAAAAAAAAGAGCAATAGGTGAATAAAAATTTAGTGCGATGGGTGTGCTTGGTGTTTAACGTAAATGTTGTCGATTAGCGAGAAATTTTGCTCAATTGCAATCTTAACTCAGATTTAGCATTTAGTTGATTTCTGTATAAATCAGCTAAGTCATCCGCCATAAAATTAATTTTGTGACAAATTCCCCACCATATAATATACTGGTGCACCCCAATTGGTACGCGGACACCACTTTGAGAAAAGTGCTGGCGTACAGAACGCAAAATGAAATGACCTATCTTATAAAATATAGGGAGAGGTGAATTTCCACAGTCAGATCTGCGGTTAAAATATTGGCTAACTATTTAGTATTCACCTCTACTAATATTGATTTTATATATTTAAAACGGACAAGTGTCAATTATGTTACGATTCCAATAATCTCGTTGAAAATGTGAATACGATAGCGTATTGTATAAATAAACTTTACTTTGAGAAATATTTGCTTAAAATAATATAAAGGTATTTATATGAATAATATGCATATGTAATTTCGCAAAAACTGCGAAAATTTATGCGAAACTTTCGCTCACATTTTTATTGCGAATAAAATTGATTACTTTTTCGTGTATGTAAGCGTTATATAAAATAAAGACAATAATCCCATCGCCCATTTATTTTCACGAGAAAAAGATTAAGTGATATAGATGTAGGGGACGATGGGGGAATTGCGGACACAGGGTAAATACGGACTAACATATATCTACACAAATCCTGCCCACCGCACCCTGCCGCTGTAATCACGTGTTACTTTCCGTCATGTTTAGTGCCGAGCAAGCATTCACGACGGACAGCTGCGCACGATTTTCAAGGTAAATAAAATCAAACATTTTTGTGAAAATTGATCTAATTTTTAGCATTTACTATTTTGAGTCTATGTCTATAAAGCAAGTCTCAATAAAAAGTGTTTTCTTTCTGTTAATTGCCTTGTAAATGGAGAATAGATTTCACATTATCTTTAGATGAAAAAATTTGTCAACGTACAAATTATTGTCGCTGTTTTATTTTGTAGCTGGTTGGGTTAATTGCGGACAGGCTCCTGGGGAAAATACGGACGTCCGCAATAACCCCTGAATATTTGTCGAAGATTAATCCATTTTATTATAAATTTTCAGATGCCTCGAAAATATAATAGAAAAAAAGAACGAACTTACACCATCAAACCTTACTAAAAGCCGCACAAGAAATAAAGGATAAGAAGACGACTTTTCATCAAGCGGATGAAAAGTTTGGTATTCCTAGAGTTTACACTTCTTGATCAGGTGCAAAAGGGCTTCACTACTATTACAGAAGCTTTTAACCGCACAAAAAGCATAGATAAAGCTCTAAATGGCTTTAAGATTACTGGTATTTACCCAATGGATCCGGATAAATTCATAGACATTTTTGCAAGTTTTGGTGACATTATTGCACCAGAAGCTCCATTTGACAACAGAAACACAGATTTAGGTCATTCAAACCAAATAAAGCCTCACAATGAATTTCAAATTATCTGTGATGCAGGTGATGACGGTACTTTAATTCAAACAGGATCTCAAGAAGCATTTCAGCTCGCCAGCAACATCGTTAACGATAATGATTCAAACCAAATAATACTTGAAAATTAAATATGCACGTATGATATAATTAATGACGCTTTACGCCAAAGAATGACCAGTCATAGGAGCCAAACTTTCTCAATGCCACTCTTTGACACATAGTAAAGGTGCCAACTCCACGACCTAATCAAAATAAACAGTTAGTTTAAAAAAAACATACTGTCATTTTTACCAGTACCCCAGAAAAAGATAAACTAGAAGAAAAAGAACAAAAGAATATAGAAAGAAAAAGAAAGAATCTGATACAAGAAGAGAAAAATAGTACAAAAAACTACTAAAATGCGTAAGAAACTTAAAGAATTTTGAAACTGACCAAGATTATGATGATTATTTTTGTATTTATTGCCAGAAAAAGAATTGTGACCGACCCAACGAAGACTGGATTATGTCCTTAAAATATAAAAAATTGGGCTCACGAGAACGGCACAGCTGGGACTTCTTCCAAAGGCTATGTTTCTGATTTTTGTGAATGATGTTGACTATCGTCCGTAAATACCCCATGCTGTCCGTAATTAACCCAACACCCGTCCGTAATTACCCCTAGACCTACGGGTAATTACGGACAGACAAAGTTTTGTTTTACGATATAAAATTTATAGTAGTTGATTGATCTCGTTTATAAGTAATGTTGATTTTGTAAGTATATAACTTAAGTTTTATAATCAATAAAGTCTGACTGATTATTTCTAATAGTACAGGTTTTGTACGTTATTTCCCTTAAGCGTCCGCAATTCCCCCATCCTCCCCTACACTGATTAAGATACAATTTTTCAACATACGAAAATAATTTCTATGCACGTTGCTCTACACTGTACATTGTCTATATTGTACACTTTTATATGAAGGGCTAAAGGGAAAAACTGGTTAAGTCACATTTACAAAACTTTACAGGAGAGACAGTTTAAATTTTGAAAGCATTTTGAAGAATGATTTTGAGAAAAATACGTATGTTATATGTATTTGGAATTGTTTTATGTATAAAATATACCTAATAGTATTAATAACCGACCAAGTCACGGGCTTAACTATTTATTCACTATTAAAGAAGAAATATAACAAATTTAATACAACGCATTTTACACTTGTTTTAGATAGTTAGTTATACTATGAAATGAGTATTTTCGTGGGCATAAACTACAAAAAAAAAATGGACGTAGCCAGTTATTCCCTTTAGTCCTTCATATGCCAATAATAAATTCAATAAGGTGGTAAGTCATACGTGAAGGAGTTGAGAGTCAGAGTAAGTTTGACTCGGGGGGCCGAGCGCTAGCAAGGCGCAGGGTGCGATAGCGGAGCACCTCCAGCAGTCAACAGCTGTCTTGTTGATGAGGTTGAACTGTACGAATCCCCCGAAGAGCGTACACTAGATTGGCTCAACGGGGTACCTGAATAAAAACAAAGTTTTTCGATACTGTTTCGTCACGTCTAATGGAGAATAGAATAAAAAAATCTATTGGCTGTATCGTCTTTACACAGAATACACATAAAAGTGGGCAGTTACAAACAAAAACCTTACGTTTACTAATAATAAAAGTTAAAGAGAAAATAATATAGAACTATTCTAAATGCTGAAAGTAGAAAGGAGTTCGTGATTTTACAGTTTGTATTTATAATTAACTTTTGCTGTGTGTGTTTTTTTTTATTGTAGCTCGGCAAAGTGACTGTACTGTGCCTGATGGTAAGTACAGTACAATCCAAAAACAATGGCGACCACCGAGAGACATACTATCCATCGCCGGTCGCCGCTGTCATGCCGGCCTGCGTAAGTATCTCTTCACGTTGCGCTTGAAGGACCCCATGTACATTTTTATTACTATCTTTGTTATTGTTATATATTTGTCCATATGTATGTAAGTAATTATGTATGTCTGTATATTTATGTATTTATTTTATTATAATATTGTATATATTTATTTGTCCATTTTCTTATGTTTTATTTATATAAGCACTACCTACAAAAGATGTTGCTTAACGTCAATACCGCTGGTTAGCTGGAAGAAAATGCCTTAAGGCATTAAGCTCGTCAGTGTACAAATCAAAAGCGCAATAAAGAATTCATTCATGAGTGAGCGATGAGAGCGTTACGACAAAGGTGATCGGGCGAGGCGAACGGAAGTGTGAGGGAGATATATAAGAGGGACATAGATAAGTTAGTGAAGATAGAAAGAGAGAGAATTACGTATTATCAATGGAAACCTATAATAAATTTAAATATTTATAGAAAACTAATATATGTGTATTTATATGCATGTAATAACATATATATCGATGGAGCTAAATAAATTTTACTTGAGTCGTGTGGTATAAAACACACGTGTTTTTTTAGAAATCTATTATTTTCTATAAAAATCATAACTAATTTTACATTCATAACTATTTATTTAGACAATAAAACCCACTTGAGGTGCTTCTTGAACTCACTATCTGGAAAATCGGTGATGTACACTGAGACTTTGTTATAAAACCTAACACTATAACCTAAAAACAGTTTTTGGACTTAGTGAGCCTGAAACATTTGAATGACCAATTTGTTGCTGTTTCTAGTATTTGAATGTTATATTATGTTCAACATTCTCAGTTTTTGTAGACATATGTTAGATCATAAAGAATATATTAATGGAATACACATGAATATATAATAAAATACATACCGGGCAGAGAAGTGACATGATGCGGTAGTGCCCAGCGCTGCGGAGTACACTCACCGTTGTTGATCGCTTCCTAGAATAGAAGACATAGGTAACAAAGCCGCACTTGCACTCGAATAATAATGTGCACGGAAATAGTCTGTTTAGCAAAACACCAGTCTTTACCGATCCTTGAAACATATTACAAGTGCGATATAATGTTCGTTGTGCGTTATAATATGAAATTAGAAACAAGTATGATATAGCCAATTGCATTTAAGAATAGTAAAACAGTTCCCAAAGTGTGATATTTCCTTTACTAGGACCTCTGGAGATACAGAAAATAAATATATAGACCAAAAGATGAAAATGATACAAAAATCCTGTTTTCATCTATACTAATTAATCTATTAAATAAAACCATACAACATAAAACCATACCAAACAAAATAGAAGAACTTCCGAAAACCATAAGAAGAAATGAAAATCCGTATTTCGTAACTTTCCTTGACACTTTGTAACACCTCGAATTTAACACTCGAAATAAGTAACACTAAACTAAATGAATAAACATGAATAAAATGACTACAATTTAAAAGTGACTTTATGATAGTACCATTTACAGCGCATTTTTAGAACAACAGTACATAAAAGGAAAAGATCTACAAAGCATTTTATTTTTTTAGTATTATCGGTTAATTTATAATAAATTAAAATTTAAAAAACATTCATCGACTTTTGCAAAGTTGTAAAATCGATATCAAAAACAATAATTCAAATCTTTGCGATGATTTAAATATCGCCTTCGTAAATATACTAATATTTTTAATCGTGATGTTCAGCTTCTTTGTTTACAATATAATACATTTAAAATTCTATTTTAAATAATTTAATTTCACGGTTGTATAAAATATGTTTGTTCTACTGGCAATCCCGATTTTCTGACGTTACTTGTAACCTATAAAAAAAAATGTCTCATCGCAATTTCTAGACAACTAGAAATGATTATGCAAATTATAAACAGGACGTAAACAACTAAACCAACATAAAGATTCACCCTACGTGCACAAATGTAAGCGACATTAGCAACAGTTAAACTATAGACGACACCTAAAGCAGGGCGCACACCGGACGTATTCATTAATTTATAATTACTGGAATCGATTTTAATGTCAAAAGAAGTTGACAAAAATAATAGAAAAGTGTGACAGTAAAAAATAAACATTGGCTGAATGATTGTATGCCTTTGCGTCGCCTATGATTTGTTTTATTTTTAAGTACACAGAGATATTTATATTTCTTGAAAACTTCATACTACTAGTGGTGGTTCCCATTCGATCGGGAACAATTTTTGATTTTGAAGTCAGCGAGAACAATAGCAAAATGTTGTGATCACTCACCGGTACTGTGCGAGGTTCGATGCCAGTGGTCGGCGCCGACGAGTTGCGGTGATAATATGATGATGGTGTATGGTGATCACAATGAAGTTATTACAATAAAGTAATCACAATAGATTAGTGTGACACGAGGAACTCACGATTGTCTCAAGGCACACGCGCTTTCCATACGATGCTACCAAGGAAACTGGCAGCGTCGAGAGCGCCGGCGGTGATCAAAAAACAAAGTGCTCGTACCCTCGCTGACACAATATTTTCTAATTAACTATTTACGCGGTCGCAATTACTAGTACTACTATAATGTACAGTAACTGCGACCTTGTATACAATTGTTCTATATATGTTAACTTGAAGAAAAAAAAAACTTTTTTACCAATATATGCAGTTACACTATTTTTGTTCCAGTGGTCATATTGACGTTTTTTGCACTTGAAATAAAAACCATAAATATGAAACTCACAATTATACAAAATATTTAGAAAAACGATAACTTGAACCACAAGAAGAAATCTTTTATACCAATATTTTCAGTTACACTATTTTGGGTCATATGGATGTTTTGTTTTACTTGAAATAAAATCTTAAATCTGGTACTCACAATCAATTCCTTGTAAACTTTTTCTGTTTTCTGTTAAACACAAAAAATAAGTTTTTTTCTAATTCTCGTGTAAAATTTGAAAAGTAAATTAGCGTTCGTAGTTTCATTTGAAATGTGGCGTTTAATAAAAGACGTCAGGTGTACGCCCGAGCGCGCACGATGAGGATGTGCGTGAAACACTTACAGAGCGTTTGTTGTTTTTTGGTACCGTCAGTATAGTCGTGTTGGTGTCTTCCGGCGTGAAATAGTCCGAGTCCTCGGCAACCGGCGGCGACTCTGCCTCGTTACGAGACTCGGTCCCGCTCGCTGCGTGCGATTTCATACGTGTACCATACACCCACACACAGACCGACTTACCGAATTCGATCGTAATAATAACCTAACCTCGTGAATATTCCACTTGTACCACAAAGTGACTGTACTATACCCGATGGTAAGCACTGTACAATCCAAAAACAACGGCGACCACCGAGAGACGAACAATCCATCGCCGGTCGCCGCTGTCATACCACTGTAGGCAAAGGCTTATTCCCAAACATTGGAAAATTCACACTGCCGGCAAAGGCTTATTCCCAAATACTGAACAAATGCCTACTGAATTTTCCCCCAAAAAGCAAAGCACTCTTCCTGTACACTGGGATTATCCCATTGTAGAAAAATACTTTTTCCTACAGACTAACAATATCCCACTGTCGACTAAGGACTATTCCCTGATATCGGGAATATCCCACCACGGTAAAAGCCTTTTCCCAAACAAGGATAAAAGCATCTAAAACTACCAAGCATAAATTTTTCAGTATTGCCATAATACTGATTTATTTTACCCAAACATGAAATAAATAATCGTCTTTAGCTCTATACAACTCATACGGAATACACGGCTTCTCGTATACATAATATATATCATGTTTTTATGAACTTTGAAAGCCAATTCATTAATATGAATTATTATTAGCGCTAATAAAACGATACCATAATATATAAAATGCACTATATACTTCTACTTAGATATATGTTAATTATGACATAGTAACGGCAATTTGATTTTCAAATTAAGCATAGCTTATACTATTAAAATCAAATAGTCGATATTAGTTAATTTAAAAATCTTACACTCGATACAGAGCTGACCATCAAGTAGAATGAACGAAAGTCAGTCCAAAGTAAAGATAGTTATAATGCGATTGTGTGAACTACATTTGATACATTTTCTCGATCAATACATTTATCAAAAATAAATGTATATTTTAAGTCTAACAATTATGTTTTATTACATTATCAAACGTTAGGAATTTCTTAATTCGTATATACATATATCCAGTTCAACTCTGATTAATTCTAAATATGGGTTATATCAGAACTTTAGTAAATAAATATTAGTAGATAATTATTACAAATATTTATATAAATAACCCCGTTTTTTAAATCTTGTAGAGCAAATTGACAATCGCTTACGTCAAATTTAAAAATAATGTTGCTACGTAATAATTTTTTTATCCCTTTGATTTTTACGTCAGGATTATTTGAATCGTAAAATTGTAATTATTGAGGGTAGTACTACATTTATATGAATTGAGATATTTTCCAATATTCAATAGATTCGATAAAATAACTATTGTCATAATATCATTTAGAATATGTACGTACATATGGCAAACCATTTACAAAGAAACACTTCGAGAAGCCAATGCATATTACAGCTTACTTAACTTTAGGGTATTTTTCTTTTTAGTAAAACTTAACAATAAGGATGATTTCTCGCACGGTTCAAGATTAGTTCTGATTGGTGAACATCACTATTTTTTTTATTTTTTAACTAGCAACACAAGAGATGTCGTTTTAACAGCAGTAAAAGGAAAAAGTATATTCGTCGTTGCTGTGTTGATATACAAGTCGATCTGGATAGAAATCTTATGAATATTTTACTTTTATTGACTTGCAACATTTAACAATAAGTCTGTTTCATTTATTACTCTATTTACCATAGATAATAAAATATATTTATATGCATGAATGATGCATAAATTTGTGAAGTATGTAATTTTGAGGTAAGAAGTATTATTAGTAGTAGAATATACAAGCCTTTACTAAAAGATTATCAACCAAAATGTATGAGTTAAAGGCTTCATGAGGCACTACTGTACCTAGAAGGTTATACAAGATATTACCATTGTGTGTACTTTGAAATTGCATGTCAAAACAAAAGAGAAACATATCCAGTGTCTTTTTTCAACCATCGTTATATCTTCATCATCCATACTAATATTATATAGCCGGAGGGTTCGTTTGTTTGGTTAAACGCGCTAATTTCAGGAACTACTAGTCCGATTTAAAAAATTGTTTTAGTGTTATATAGCTCATTTATCGAATATAGACTATATACATATATTATCACGATAAGACCAATAGCATCGGAGCACTAATGAAGAATGTTTAAAAATCGAGGGTTTTTTTTACTGTTGAGAGCTTCTGCTACGTGTTAGTTAGCCCCCAAAGTAACTGTTCTGCGCGGACGAAATCGCGAGCAGAATCTAGTTACTAATATAAAAAAACGTGAAAAATAGTTTGCTTGTTATGCTTTCGTTTCTTAACTGAATCTTAACTTAATCGATCATTTTACACACACGTTGTCAGTCACCAGAAAAGGACATTGGTGACTTTTCATCTAAAAATACTAGTGTTCCGGAGGGTTAGATCAAAACTACATCAATGTGAGCGAAATCACGGCCTAAATCTACTATACTTATAATGTAACTGTTTCAATTTCACGCTCCAGCTATAGCAATTATATGTAAATTTCATACATTTTGGGAGACACTCTTTATGCCGATAGATACTTCTCTTAACCTTAAAATGTTCCGTGTCAAGCTATTTTTGCGTGACCTGCCCTACAGGTCATTTGATATATTGACAAAAAATAGATGTACTATCGTACAATAGTCATACATCATCATAGATACTATGGCATAAGTAATTAATTGATTTCTGTAGTTATCAAATCGTGTACCATAGGTGGTACACGTGACTTAAAAGTGAAATTTAACGTGTACCACCGGTGGTACATATGACCTAAAGATCAAATTTAACCTGTACCACCAATGGTACACGTGACCTAAAAGTTAAATGTAACGTGTACCACCGGTGGTACAATTTTAAATCTAAACCTGACATAGAATGTGTTGTTACAGTATATTGAATGTATTGAAGTAATAGGTGTGTTTAGTACTCACAGTTGATGTTGTGATCGGGTTCGTCGGTGTCGGTGTCGTCGATGTGCGCGAGCGCGAGTGCGGGCGCGGCCAGACGTAACGCGTCGGCCGCACCCTCCGCGCCCGCCTCCGTTCCCTCCGCACCCAAACTCACCGACACGCACGGGGACCCACGACGCGACACATTCTTCACGATCTTTCATATTCATTTTTTTTTATTATAACGAAGCAAATTATATACAAAAATTCGTGGTCGCCCCGTGATTTGACTAATGAAATAGCATTCCGATGTACCAACGATTTTTTTTTTAAATTGCGTATATTTATAGGTGGTAGAGCCACGCTGAAGCTATTACTGGTTTCACTCTCCCCCTGTACTACCACCAGAGCAACAGATACACCCACGACAACTAACTGTGCACGCATAGTTGCGGTCCGCTCGGTCACTGAGACCGCCGGAGACCCATCTCCTTTCCCCCTCCCCTTTCTCCGCAACCACAGGCTAGCAACGCACTTGTGACTCCTCTGGTATTGCTAGTCTATAGACGGTGTTTGATCAATTAACATCGGGTGACCCACCTGTTCATTCGCCTTCCACGAAATATATAAAAAAGTACTAATTTAAATTGGTAACATTATCGGCTGATGGTGAAGGAAAAAGATTGTGAGGGAAACTGAACCTGAGAAATATTCTTATAGTACAAGTGTATGCGGAAAACCATAGAGAAATGTGGATTTTTCAGAGTTAGTAATCGCCAATACGTCGTAGGCGGTGACGTGATCATTATGCCCATACCTTCCCTCGAGAAGGCTACGGCCCCGCAGTAGGTCTCTTACAGGTTGTCGATGATGATGAAATTACGTTATAAGTAATAATGATTGTGTCGCCCATTATTAAAAAAGCCTCTAGAAGAGTGTTCTATTTACATTACGTTAGGTCAAAATTCCTTACAATTAAAGTACTCAGCTTACTGCGTCTAATTTATTTTTGTTTTCGTTTAATCTATTATTTTTTGTTTAAAAATATAATTAATGTGTGTGACAAATATGTTGTTTTAAAATATGTGGGCTACAGATCAAGTTTAACGTGTACCATCGGTGGTACACGTGGCCTAGAGATCAAGTTTACAGTGTACCACCGGTGGTACACTTGACCTAGATAATTATCAAGTTTAACGTGTACCACGGTGGATACACGTGGCCCGGAACATGTTAAAATTTGTCAAAAAGATATTCATATATTACCCCATTAGCCGGAATCTGGGTAAGCAACGGTGATAATCTCTCCGCATCGCTGTCAGGTTCGAGATCATTCTCCAAGCTGGGTGCGGCGAACTGCTCGGCGAGCCGCTCACCGCGCAAACTGCACTCGTCCTCCGAACACGATACCTCATGGACGGAACCGATGTCCGTCGGGTAATCCAAACTTAACGACGACTAAATTATAAGAGAATTCTATTATTCGAACACCTTGTAGACCAAATTGGACCAAATTATATATAAATGGCAACTTTCATGAAGAAAATATATGCAAAACTTGCTTGACTTGACTTGCTGTGGCTCAGTTATTAAATGTTGGATAAAAATTGAAAAAAATAAATTAAGACGTGGTCCATCTATGAGTTATCTGTCGTTCTTACAGTTTTCTGTCAACAAACTAGTTTAAAGCGACATCTGTTTGAGACTGATGAAACTTACAATTAATAACAATAATCAACATTTGACAATAATTTTATTTGAAATAAAAAAATGTTGAAGCCATTAATCGAGATACGAGGCAATGGCGAAAGCGGGGTGATAGGATTTTACAGCCCGACTGGGTCGCAACCACCATGTATGTGGCGAAAAAACCCGTCAATAGTGATTCACTTCTGCGGGTCGCGTTTCGGGATCAGCCTGTGTATATCCAACTTTTCGCAGGCCGGCATGACAGCGGCGATGGATAGTGTGTCACTCGGTGGTCGCCATTGTTTTTGGATTGTACTGTGTTTACCATCAGGCATAGTGCAGTAATTTTGCCGTATATAAAAAAAAGATATAAATTATTCTATCTGTCAAGTTGGACCAAATTATACATAAATACTAACCTTTATAAAGATCAGTTGAGTCAAAAACAAAATATCTTTTATTCGATTTAGACTCTGAGAAGGCGCTTATGAACGTCAAAGCTACCACCGGTTCGGACAAACAACCCAGTCATCGAGAAGAACCGGCAAGAAACTCGATCTGGTTTATCTCTTCATGTTATATATTTTTACAAAAGATAAATAGTTACATTCCTCATTAATGGATGCATAGAGAGGGGCGTCATTTCCAGACGTCACAATCGTTTACATATTGATCCACCCTATATCCAGTCTTTAGATATTAAAACCCGCTTGAGATGGTTCTTGAACTCACTATCAGGCAAATCGGTAATGTGTTTTGGGACTTTGTTATAAAACCTAACACTATTACCTATAAAAACTGTTTTTGTACTTAGTGAGCCTGAAGCATGGAATTACCAACTTGTTGCTGTTTTTAGTATTTAAATTATGTTGGTCTTTTACTAGATCCAGCATATCAAGTCTTTGCGGACATGCATTAAATTATCAAGAATATATATATTGGTTACGGACTTCGTGATACAGTAGTTTCAAACTTCATAGTGAACAAACATCATCCAGTGGATTTTTATATATTTAAACGAGCAAAAACAAAGACGACACAAAAATAATAACTATAGATTAAAAATCTGCAACATCCGGCTTTATATTATCAACTGTAGTTGAGTTTGCAATTTCGTTCGCGTGAAACATCATGAAAAAAAAAACAGCGATTTATAAAGTCATCTGAATGTATTAAGTCCATTTACTTATCTAATTTTCTCTCGTACTTAAGTCGAGTCGTCATTAAAATTACAATATCTTTTGGTAGAGTGAACCGATTTTAATGAAACAAAGATTAAATGATTTTTTTAAGGAGGTTTTATCATAAACGCAGTATTTTAGCAGCGATGCGTATTCATACAAACAGACAGACATTACTAAAATTGATTGAAATGTCTTTTATTACTTATTCCCAGACACTTGCCACATTTTACATAAATCTAAACAGTACAGACACGTTATATTTACATTGTTATTGTATGTATTAAGATTTAAAATATTTGACCTTCGACATCTTGGTTATTTTCACACCGTTGAGCATATTGGGGTTGTACAACAGCGGGCTGTTGGCTGCAGCCTTCTCTTCCGCACGTTTTGCGTCTTCCTCGCGAGCGAGCAGGACGGACATACGGAACTATAATGAGTAAGTAAGAAATAATTATTTTAATCCACTTAAATAATATTATCCCAAATTTAATATCCGATCGAGACTAATTTACAGCTTTAAATACGAGATAAATGTATAGAGGCGTTTTTGACAGGATCTAGTTAGGATTTAGGAAGGAATAATTGACAGGAAATAGTTCGGAAAAATAATACCGTATAATAATACTGGATTCTAAATTGCCCCTGAAACTCCCTGGAAAGTTTTAACAACATGGCCACTGTTGTGTAAAGGTGTTGGTTCAGGGAAGCGGTCATAGGAAAAATTGCGGACTCACCGGTTTTGACGATATATACATATATACTTGACACTTTATTGTTTTTCAGCGTCTATAAGGTGTTTCTTTACACTCAAGTTCACAATATAACTCCAGTAATTTAACGTATAGGTTTTCGTCGCGTCCGCGATCAAGATGGAGGCGAAAGTGTCATTTGAAAGGAAGCAAAGGGTAAGAGGTGGGCGAAAGGGCTTGCTTGTCCGCTCAGAAACTTAAATATATAATGCACGCTAACAGCCACTGGGGTGGCAACCACTACACCCACACTGATCGGGGTACCTAGCCTAGGAAGTGGACTGTATATTTAAAATTGGCTGGAGGTAGATACCCCTGAAAATAAATGCCGAAAGTATGTCTCTTTATAACCGGGATAAAACGCTCACTTACTTGATATAATGTCTTCTCCGCCGCCGTTGCCGATGAGAGCACCAGATTTCCAACACGTACACACACAATGCACAAATATAAATTTCGAATTGGTGAGCGGGTCCGAGTGTAAGCGCGAGTTTCGAACAAGTGCCGCCGAGTAAGTGACCGATCATCCCGATTGTCCGTTGACAAGCAAGGTATCAAAAAAAAAAAAATTTTTGGCTACCCCCAACCAATTTATGCCCGAACAGCCACCACGTGTTAGTAAATTGAAATGATCACAAAACACTTGTAATATTATTACCTCTTCGATAATGGCAGTAATGATCTACTTAGAACAGATTGTTTGCCAAAAATAAATAAATAAAAATAAAATTATATAGTACAGTTTTCGACGGGATCTCAGTCTGTCGTGCAGTGGCATTTATATTGTATACGTAATGTTGTGTTATTTGACTATATTTTTTAAGACTGGTGGCATTTTTTAATATAGTTCGGTTATTGTGCATAAGTAAACTGACCAGTTTCTCATTGTTTCTAGTATTTATGTCGCTCTTTTACGAAATCCAGTTTTTCTAAGTTTCTGTAGACATAAATTATTAAGACACAGTACCTCGGGTGTTATAGTCTGTGCCCCAGACCTGTCCCGGATGCTCTTGACGTCGTCCCGGGAACCGGACTTGGCTTTCCTGCTGCCGCTGCTGCCCAGGCTGGTGGAGGAACTGCGCTCCAAATTGCAGCGGTTCTTTTTATCTCAGCCGCCTGAATTTAATAGAAAATACACCATAAGGAAATTAACGACTTGCTTTTTCCCGCGACTTTGGTCAACAACAATGTATTTTTATTTCAGAATATAAAATTTCCTCTCAGGTACGCAGTTCTTTTTTGTATACTTCCAGAAGTCATATGACAATGTATTCATATGAATAGGCCGAGTTGTCACATCAAAAATAATTTTTCAATTATAAGGAACTTTAAACAATGCCAAGGAGGCCTTTAAATTCTTATTTGTAAATTTAAAAGTTGGTTAATAATGTTATAATAAAATTATAAACAATATTTAGTTTTGAATATTGTATAAAAGTAGGAGGAATAGTAATCAATAAATCCAAAATTATATCGAAAAGTTTGGGTAAAATGAATTACAAGCACAAGTTACAATGAATATACAACAGATGGCGTAAATGTCTGGAGATAAGGCGTTACCAACGCCATCTATTATCATTCCAACAACTCCTAAATCCCAACCCTTTCCAGTCGTGCAAGAATGGCTGCCGCCACTCTATTTCTCTCGTGTCTCTCGTGCCGCCGTGGCATTATTATAACCGCTCATTGTTCGTATACCGCGCTCCTGGTGCTATTATAGTCCAGGAGATTGTTATAGACAAATCCTATAGTTCGTTTCCCGCGTTCGTTGAGTGGAGTATATGAGTCGTTACATTTTAAAATGAGCTAAAACCAATTTTAATCGACTATCTATAACATGTTTATTTTTTTTACATTTTCAGTTTTATACACCGAGAACGAAGTTCAAATTTTTTTTAGTTGAGGAAGATTTTAGTTTATTTAATGTTCATCATCTATTAAGATTATGGGCAAGAAAATATACATAAGGTTGATATAATTCGTAATTTGGGATTACTCATGGACCCGGAACTTCGTTTTGAGTCACACATAAATAATGTTATTAGAAACTGCTTCTATAGGTTAAAAGTACTGTATCACTTTAGACAGTATTTTAGTATCACATTGAGAAAGCTACTTGTTGACAGTCTACTTCTATCAAGACTTAACGACTGTGATACAGTCTATGGTCCTTGTTTATTATCGCGTACTAATCGTTCCATCTAGCGTGTGCAGATTGCTTGTGCCAGATTTTGCTTCGAAGTCCCACGCTGTGGGACTACACATATTACACCATTTTTTAATGGTGCAAATGTCTTAAAAATGGCAGCACGACGCGAGTTACACATGGCTACGTTACTTTTTGGGCTGATTAAAACCAAAAACCCAAAATATTTGTATGACACGTTAGAGTGGTGACAAGATAAGCACACATACTTTTCATGTTCTCGCACCATGACTAATCCATTATCGATACCTCTCCATAGAACTACCGCTTTCAGAGGGTCATTTAAATATGCCGCCACTCGTTGTTGGAACAACATCTCACCGCCATGTCGATCCAAAAAGAGCTAACCTTAGCTTTAAAGGGTAAGGCAAGGTCTTTACAGGTTCAACAAATTTGTGGTTAAAGTAGCTATATCTCTTTAGTGTAACCATCCGTGACGTTGTGTGTGTTTGTGTTATTTGTTTGTTCGTTTTAAATTATGTATTAACATTAATATGTCCAACTGACCGTCCGTTTATTCATCATATAGGCTCCCATCGAAAATCATAAAAATCACGAACAATATGTTGTTTTATGTCTAAACTATAAAAGATTGTGAAGTCATCATATATTATTATAGTTGACTTAGCGAAAAATTAGATCAGACCTTTTTTGTAGGCCGTTCAATTTTCTACAAAATTATGTATTTACTTTTACCACAGAATAACTCGTTGAGATAAATCAAAATACGAAAAAAAATAATCCCCTGTAATTTAAATGGGAAATCGAAAATCACGATGTGACACACGTCTAAAAAATAATATTAAGAGCTCAAACTTTACCAGAATTTTTTTTCGTCATCTTGGACCATAATTTCGTGGTAGCTAAAAAAAAAAGTTTTTTTAGCCCACCCTAGTAGATATATCAGACTTTCAGCGTGACCTTGTGAAGATTAATCACTGTGTGGTGCTGGAGGCAGTTTGGGCGGCAGAAGAACACCAAGTCAGTGCACGACTACCCTGTTCCTTATCTCCACTTTTCCCCTCATCATTGTGACGAGGATCTGGCTTGCTAGAGTCTCCAAGAAGTGTAAAGTATACCTGCGAAGCGGTGTCGGTGTCGGGGCTGGCGATGGTCGGGTTGTGGCGTAGGGCGGGCGGAGGGAGCGCACGTGCTGGGTGTGGGCCGTTCAGCGCCTCTATAAGGGACACCGGTTCATACCCCGCCGGGATGTTCTCCATACTACCCTGCAATCATATTCATACACCCTGTATACCAACATCATAACGACGTGACTGACGACGCGGTTAGTATGGTGCGGGACATTCTGGATTATAGCTTAAAAATGGCCATAATGGATCAAAATGCAATCGCCATAAAGACTATAACCTTATTAAAAATCCGTCTTAAAGTAGCTAATAGTTAAGTAAAAAAATAATTAAACGTAAGCAAAAAAAGGTTGCAGACCAAGAGTCTGACGAATAAAAAATTAAAATATAAAAAAAAACCTCATCATCATCAATCTGTAAGACACCCACCGCAACGCCATATGCCTCTTCCCAAAGAAACGTAAGAGCATAATCACCACGCTAATATGACGTATTGGCGATTTCAAACTCTGAGAAATTCACAGTTCTATATTTTACCTACATACTGTAGTTTTTTTTTTTTTCTCGAACTGACTACGCTATTGACCAAGCAAGGTCTTAACAGCTTCACCGGACTACTAAGGCGAGCGCTTAAGGCACTCAGCCGATTTTACTTTGACAACTAGCTCAAGGGTGCGCGGCACACCTCGGCTTTGGCTGTTGCCTGATACATGCAATTCGCGACCTATCTGAGCTAACCTAAGCTAAGCTAACTATTCATACATATATGAGTTGTTGAAACATATATGTGTACCAAGCATACATACCTCAACAACTCCTATATATATTTCGTATCGGATAATATTCTAAACTATTTCAGTTTGATAAGGGAAAAAATAAAACCCTTCCACCTGCATGTGTAAGCGTGTATGCGTGCACGTGTGTGGAGGTGATATGTGTAATGTTGTCGCAGTGATGTAAGATTTTGTGTCACTGTATCGCGCGAGCAGCGTACTCAAGGGCTCCACGCCGAGGGAACGGACCTAGGCTTGAGCTGCTGCCGAGGGGGGCCTAGTCTGGTGTGCGGGACCACGGCGGCGTGATCTGTGGTTACGCGGGCGTGGGCCTGAGCACGTTCTGTTTAGAGAGACAGGCTGGTACTCATCGTTCACTGCCGTTATTTCATCGGGAGGGTCGGTAAAAATATGTCGCGGACGTCTTTTACTACGCGCAGCGTTTGGTACGGGTTCGTATTTTGCGGCGGATACCACTAACGGACTGGGACATACTGTAGTACTACGAGGGCATATCTCAGTTTCAGATTTCCATACAACGTCTTCCTTCGCCGTCAGCCGATAGAGTAATTTAAATTAATAGTATATCAGCATGTTGCAAATAAACAACGAATGAGTCATCAATCGTGGGAACGTGGGATACTTTATAAGTTTTGACCACAATCTCAAGTGATTTGGTTAAAGATATTAAGCACGCTAAAGTTAGAAGGGGAATGGCTCTCAAATACAACTGCCGGAACACACGAACAGGTGCTTAACGACATATATCCAACTCGAGGGTGGTAGGTAGCCAGGCGGACTTAGAGAAAATCCTGCCACCATGTTATGATTTTATCATGACAACAGCAAAAGCTCCAACTCAGTCTGAAGGATTCGAGCCTACGTTGATGGATGTGACATCAGAATACGCTATCAAATAAGCAATCATCACTTTACTAAATAAAAACGAAACCATTTCGAAGTCTATCGTTCCAATACTGACTTCAGCTTTCCAGAGTTCTTCACCCTCCTTTAAGGTAATACGTATATAAAACATATTACGGTGTATTCGAGCTATGTTCTAATCTAGACATCGTAACGAATATGGAGAAAAATAAATATCTATCTTTAAAATGATTGTGACTACTGCATGCATCATTAGGTGTTTATGACGGTACTTTAATTGTGATAGTGAGTCGATTCGATTTTTGTCTGTACGAAAAGAAAATAAATTTCTTCTGACGCTACTGTCCATTTATGAACGTAGAGGCGTAAGAATATTGTACCAGACGCTACTAGAATCCCTTCTTACAATTAAACAATAGATGAGTCAACTATTTATATATACATCTGTCTGACTGTAAGCAAACAATAACTAAGTATATCTTGTTTGCATATGTATATGTTGGTGCCTATGCCGCCGAACCCACGCACAGTACAGAGTGCATCATTCGGTTACGTTACTCTCTTTACTAATCAACTTGATTTGCTAAAAAAGGAACAGAGCGACTGCCAATAAGGGAGTCTTGGAGCTGGAGTAGCGCGGTACACTCGTTGTCTTATGCTAGCAGCTAATCCTAGACTCTGGGAAATTAATTTGTGCCAACGAATTAGTTATTATTAAGTAGCAACTAAATTAAACACAGTTACCTACTGTTCTCAATAGTCGTAATTAATAATCATTAATTATTATTATTATATGTAACGTATAGCTACGTAAACAAAGCCTATAGAAAAAGCATGACCTGTATTCCTTTAGACAATTAGGTCATCAACTAAGCACATATTTTTTAATTGATTTAGAAGGAGAATCGAGTACTGAGTATCGTCTCTCAATACTGTCAGTGACCAACCAGTCACCCGTAAATAAAAACCTGTTACATCGCTATTTTGACATCCTTTTATCTCACTATGCATTGATCTACTTTCTACATATGAGGCATATAAAATCAAAAAGAGCTAAGTGCATAGAGACCAAATTTGCAGGAAACAAAAAAAATGTTTATCTATTCTCAGAGTTGGAGTTTTACTTATCTTCAAAGTTTCAATTATAGGGAGTGGCATATGCTATTGGTTTTGCCTGCCTATGGCCATCAGCTCTAAAAGAGAAGTTCAAGAAATTAAAAAATGCAAATCCCTTAACTGTATTTTATTCTTAATTTACTTCTTATTTGATGACTTGGTTGTACTTAAATAAATGTATTTGATCCCAAAATCAATTTTAAAACGAAAATTAAAAGGCTAGAGCTGTATTTTGTTTCTTGTATAAATTAAATGGTGATTTGCAACCAAAGATAGACTAGATGGCTCCATACTTAGTTCATTTTTAGAACTCGTGGCACTTAGCTGTCTTTGATTATATATGCCTCATATATAGGTATATACTTATATACATATAATGGTAGACTTACGTCAGGTAGTTGTGCGTGAGGCGCGGTAGTGGCGAGCGCGTTCCCGTCCGTGGAGACTCGCTGCAGCGCTCGGATCTGCAGCAGCGCGCGGAAGGGGGCGCGGCAGATGGGGCAGTTGTTGGCCTGGTACCGCAGCGAGTCCGCGCACGAGTTGCACAGGCACAGGTGTCGACACGGCAAGATCAACGTGTCACGCACGTCACACATGCAGATCACGCATTCCGACCCACCGTCTTCCGTCTCCTCATCAGAAGTAGGCTGAGAAACACACTCTTTGTTTTTAATTTTGGCAACCATCGTTCAATGTTTTTTATTTAATTACTGCCATTGTCGAGTAGGTAATAAATAATATTACAAGAGAAATAGCAAAATCAATTTTTATTTTATTCAATTTAATTTTTGGCAACCGATCTTTTTGTAGACTAATCGAGTAGGTAAGGATATTATTACAAGTTTCTTGTGATAATGGGGAGGTACACTGCTAATTTATCCCGCTAGGTGGCGCATAGTCGTTGACTCTGGTGTATTGTCAAGCTCGCGTCAAATAATGACGGGGTGATCTTACAAATAAAAAAGTGCAAACAGAACGTCCTATATGTTTAACAAAGTCCTATAAAATACTAAAATATGACCTAGACCACAATTATATATCACTAGCACGTAAGAGTAAATTAAAAATATAAAGTAATTTTTAAAAACAAACTTATACTATATAACGTATAATTGGACTAAAAAGAAAATAATAGTTGAAGTTACATTTGTCATATGTATATAATAATAATATAATAGGTATACTAATCGATTATAAAATAAAAATGACACTATTTATAAATTAACTATAATCATTACATAGTATAAAACAAAATCACCTACCGCATCTGTCTGTCTGTATGTTCGCGATAAACTCAAAAACTACTAAACGGATTTTCATGCGGTTTTCACCAGTGGATAAAATTATTCACGGGGAACGTTTTTGTATATAATTTGTCAAGAGTTATAATCAGGGCGGGACAAGGTCGACCGCACCAGCTAGTTATGTATAAAAAATATAAACAATTTTTAAACAAAACTATATAACGTATGAAATTGCCATGTAGATAAATGTATTATTGCGATCATAGAGAAAAATTGAAGAATAAATGTACAGCGTATAGGTATAACTTTCACTACCGATGGCGCAAAGTTTTAATTTTTTGAAGTGAAACTTCTTTAGGCGCATGAGGGTAAAATTTTTACAGATGTAAAGTCACGCAGGTATGCAACGGAAGTGACGTCATCTATTTTTCAAGTCTCGGAAATCTAAAGTTTTAGATTTGTATAAATATAAACAAGACTTATAAATTAGTTCGCCAAAGAAGTTTCACTCCTGACATGTGTACTTTGTACGCACGCACTTTTTTTTTTACTTTAGCATCCGCCATTTCGAACTTTTATAAAAATGTTTGACGTTGACAACTTCGCCTGTGCCTGCCCATTTCAATGTTCTAACAAGATGGTGGCTCCCTTGTTAGAACTTTCCAGGGAGTTTTTGTGGCATCTCAGAATCCATGCTCCGTGCAATTATTTTCCATCCACTTCAGTTATGCACAATAACTAAACTATATTACGTAAAATGCCACTAATATTACAAAATCTAGAGTCAAATAACACAAAATTATGTATAAAATTGGTTTAAAAATTGTGCATACTCTACTAAAGAATGTTCTATATTATTCTATTTCATTTTAAATTTAATTGAAGTATTATATATCATCTTAGTTACTATATTAATGTTCTTCTTTTTATATCTAAATAACTACTATAAGCCACCCTTTATCTACCAATCAAATGTCAATATTACCGGTATGTTGTTCTAAACGATGCCGTCATAAACGGTTTTAACTGTATGATATTTTGTTTACTTATCGTACCTAAAGACACTAAATTAAATGCACCTTAGAGTAAAATGTACTGAATTAATATGGAAAACCCTTAAATTTAATATAAATACCTTAGTATCCAGATTTTTATTCTCTATGCCATATATCTCTTGGAGCAGGTAGCACAGTCCATCAACAAACAGTTTTTGCTTGAGTGCTTTCAAAACATACGTTCCATCTGAATGTTTCTCGACCACAGCTATAGTAGTGTGGGATTGTCTAATTTCTATTAAAAAAAAGTAAAAATTATTTAATCATAAGTCTGACCAGTGAAATATCAACCTAATGTCTGCAGGTTAGAACCCTGGCATGTAGCAATGATTTTTTCAAAATTTGCGTACTAATTTATGTTGGTAACACTGTCGGCTGACAATGACGGAAAACATCGCGAGGAAACCTGAACTTGAAAAATATTCTTGTAGTACTACTGTATGTGAAAAAACAGAGAACTGTGGATTTCTCAGAGTTTGATATCGAAAATACGTCGTGGGCTAGAGAGGTGATTATATACCCATACCTTCTATCGGGAAAAGGCATATAACCCCACAGTGGGTCTCTTACAGGCTGATGATGATTTGCTACTATGTATATTTCTAGACATTGAAAACTTACCGTCTTGTCCCTCATCAATAACACAGTAGATAGCTATCGGTATAATTTCCCTGTCAGCGTTATACACTAAATCTTCTTCTGGATACTTAGAAGGGTCAAAAACGTGTGTTATCTGACAGAACTGTTGGTTGGCACCTTTTTTATAGTGATAGGTTTGTGAGTTCATTGCAGGATCTCGTGGGTAGTAACTATAATGGAAAAATAATGTAACTGTTACTAAAAAATGTCATATATAAACAAATTTTCACTATTTTCTATACACATATTATAAGAATGTAAATCTAATGTGTCTGCACCTTTTACATTTTTGTGATAAATATCGTTGCAGGTATCTTGGAATAAGTAATAAAATACATTTCAATCATTTTTAGAAATGTCTGTCTGTTTGTATCATCACGCAACATGCATCACTGTTAAAGTATTGTGTTCACAATAAAATTTTACCCAGAAAATCATAAAGCATATCTTTGAGAGTAACCTAATCTTTGTTTCATTAAAATCAGTCTACTCTATTAAAAATTATTGCAATTGTAATGACAAGGTGGCGTAAGTAGATAAGTAAGAATGAACCTCTACATTCAGATGACTTAACATAACTTGATTGATAATCACTGTTTCTTACATAAGGTTCCACAGGCAGTTTGTAATAAAATGGACTAAAATTTTGTTTTTTTATTTTATTGTACTATTAATTTAACTATAGTCATCATTAGATTGAAGAAAGCATTACTTTGCGGAAATCCATCATTAAATATTATCATAGAGTAACAAACCTGCGAGTTGTAAGCGTAAGCGGTTTCATAATTCTATGTTATTAATATTATATCATGCGATCAGTCCTTCCGACTATGAGCAGATGAGTTGAATGATTATCGTGCGTGAGGAGATATTCCCCAATAGGAATATCTTCCATATTAATATATTGGCTCATTCAGCGCCGCCGAGATCCAGGGTTCTGCGCCGTTTCAGGCGATTCACACAGTCGGGTAATGTGAGCTGCACAGCCAACTGATTAGGGTGGTTTATCAGTCTTGTCTTGTATTTATTTGCATATGCGTTAATTTCGTCCTTTACTTTTGGCATGTTCAGGTAATTGTGTACTTCACTGTTTCTAATGAACCAGGGAGCATTGCTTATTTGCTTGAGGATATAGTTTTGTGTCCTTTGAATCTTATTTATGTTGGATTCGCAGCAGGCTCCCCACAACTGAATCCCATAGGTCCAGATTGGTTTTATAATAGCCTTGTAGATTAAGAGCTTGTTGTCAAGTGACAGCTTTGAGTTTCTTCCCAGGAGCCAGTACAGGCCCTTGTATTTGAGATTGACCTCTTTGCGTTTTGTTTCTATATGTTTCTGCCAAGTCAACCGGCGATCCAAGTGTAGCCCAAGATATTTGACTGTATCACACTGAGGTAATTCTCTACCACTAAGGTTAACAGGAGGACAAGTTTCTCTACGCAGGGTGAAGGTGGCTTGCACTGATTTATTAGCACTCACTTTAATACGCCATTTATTAAACCAGTTGCTTATTTTATTAAGGCTTTGCTGAAGTTTCGCAGTAGCTCCTGCAGGGTTTGTACAAGAGGCTAATATCGCCGTGTCATCTGCATAGGTAGCGATTGTAACTCCAGGTGTTAATGGCAGATCAGAAGTGTATATGGTATATAAAACCGGGCCGAGTACGGAGCCTTGTGGTACACCAGCAAGAATCTCATGAAAACCTGATGAGCAGTCATCTTCTCTAACTTGGAATATCCTATTGTTGAGGTATGATTCAAATATTTGGTAGAAGCTATGAGGTAGCAGTAGCTTAATTTTATAGAGTAATCCCTTATGCCAAACCCGGTCGAAGGCCATTAGCAAGAGCCGAGAGATTAGAAGGCCGAAGAGCAATATTCTTTCTTCTCTAAACTATTACTGATATGTTTGCACACCCTGTGTATCTGTTCAGTGGTGCCATGCTCAGGTCTGAACCCAAATTGGTGGTCTGGGGTTACAGAATTTTTATCCATAGCATGTGAGAGTCGCCGAAGTAATATCTTTTCTAAGACCTTAGACATTATGGGAAGTAAGCTTATTGGCCTGTAGGATGACAGTTCATGTGCGGGCTTTCCAGGTTTATGGACCATGATTACTTGTGAGACTTTCCATAGTGAAGGGAAGCAAGATGTTCTGATGATACAATTAAATAGAGTAGTCAGATATACTATTGCTTTACGTGGAAACTCTGACAGGACCTTTTTGTCTATGAGGTCAAATCCTGGTGCTTTCTTATTATCTAGTTGACTGATGGTTCTTGTGACTTCTCCTGGTGTGACTACTTTTATGGGGAGATCAAGTTGGAAGTCTTGCTGAAGGATCTGGTCTAAGTCAACTTCATTAAGGCCAGTAGTAGCTTCGTTAGGAACAAATACCTTGGCAAGGTGATCAGCAAAGGCTATTGACTTTTCCTGTTTAGTTCTGGCCCACTTGTTTCCTTCTAGTCGTATAGGTGGCTTTGGGTTTATAGGTCGGTTCCTACTTTTGCATGCCTTCCATAGGGAGTAGTCTGTGTTTGCAGCAGCAGTTAGCGACAACAGGTTTGACTCAACTGTGGCATTTTCCATTTCTTTTATTGTTTGTTTCAGAATTTTACTATAATTATTGTATGTTCTTTTGTCATCGGGATGCCGACTCGAGTGCCATACTCTGCGTAGCCTCCTTTTCTCCACGATTATTTCTTTAATTTTGTGTGGCACAAAAGTCTGTCTTACATTCTTTGGTTTTGCCTTCTCTGTGCTATTCCAACAAGCTTTTTGAACTGCAACTGTAAGCTCTAGGACTGCATCATCAATTTCATCCTCATTTTTTAGAGAGATCTGTAACTCCAAGGAGTCCTCAACCAGGGATCGAAATAGATTCCAGTTTGTCTTATTATTATACAGCCTTGGTTTACTCTGATTCCTCAAGACATTGGCACTGATTGTAAGTATAACAGGAATGTGGTTTGAGGATCCATCTAGGCAAGAGTCAATTTGGTAGAATAGTCTAGAGAGTCCCTTCATTAAGAAGAAATCCAAGACATCTGGCAATTTACTTGGGTCGGTCGGCCAGTGGGTAGGCTCAGGCGTTGCTATTGTTGTAAGATGGTGCCTATCAACACATTTTTTAAGTTCCCTGCCTCGTGTAGTAATTAGTCTAGAGCCCCAGTGCAGATGCTTCGAGTTCCAGTCTCCACCTGCTATGAAACGAGGGCCTAGACTTTTGATGTAAGCACTGAAGTGTTCCTCTGTGATTCTGTGCTTTGGAGGACAATATACAGATGAGATATTGTTGCCAAGTTGCCATTTCTATCCGAGATATTTACCGTGGTAGCTTGGATATGGTCTGTTTGGAACTGAGGTAGCTCATAGTGTTCAATTGAGGATCTAATTAAGAGAGCTGTTCCACCATGTGCAGTGCCATCTGGATGGTTTGTCATGTATATACTATAATTTCTTATCTTTATAAGACTCCTGTTAGTGAAGTGAGTCTCAGATACAAGTAGAATATCTAAGTCATGGATTTTTAATAGAGTTTCAACCTCAGTTTTGTTGGGAGTTAGGCCGTTTGTGTTCCAAGTGGCTATTTTTAGTTTATTTAGTTCAATGACAATTTATTGACTAGTGTTGTCAAGAGCCCCAACATGTTACTCATTTGTTGTAAGATAATATCTATTTTTTGGGATTGTTTGAAGAATATTTCCACCTGGAAATGATTGTTTGAGCCCACTCACAGCGAAAGAATCAACATTGATCTGAAGATGCTTCAAGGAGGAGCGTAACATGTTTAGACGTAGTGGTGGTCAATAAATTCCAGGCGGAAGTGCAAACTAGTGTCCACAATAATATTTAAAGTCATCATACCAGCCCCAATCATAGCGTAATTAACACTACATTTTGTATACTAACAGGACAAAGTTACTGCACAGTATAGGTATCTATAAATTCTACTTTGCTCTGAAAATACTGCAAGTAGGTCAGTTGATAAAATATAAATAAAACATATATATATCAAACACATATCATCTGAATGTAATGGGAATATAGTTCCTTCGTGTGCTCAATCATGCCAAACTGCTGCACATCATAAACAGATTCCAAAAATTGTTTCATATATAAAAACATATATTTCCATACATGGAATAATGTCCTGGTCAAACCACTATTTTCTATGTGAAAAATGTATTACTTCCGATTACATTGCCACAAGGCAGTTTTTATCTGAAAATGTTATGGGTAATTTACATAGCAAAATTTGACACTCCTACAGAAAAAAAATTACATAACATCTTAATAGATAGAAGCAGTGTAGTTTTTCTAAGTTCGCTATTGTTATTTACAGTGGTGTAGCTATAGCGCGGCAGAAATGAGAAAATCCCAAAAGCCCCACCCGAAAGGCCACTAGTTCAGAAGTAATTACTTCAGTGGTTTATGAAAATTATATTACATGTGACGATTTTTATTGGGGCCCCATCCAATGAATTTACCACGAGCCTCAGATGGTATAATTACACAACTGGTTACCATAATGTGGAACATATTGGAAACAGCTGGCACTCTCTAGTGTTAGTAGAAAAAAAAAATTGTCAATGGATTATACTCACACAACTCCTGTAGGTGTAACTTCTTCAGTACAAAAATAATATATAGTTATGGCACATCTTGCATCACAATCAAATGTAAACTCAATATTATAGTATGTCCCTTTTCCATTACTATCTGGAGATTTCATCACACCATCACCGATTTTATTGTCAACCAGCTTACCCAGTGGTTCGGGGCATCTTACAAAACGCAATGACTCTTTGCGAATATTAACTAGACTTTTTAGTGTCTTGGTCGGTTCATTCGATTGTGGTGGAGGATATGGGAACTGTAATGAATGTAATAGTAACTCATTATATAATTCAACAATAATATGGTACTTGGTATCCATGATCCATACAAATTTATTTTAGTCATAAATTTTAAATTGGATGAAAACTTACAAAACCATAAGAAATTCTATTATCAACTTTAAGTTATAATTCTGTATTAACACTCTACATTATTAATATATTCTGGGATTCCTTATCCTTTGGTAATCGCTCCAAAATGGTATGTATTTCATACTCAGTATATAACTTTCTCTTTTCTTTTTATAGGGCACTTCTCTATTCGTAATTAAGCCAGTATCAAAGCATATCAACTGACAAATATAACTATATTCAAATTGTGTAAGTTAATAATATAATAAAAAGGTAACTATTTTTCAAGTATAATGAAGCTTTTTATAAAACAAAATATATTTATTCTTCATCAATAAGAAAACAGTAATAAATAAAACAAATCATTTCATTCAAGTTTCATGTTTATACATGAGCATCCTTATCTTTTCTTAGAAATTTTATTGTATTGAAGTCAATATCCACTTTAATAACAGATTCAATTGATTGATTAATGACCATAAAGCTATTGTTATTGTAATGATTTTAATATTCTTACAAATACATGCATATAAATTTAATTTGTAATTAACTCGGGAATCTGTTACTCACAGGTGTAGGTCTACTGCCTAAAAAATTCAAATCAGCGTTTTCTCCAAACAGATATGCTTCTGGTTGTGGAGTATCGAATCTCTCGCCACCCATAATGAAGTGACTCCCAAAATAATTACCTGCAAACAAAATAAAAAATTATATTTAATTCCCAATCCCAAAAATGTTCCATAATTAAGTTCGAAGAATTTAGGAAACTGTTTAGAAAGGATTTATTATTTTGTGAAAAATAAAATAACTACATAGAACCAAGAAATTTTACTACATTGTAGACAAAACCAAAATAAATAAAACACTTACCCGATCTGGGTGGATATTTGTATGCATGATTTGACACTACATCAGCTTCCTCTACTCCAGCATTTTGTCTGCTAGTTAAAGCTCCCATATCCGTATATTATTATACTTGTTAGATATGATATGCCTATAACACTAATGTATTTTCCGAAAATTCAATGTTCACAAAACTATTCAGCCCTAAATGTTTTTGTTCATTTGACATTACTATATTACTTATTATACTCTTTGATTTGACATATATAAACCGTTCAGGAATCAATGAACATTTTATAAAACCGGAAATACGTTGGCATCTTAGAATAATTGTCTTTTTTACAATACAATGAATATAATATTTTGCTGTTTCTTGTAAATTCTCTTCTCCATTAAAAAAATTACAATATCATATGAATTATATATTTGTTATCCTTAGTTTAATAAAATATCAATTTTTGCGACTGGTAACTTTGGCAAACAAACGTCAACCTTAGACGTTTTTCCGCCTGTCTTTTCGAGGTTACGGTGTCACTTTGTGGAGGTGCATATTGAATTTTTCTATATAAAATCGGTTGTGATCCGAATAATGATTTCATTATACTGTATATAACTTTTAGAAAACAATCAGTGTGTATTACTAAAGTTATATTTTGATTTATTTCAGAACACAATGGGGCGCCGACCAGCGAGATGGTAAATATTTATAAAACTTTTTATAGTTATGTTATTTGATGCAAGTTTTGCAATTTTACATTTATTTTTATTTCAGCTATCGGTATTGTAAAAACAAACCATATCCTAAATCTCGGTTCTGTCGGGGTGTGCCTGATCCCAAGATCCGTATCTTCGATTTGGGCAAAAAGAGAGCCAATGTGGACGACTTTCCCTTATGCGTGCATCTGGTGTCGGATGAGTATGAACAGCTCAGCTCCGAAGCACTGGAAGCGGGCCGTATCTGCTGCAACAAGTACCTCGTTAAAAACTGCGGCAAGGATCAGTTCCACATCCGGATGAGGCTTCACCCTTTCCATGTCATCCGCATCAATAAAATGTTATCGTGCGCTGGAGCTGATAGGTAAGTGTTTGTTTTTGTAACATTATGAGCTCTCCTTGTTCGCGGGTACAAAAATGTGATCACTTTCTCTGTTCATGTCTGAAAATTTAATTACGAGTGGATCTAAAATTAACAATACGTACCTAATGTTTATTATAAGTAACAGTAGAAAAACAGCTAAAATATATATAAAGAAACAAACTTTATTGTGTCTAAACTGAATTTTATTCAAAAAAAGCTGTCACTGCACAACTTTAGTGTTAGCAAAATCGAATTATTTAGGGAATTTCATATAAACTGTGATGGTTGCGTTATAATCCACTCTTTCACATTAACTTAATGAATTGTTCTAGAAGTTGAAACTATTTAAAGAAAAATAAAGTAAGACTTAAGGCTGTTCTAGTTATGTACAATCATCCCATACAACCTTGTGAGCTTGACCCTATACATGCAAAATTAGATGTCCTGTTCAAAGACGTAAGACAATAGAATTATTTAAATTCCTTAAACCTTCACATAGTGCGAATAATAATAAGTAATAGTTTTTGGAATGCATCCACTATACAAGTTATAATTACATATTCATGTTTTCTTTTCATATGCATCACATAATTATGGAATCCCCGGTGAATAAGCATAGATAACTGTATCCTTATTTAATATTCATAAAATATATTTAATCTAAGTGAGAATGCTTTGTTTACTTTTAAATAGTTTAAAAATGACAATATGTTAATTTATGGTGAGATAAGATATTATAATTTTAATCATTCAAGTCAAGTCATTAAAATGAATCAAGTTAGGTTACAGCATGTGCTTGATTATTACAATCAAATAATGAATCGTTTAGTATTGCAAAATAAAAGATGCTATCATGAAATAAATTTTGTCATATTCAATGACTATTCAATATTCTTCCTGCAAAACAGTCTGTAGATTTTTGCTGTATCATTTGCATTGTCATTGCCTGTTAAATCTCTGAGACTAATTTGTCCTATCATTATTTTTCAACATTGTGAAATACTTTATCATTTATTATCTCTTAAACATATTTCATTAATCTAGCCCTTTAGAATTAATTTGTCATTTATTTTTATTTACTTGTGTTTTCTTTTGCAACTCCAGTAAAAATTTAGTCTAGAGATTGTTATCCTTTAGATTTATTTCTTAGTTTACTTGATTGCTAGATATTGACATAAAATGACAGTGTCTCAAGTGTTATAACACTTACCCATATGCATACCAAAAAAATAATTTTGCATGTGTTTCACAATGATGCTTTTTAAATTTACTGTTACTGTATACTATGTATTTGAAATACGATAATAGTCAAATAAAAAGTTTTATACATATGTTTTACATTCTATTAATCTCCATAAGTATCCAATCCAATAAGTAAGCCACTGACAGCACTAACAGTTTATACATTTTGTTACGTCGTTTTGAATGATTACCCATGACACAGGATTCAGTTCTTAGTATGGGAATCTACAGTTATTTTTATGCCATGTAACATCATTTTGTTAAATAAATACTTCTTTACTTTTTTTTTATAATACAATAATAAATAATGAAATTTTTATGTCATTATGTATGTAGAAAGGAATTAAAATCTCTTTAGATATTCAGTTATATTCAGAAACAGCAAATATTTTCTGTCAGTTATATAACAGTTAACTATGTTTTAGAGTAACAATAGTTTTAATAAAAATAAAAGTTTTTATTTTATAAATATGTGGCCCATCATACATATGACATACAACATAAGTTATTGTTTTACCAGTCATCATTTTTTTTTAAATTAAGATTTCATTGAAAAAGTGAATATATGATGGTTTGATAATTGAAGATTTTAGTACTGTTATCCATCACCATTGAGAATTAGATACCACTCTATATGTGGATAGAAAACCATATTTCGGCACACATTAAATTGTATAGTAAAACATTCTAGCCTATTTACAGTATTGCAAATGATACACAGAAGCAGGCACAAACAATAAAAAACGTGTATATCATTTATATATCTCTTTAGTACATAAAAAAAAGCTTTTTTTTTTAATCTTAATTGGGGCAAAAATAGTAAAATTAACTTAATATTATATATTATTAACCTTCTAGCATTATAGTGGTTTTATAGCTCGGGAACAATTGAGTATATTGCAATAGCTGTGTGTTTTTGATTATTAGTGTCTTTACATTACAATATGTACATTATCTATCTTAATAGTTTTATTATTTTAAATAGCTAGATATGAATTCTGCCAGTGTCAAGTCACTCATGAGAGAGTACAATAAAAATTATAGTATTTTCTTAACCTTTAAATGCATATTGTTGTCAATTGTATACATTCTGGTACCACTTCATTTCAGTCATAAACAGGGGTTTCCTTGACTTTTCCAAATTTAACTTAAACTCGTTACTTTAATATAACCATTTATGATGGCGAAATAATTTTAATTCACCCCTGGGTATCCCATAGTCGGTACTCCGCTTCTGGGTTAATAGTTATATAATATATATTTTTATTAATTATAGGCTCCAGACTGGGATGCGTGGTGCGTTCGGTAAGCCTCAGGGCACAGTAGCGCGTGTGCGCATCGGACAGCCTATTATGTCTGTGCGCTCAAGTGACCGCTGGAAGGCGCAAGTCATCGAGGCTCTGCGTCGTGCCAAGTTCAAGTTCCCTGGTCGCCAGAAGGTAAACCAATGTTTTAAATTTCAAAATAAAGCATATAGATTTAGAAAGTGGAGAATTAAGTTTGTGATATATTCATAAAATTTTGTTGATAGGGATAATTTATTATGAGTGTCTTAGATACAGTTATAACATAGTGGTGCAGAGTGATAAACGCTAAGTCAAATTTGCCTAAGTTGAGGTATAATTTCTCATATTAATTATTATTAAATGGGACTAGAGGGAAAAGAATATACTATATTAGTTCTTATGCTAACATGTTTTTAAGTCTTTGTTTTATTGAAAAAATATGCTCTAGCCCTTTTTTAAATGAACTAAGGCCTGTGAAATTCCCAACCCGCATTTCATTTTCTTATTGAAATCGCTGTAAAAATTAAAGTTCTTCAATACCATGCTCTTGCTCATACACTATCATGTACTCATAAATTGTCATGTCTCAACTGTGGAAAACGAGCTGTTCCCGAATGTCAACTTCTAAATTTAATTGCCTGGTAAGATTGATAACTTCAATCACATTACCAATTTTATCAGGTACTGGCACTGACTCGGACCAAAGAAAAAGCGAGATTTTAAAACCTCGTATCTCCTCCGAAAATGCATAAGTCGAAATATCACTGTATCATTTTGTATCAGCGACTTGTAACTCACATAATATTGTCTTTTACAAAAATCTTTAACTAGCCCTATTAATAAATTCCAGATCTATGTATCTAAGAAGTGGGGCTTCACCAAGTATGAACGTGAAGAATTCGAAGAGCTGCGTGCTTCTGACCGTCTCGCTAATGATGGGTGCAATGTCAAGTACCGCCCACAGCATGGACCCCTCGACGCCTGGAGGAAATTCCAAACTGAATTACATAGTGTGTAAAAAAAAATCCCAATAATATACACTCTTTAAACAAAGTTTATAGTATTTTTATTACATTCCTTTTTACATGATCATGATTTCAATACCAGTACAATTCTATTTACAAACATGAATTAATAACAAATTATACTTAATTGAAAGTCAACATTTAAGGTACATTAATATGCCTTATGGCTTAATTACACGTAACGAGTACACTGGAGATAATAATACTATACTAGGCCGAGAGAGTCGAGCGAACGAGTAGGTGTTTATATGTATGTTGCTAGAGGCAAGTGCAGTTTAGATTACGGACAGTGACCTACGGAAAGACAACTCCCAAAGTTGATGTTCATTTTATTTACGATTGCAATATATAAAGCATCACGCTTTTGCTTATTTTCTTCATTGGAAGATGAAAAATTCCACAAGCATACATAAAGTTTGAGGCATTGAATCAATTGTACAGTTGTGTTTAAATTCCATTTACCCGTATTAGACACTTAAAAGTTAATTTTTAAGTTAGTAAACCAGAATCGAAATAAAGTGCGCACAGAATTGGCGAGTAACAGCAGAGTGCATGTTCATACCTGTCCAGCAGGATAGCGAATCACTGTCGGGGCGGAGAAATGAAGGGGAGATGGTACTCGGCCTAGCAAAAAAAAAACCGTGTTTCTATTGACTCTCTTGCAACTCTGTTCGGCCGAACACTCGTCATAATGTTCATATGTACCGAGCACGGTCTCGCCACTGTACTTGTTACGTGTAATTAAGCCATTACGTGTTATTAATTTACAATGAAGTCGCCTGTATACTGGATTTGTTAATTGTTTAAGAACTATAATTTATACTACTTTTGGTGACCTCACGAGAATACGGTTGCTTTACTTCTACAAGGGCAAAGTGGAAGATGTATTTACTAATTACCTAAAAAACGAGTCTATAGACTTGCAAGGTACTTTTAATTTCTTGAGAGGTGATAGCGGTTTCTTTTTTCTTTTTATACTGTTAGTTTTAACTAACGGAGCTTTTCTATTTAACTCCCTACTTAACTTCTGGGCCTCGTGAAAATCTAAATGTTCTGCAAATTTTGACAGAGGTACTTTATTACCGCATTCGGAACAAATTTCAGTTACAATGTTATCATCTATTTTTACTAAAAAGTTTGCTATAGAATTTTCCGATTTATTACAATTAATCTCGGACGATTTTTTTTGTCCCTTATTTTCTTTTGATGGCGTATCAAGATTATTTTTATGTTTTGTTTCGCGCGCTGCCTGACGTTCTTCATCTCTTATCTTCAAAGCTAAATGGTAATCGGAATGCATTTCAAACATATCCAATGAAAACGTTTTTCCACAGTCTGGACAAACAAATGTTTCCACTTTATCGTTTGGTGATTTTCTCTCATCTGATCTATTTAAATTATCAGTTGTTTCAGTATTATTTTCTAACAGATCATCAGGACCTACTGTAGAACTGAGTAATTGTCGAATATTACTAACACGAGCAACATCTTGAGGGTCATCTTCAAAGAGAGCTATACTTCTGTTAATTTCGTTATTGATTGTTGATCCAGAGTATTCCGTATCGTTACTATCTTCGCCATATTTGATGACGTCACTTTCTGCTATTATTGATTTACATTTAACTTCATTTACATTATTAGAACAAGAATCAAGATTATTAGGATTGTTGCCTTTTAGCATTTTTGCGAAAAATGATTCCTGTTTTAGCAAATCTGATTCAATTATCGCTTCACTATTGTTGCCTACATTTTTTAAAGATATTGTATCATCTTGGTTTTTTTTCGATTTATCAAAGAATTTTTGGAGTATATATTCTTTTCCAACATTCTTCTCATTGTTTTTTATTACTGCTATTTCACTGTGTATTAAATTTTCTTTTATTGTATCACTGTTATCTACATCTACGCTTTTTTTAATTTCTTTTGATGTTCCAACACTAAAATAGTCCATAATCTTTTTAGTTTTCTTAGGATCAGGCTGATCTTCAAATTTCCCAACACTGATACCCAAAAACGTTATAGGTGCTTTTAGTCTTCTATTAGTTTCATTTTCTGTAAACAATTGAATCAATTCAATTCAATATTAAAATACAATATTTGTTCAATCAGAGACAGTAAAAAAAAAGTAACAATTTACCTTTAACTTTACAACCTTCAGAATTATCCATGATCAGTTCTAATGCTTTTTTAGAGAATAATTCACCACAGAGCTCATCATCAGCATTAAAGTTGTACGATCTTGAACTACTCCCATCTCTCTTATCAGACACCTGTGTCGTATAACTGGCGACCATCTGTTTCGGTGTTCTGTTATTCTCCAATGCATCTTTTTCCAAACGATCTTCGATTTCGTCTCCTAAGTCTTTGAGCCATTTCTTCAAAGTATCCAGAGTCTGAAGAGCAGATTTACCTTTGAAATTTTTACAACAACCAATACTCTTAGGATTGAATTTCGCTTGAACTGGTTCCAAATCTACTCCACGAGCAATGTTGTATAACCACGTTCTAAAAATATAGTGTGTTTTAATGAGAATTCAAGTTGTGCTTATTTGCTACTTATAAATGGGGTAAAATAGTTCATACCCATTCTTCTCGTCAACTTTAGACTGGAGTTCTTTTTCAGAAAACGTTTGCAGTTCAGCCATTGTATTAATTTTTAGTGACTCGCAAACAAATTCTCCAAATTTGCCTCCAAGGTGTTTTACTTTTTTCAAGGGCAATGTCCTACAAACATAAGATAATAATTGTAAGGCAAAGTTAAAGCGTTTTGCTCTTATAGTATACATAGCTGAAAGAGCACCGGAGGACCACCTCCCCTCACTTCTCCCTCCTGCCCACTTTCCTAACCCATCTCCCCCAAACACAGGCTGGTAACGCACTGGTGACCCCCGGTGTTGCTAGTGTCTATGAACGGCGGTGATCACTTACCATCAGGTGACCCGCCTGTTCGTTTGCCCCTATAATATAAAAAAATAATATATAAAATAATTGTATAACTCACTTGTATAGTATATCGATACAATGTTTAGGTAGGACTGTTTGCTTATTAGGTTTGTTCATGCCGCAAACAAGTTTAGCCAATATTTTGTTGTGAGCAATACCTGCTGAATTTTTTTTTGAACATCTGTAGCCTAGAAAAAAAATTGTATGGTTTTATGAAATCATGATGCAAGTGAATCGTTTTTCGGATCATACGCATTTAACCGAAAATTTTGGGAAAATAATTTGATTTAGGGTATTAAAATTGCGTTGTTGATCTTAATTTAATTGGAAAATGGGAGTGATAATGAGAAATCAATAGTAGATATGTTCGGGCATAAATTGGTTGGGGGTAGCCAAAATTTATTTTTGACACGTTGTTTGTCAACGGACAATCAGTGATGATCGCTCACTTGCTCGGCGGCACTTGCTCAAAACCTGCAATTACACTCGGACTCTCTCACCATACTAGCACACGGAATTTGTATTTGTGCATTGTGTGTGTACGTGTTGGAAATCTGGTGTTCTCACCATCGGCAACGACGGCGGAGAAGACATATCAAGTAAGTGAGCGTTTTATCCCGGTTACAAAGAAAATCCTTTCGGCATATGTTTCTTCCAGGGGTATCTACCTCCAGCCAATTTTAAGTATACAGTCCACTGCCTAAGCTAGGTACCCCCATCAGTGTGGGTGTGGTGGTTAGCACGTCTTAATAAGGCAGGGTACAGACTGGATCACTATTTTGACGGTTTGTTCATTTTCTAAGTTTGGAAACAAACTATCTTATCTTATATATACTGCATATATATAAATAAATAAAACGATACAGATCTACGGTTGTGCGTTAACCACTCAAAAACTACTGGACAGATTTCGATATATTTAAGTGTAATTTTTAGACACTTGTTTCTTTTATGAAAAAAAATATTACTATAATAACGTATTATAAAGTTGTTAAAGTTTTAAGAAACTACGAGTATAAGCACCTAGGCGTTCAGTGATATGTATTTTCTTATCAGAATGAAATGGTGCAAACTGTGTGGTGTTTATTTTTTCTCCTGTGTATATAAAATATATTGTTACAACATATCTAGTAAAATTATTACTGGATGTACAATAAATATCAATTATTATACCTGTTTCTTCATAGACTGCTGCTCTTATCTCGCTTACGATTACTGCTCCAATCAACAACATGCTGGCATGGTTGTGATCAAAATCGATAGAATCACCACCACATGTGAAGACGTCGGAAAGAAACTCTTCCACATTATCATAACCAAGTGCATATGTATTTGGCAGCATATTTGATTGGATTGTATTAATATTCAGAGATTTAAATTTTTGTTGCACCTATTATATTAAAAGGACAAGTTACACGATTTTTTAATATCAGCTTATTTACATCTTTAAATTATCTCTTAACTGTAATACATTACATTAACAATTTTAAATCTTTTGGGCTCTTTATATATATTTAGTACCAGCAGGCCTGGCGCACATTATACTGTTCTGATAGTAAAACAAACTTTGACAAATTATATACCCTTCCTCATGCATCACTTTATCTACTGGTGAAAACTGCATGAAAATCTGTTCAGTAGTTTTTGAATTAAACACGAACAGACAAACTGACATGGCAAAAAACTTGGTTTTTATAAGATGTAGTGATGTTTATGTAAATAATAAGTTATTAACTAGTACATGAGATATTGTCAACATTTATTACAATAACCATTTTTTAATTGGATCTGTAGGTGCACTCATGAAATCCACAAAACAAATGATATATTTTACAAAATGCCCTTATATACTCCTATATATGGTCTTTATAGTAAAAAAAAAAAAACAAAAGAGTTACAATGTTTATTATAGTAATGAAGGTTTTATTAAAGGGGCTTTTTTGGCTACCAATCTTCTAGATTATTAATGCCATAGGTAATGATATTACAAGTTTCTTGTGATAATTTCAATATTCTAGTAATATGGTTGTTAGAACTTTCACTGAATTCTTGTGATATCACAGAATTCATTGCATAGTATTATTTCCCATCCACTTCACTTATTTACATAACCAACTATATTACCTAAGATACCACCAATATTACGAAATATACAATCAAATAACGCAAGATTATGAATAAAATATAAAAGCCACTACATGGCAGACTGAGATCCCGCAAAAGAAATATAAGTGAAAATTTCGCACAGTAACTTACTGGTTCTGTGATATCCAAGTAAGCTTCATCAATAGAAGCTCTTTCTAACAGTGGTGTAAATCTTTGTAGAACCTTTGCAACTTCTATACCTGCATCTCTATACCTATAATGGAAATGTTGTATTTAGAACATAATTGTTTTATGAGAGACTACCTGTGCCCGCGGTTTCGTCCGCTTGGAACTTAAACCAAAAAACAGTAATTTCTTTACTGTGTCTTCAATATTACTAATATATACAGTATATTACTAATATACTGGTTTCAGCATAAATAGTTCGGCTCGTCCGGGGTAGTACCCCCCACTCGCAGAAAACCAATGTGAAATAACTGTGATTGCATTGTTGCGTTTCGTTAGGTCAGTGAGAACGCCGGTGGCCCATCTGGCCCAAATGCACTTGTGACTCCTCTGGTGTTGTTGGTGTCCATGGACAGTGGTGATCACTTAACATCAGGTGTCCCACCTGTTCGTTTGCCACCTATTAAATAGAGAATAAAAAAAAATATTTATAAATTATTTAGTATCACGTTTCTGTAAGAGATTGAATTGTATTTACCAACCTACTCTTTTATCGTAATATGCTTGTGCCGCTTTTCAAAGTACAATAACTTATTGTAGAATGGACTGATTTAAAAATAAACAAAAACTGCATGTTACTTGAGAATATGCTCTGATTTTCTTGTTGAGGTTTTATATTGAACACAGTACTTTAGTTTCACCTCCACACATGTGCACCCATACACGCTTACACATGCAAGTGGAAGGGTTTTATCTTTTTTTCCCTTATCAAACTGAAATAGAATATTATCTGATACGAAATATATATAAGAGTTATTGAGTTATGTATGCTTGGTACACATATATGTTTCAACAACTCATATGTATGAATAGTTAGCTTAGGTTAGGTTAGGTCGCGAATTGCATGTATCAGGCAACAGTCAAAGCCGAGCTGTGACGCGCACCCTTGAGCTAGTTGTCAAAATAAAATCGGCTGTGTGCCTTAAGCGCTCACCTTAGTAGTCCGGTGAAGCTGTTAAGACCTTGCTTGGTCAATAGTGTAGTCAGAAGAAAAAAAAACAGTACTTTAGCAGTGCTGTGTATTCAAACAAACAGAAAGATATTTCGAAAAATGATTGGAATGTATTTTATTACTACTTTTTTTCACAAAATTCACACAAAATAAGGAATTCACATTAGGTTTACATTTTTATTATATGAATTCTACCTGAATTCTATATATAATAGACTAGAATAGAAATGGACTTAATGCATTCAGATGACTTTATTAATAGCTGTTTTATTCCACAAGGTTTCAGGAGGATGGAGTCGCTGACACAGCTAGTCTAATATATTTTGTTTCATGAATCTTATCTTAAGCCATTATTAATGTTACTCTTATTTTGTTTCATTTTTTATTATTCACATTGCTAATGAATTTGCCATCCTAGGAACACAAACTTACCCATATTACACTGGGTGAGTACTTGAATGTCAATTAGAACATCCCTTAAAAAAAAAGGAGCAACTCTCATGACTTTTTTTTATTAAGACATAATTTTACAATAAAGAGTAACAGGTCTGGTCGACTTTGTCCCGCCCTGATAATAAAAAATACCTTGACAAATTATACTTAAACCTTCCTCAATAATCACTTTATCTACTGCATAAAATCCATTCAGTGGTTTCTGAGGTTACAGATGTGACAGAGGACTTTGTTTTATAATATGTAGTGATAACTATTTACTTGGTGATATCTGCCTTCCCTCTATGACAGGGCACTGAAGGTAACTGAATCTCGGGACACTTTTCCTTGGCTTCCTTTCCTCTCATATGCCTTGTTACTCCCAATGCTCTTGCTACATAATTAACAGCTATGATTCTGGAAAGAAACAAATACCGTGATATACTAGATTGTTTTCATAAGTTCTTCTCAATAGCCCAATGGTGGAAAGTGACTTAATACTCTGTCAAAATTTGATTAAAATTCTTATTGAACGTAAAACTAGCTTGGAATATATCCATGATATCTTATATAAAAGACAAATATTACCACAGATCTTTCCTATATATGGATAGTACTCTTTGCACAGATCTTATAACTTACCCTCCTCCTTGCCAAGGGTTGTACTGAACAACAGCAATGGGTTTCCCTTTTAGTTCCGGGTTTAATTTCTCCTCAACTTGGCAATAAAAACAGTCCATATCAATAAGCACCACAATTCTATTTTTTTGATCCATTTTCAAAGGAATTACTGGTTGTTTATTATCTCATAATTTATATAATTCATCAGATACATAATAAGTACAATATCATAAAAACAAACATCAAAAAGTAAACAGAATATTTGATTATATACGTCAATGTCAACGCATTTCGCGAATGCGCGGGATAAATTATAATGGTCGTCTATGGACAGATTGCAAATCCCTACTTTTCTTCTTATAAGTTCATGAAAAGGCGAAATAGAACTAAATTACTAAGGAGTTTTTGATGAGATCGTTGTCTGTCTTGTATTGGTTTTTATTTATCATTTTGAGTTAGTTGACCATATATTGTGTAATATTGGTAAATTCTTGCGCAATATAGTTTAGTTTTTGCGCACAAGTGAAGTGGATGGGAAATAATTACATGACAACTGAGATGGTATACAAAAATGCCCTGAAAAAATCTTACAAGTCATTTATTGAATAAATACTGAAGATTTATTTACTATGTTTATCAGTTAAATATAAACAAACTTTTTAACATAATTATTTATGGGATAAAAGCATAGAGGGGGGTTTATGTATATTGGTAGTTCGGTGAAGCTGTGAAAGCCTTGCCAGGCCAATAGCGTAGTCTATATATAAATATAGTTAAAAGATACTACGTAAAGCAAACGGAATTGAGCATTTCTTAGTTATACAATATAAAAGAAAACTATGTTACTGTTTTGTCAGCCATTGAATATTCTTCCACTATTGCACTTGTACATTTTAACATATAGTAAAAGTCTCCTTTTGGTAGCGTTTTGCAGTAATTTTTTATACCTATTACCATGCTATGTTCTCACGATTTGAAACTACGTCGATTAACGTGGTGTCCATCACGCTTAACAACGGAGCCATCACCTCTTTAAATTTATATTAAAGTATTTGAGGCCTATATTAGACTACTATGTAAACATTAATCTTCTATACTATAATAAAATTGAAGTGTCTGTATGTAATATCAAAATAATTTATTTTTACTGATTGGGTACGAGAGTATACACGCTACTGATAACAAAAATGCAATTTTTAAAATTTTGTCGGTCTGTCTGTTCCGGGTAATCTCCCGAAACGGCTGGACCGATTTTCACTGGAATTTCACTGGCAGACAGCTGAAATTACAGTGGGTTACTTAGACTACTTTAAATTAGACTAGTTATTAACCGTGGCTTCGCCTTTAATGCTATCTCCAAAACCGTTGGACCGATTTTCATAGACCTTTCACCAGCAGATAGCGGACATCATAACAAGTAATTTAATCTATTTTAATTTAAACTAGCTAAACGTGGTTCCGGCGCAGTACTAGCTTCAAAACGGTTAGACCTATCTTCAACAGACTTTCACTGGCAGATAGCTGACCTTATAAAAAGTAATTCAAGCAATTTTAGTTTATACTAGCTGTTAACAGTGTCTTCGTCCACAATGCTATCTCCAAAACGGTTAGACGGGTCTTCACGAGACTTTCACTGGCAGATAGCGAACCTTATAAAAAGTATTTTAATTTAAGGTACGGCATTCACATAGTACATAAGGTACGGCAATCACATAGTACATAGGATACGGCAATCACATAGTACATATGGTACGGCATTCGAATAGTACGTAGGGTACGACAATCACATAGTACATATAGGTACGGCAATCACAGAGTTCATATAGGTACGGCAATCACAGAGTACATAGGTATGGCAATCACATAGTACATACGTACGGCAATCACATAGTACATAGGTACGGCAATCACATAGTAGATAGGTACGGTAATCATATCCCTGCTGGAAAAATCTTATTGAATATCATAGGAAAAAAAAAATAATCTATAAGATTTTATGATTTAAGGTCAAATCTGTACATTAAATATTTTTTGAAAATTTTGATCGGGGTAGGCTTTGTTATCGATATAGAAGCCAAAACTAACCCTTTTCAAATTTTTGTCTGTCTGTCTGTCTGTCTGTCTGTCTGTCTGTCTGTCTGTCTGTCTGTCTGTCTGTCTGTCTGTCTGTCTGTCTGTCTGTCTGTCTGTCTGTCTGTCTGTCTGTCTGTCTGTCTGTCTGTCTGTCTGTCTGTCTGTCTGTCTGTCTGTCTGTCTGTCTGTCTGTCTGTCTGTCTGTCTGTCTGTCTGTCTGTCTGTCTGTCTGTCTGTCTGTCTGTCTGTCTGTCTGTCTGTCTGTCTGTCTGTCTGTCTGTCTGTCTGTCTGTCTGTCTGTCTGTCTGTCTGTCTGTCTGTCTGTCTGTCTGTCTGTCTGTCTGTCTGTCTGTCTGTCTGTCTGTCTGTCTGTCTGTCTGTCTGTCTGTCTGTCTGTCTGTCTGTCTGTCTGTCTGTCTGTCTGTCTGTCTGTCTGTCTGTCTGTCTGTCTGTCTGTCTGTCTGTCTGTCTGTCTGTCTGTCTGTCTGTCTGTCTGTCTGTCTGTCTGTCTGTCTGTCTGTCTGTCTGTCTGTCTGTCTGTCTGTCTGTCTGTCTGTCTGTCTGTCTGTCTGTCTGTCTGTCTGTCTGTCTGTCTGTCTGTCTGTCTGTCTGTCTGTCTGTCTGTCTGTCTGTCTGTCTGTCTGTCTGTCTGTCTGTCTGTCTGTCTGTCTGTCTGTCTGTCTGTCTGTCTGTCTGTCTGTCTGTCTGTCTGTCTGTCTGTCTGTCTGTCTGTCTGTCTGTCTGTCTGTCTGTCTGTCTGTCTGTCTGTCTGTCTGTCTGTCTGTCTGTCTGTCTGTCTGTCTGTCTGTCTGTCTGTCTGTCTGTCTGTCTGTCTGTCTGTCTGTCTGTCTGTCTGTCTGTCTGTCTGTCTGTCTGTCTGTCTGTCTGTCTGTCTGTCTGTCTGTCTGTCTGTCTGTCTGTCTGTCTGTCTGTCTGTCTGTCTGTCTGTCTGTCTGTCTGTCTGTCTGTCTGTCTGTCTGTCTGTCTGTCTGTCTGTCTGTCTGTCTGTCTGTCTGTCTGTCTGTCTGTCTGTCTGTCTGTCTGTCTGTCTGTCTGTCTGTCTGTCTGTCTGTCTGTCTGTCTGTCTGTCTGTCTGTCTGTCTGTCTGTCTGTCTGTCTGTCTGTCTGTCTGTCTGTCTGTCTGTCTGTCTGTCTGTCTGTCTGTCTGTCTGTCTGTCTGTCTGTCTGTCTGTCTGTCTGTCTGTCTGTCTGTCTGTCTGTCTGTCTGTCTGTCTGTCTGTCTGTCTGTCTGTCTGTCTGTCTGTCTGTCTGTCTGTCTGTCTGTCTGTCTGTCTGTCTGTCTGTCTGTCTGTCTGTCTGTCTGTCTGTCTGTCTGTCTGTCTGTCTGTCTGTCTGTCTGTCTGTCTGTCTGTCTGTCTGTCTGTCTGTCTGTCTGTCTGTCTGTCTGTCTGTCTGTCTGTCTGTCTGTCTGTCTGTCTGTCTGTCTGTCTGTCTGTCTGTCTGTCTGTCTGTCTGTCTGTCTGTCTGTCTGTCTGTCTGTCTGTCTGTCTGTCTGTCTGTCTGTCTGTCTGTCTGTCTGTCTGTCTGTCTGTCTGTCTGTCTGTCTGTCTGTCTGTCTGTCTGTCTGTCTGTCTGTCTGTCTGTCTGTCTGTCTGTCTGTCTGTCTGTCTGTCTGTCTGTCTGTCTGTCTGTCTGTCTGTCTGTCTGTCTGTCTGTCTGTCTGTCTGTCTGTCTGTCTGTCTGTCTGTCTGTCTGTCTGTCTGTCTGTCTGTCTGTCTGTCTGTCTGTCTGTCTGTCTGTCTGTCTGTCTGTCTGTCTGTCTGTCTGTCTGTCTGTCTGTCTGTCTGTCTGTCTGTCTGTCTGTCTGTCTGTCTGTCTGTCTGTCTGTCTGTCTGTCTGTCTGTCTGTCTGTCTGTCTGTCTGTCTGTCTGTCTGTCTGTCTGTCTGTCTGTCTGTCTGTCTGTCTGTCTGTCTGTCTGTCTGTCTGTCTGTCTGTCTGTCTGTCTGTCTGTCTGTCTGTCTGTCTGTCTGTCTGTCTGTCTGTCTGTCTGTCTGTCTGTCTGTCTGTCTGTCTGTCTGTCTGTCTGTCTGTCTGTCTGTCTGTCTGTCTGTCTGTCTGTCTGTCTGTCTGTCTGTCTGTCTGTCTGTCTGTCTGTCTGTCTGTCTGTCTGTCTGTCTGTCTGTCTGTCTGTCTGTCTGTCTGTCTGTCTGTCTGTCTGTCTGTCTGTCTGTCTGTCTGTCTGTCTGTCTGTCTGTCTGTCTGTCTGTCTGTCTGTCTGTCTGTCTGTCTGTCTGTCTGTCTGTCTGTCTGTCTGTCTGTCTGTCTGTCTGTCTGTCTGTCTGTCTGTCTGTCTGTCTGTCTGTCTGTCTGTCTGTCTGTCTGTCTGTCTGTCTGTCTGTCTGTCTGTCTGTCTGTCTGTCTGTCTGTCTGTCTGTCTGTCTGTCTGTCTGTCTGTCTGTCTGTCTGTCTGTCTGTCTGTCTGTCTGTCTGTCTGTCTGTCTGTCTGTCTGTCTGTCTGTCTGTCTGTCTGTCTGTCTGTCTGTCTGTCTGTCTGTCTGTCTGTCTGTCTGTCTGTCTGTCTGTCTGTCTGTCTGTCTGTCTGTCTGTCTGTCTGTCTGTCTGTCTGTCTGTCTGTCTGTCTGTCTGTCTGTCTGTCTGTCTGTCTGTCTGTCTGTCTGTCTGTCTGTCTGTCTGTCTGTCTGTCTGTCTGTCTGTCTGTCTGTCTGTCTGTCTGTCTGTCTGTCTGTCTGTCTGTCTGTCTGTCTGTCTGTCTGTCTGTCTGTCTGTCTGTCTGTCTGTCTGTCTGTCTGTCTGTCTGTCTGTCTGTCTGTCTGTCTGTCTGTCTGTCTGTCTGTCTGTCTGTCTGTCTGTCTGTCTGTCTGTCTGTCTGTCTGTCTGTCTGTCTGTCTGTCTGTCTGTCTGTCTGTCTGTCTGTCTGTCTGTCTGTCTGTCTGTCTGTCTGTCTGTCTGTCTGTCTGTCTGTCTGTCTGTCTGTCTGTCTGTCTGTCTGTCTGTCTGTCTGTCTGTCTGTCTGTCTGTCTGTCTGTCTGTCTGTCTGTCTGTCTGTCTGTCTGTCTGTCTGTCTGTCTGTCTGTCTGTCTGTCTGTCTGTCTGTCTGTCTGTCTGTCTGTCTGTCTGTCTGTCTGTCTGTCTGTCTGTCTGTCTGTCTGTCTGTCTGTCTGTCTGTCTGTCTGTCTGTCTGTCTGTCTGTCTGTCTGTCTGTCTGTCTGTCTGTCTGTCTGTCTGTCTGTCTGTCTGTCTGTCTGTCTGTCTGTCTGTCTGTCTGTCTGTCTGTCTGTCTGTCTGTCTGTCTGTCTGTCTGTCTGTCTGTCTGTCTGTCTGTCTGTCTGTCTGTCTGTCTGTCTGTCTGTCTGTCTGTCTGTCTGTCTGTCTGTCTGTCTGTCTGTCTGTCTGTCTGTCTGTCTGTCTGTCTGTCTGTCTGTCTGTCTGTCTGTCTGTCTGTCTGTCTGTCTGTCTGTCTGTCTGTCTGTCTGTCTGTCTGTCTGTCTGTCTGTCTGTCTGTCTGTCTGTCTGTCTGTCTGTCTGTCTGTCTGTCTGTCTGTCTGTCTGTCTGTCTGTCTGTCTGTCTGTCTGTCTGTCTGTCTGTCTGTCTGTCCCTGTGAACGCGCGTCACTCGGAAAGTACTGAACCGATTTTGATGAAACTTGGCACAGTGATAACTAATGTTACGAGATTACATTTAGGATACTTTTTGTCCCATAAAACGCAATGGATTCTCCAGGATCTGCCTGTTTGTCTATACCTTTAAACACGAATCACTCTGAAAGTACTGAACCAATTTAGATGAAATTTGGCACAGTTATAACCAATATCACAAGGTTACATCTAGGATACTTTTTATCTTATAAAACGCAAGGGATTCTCCAGGATAACGGACGAAAGTAAAAAATTGTTAAATGTTACATTACAGTTCTAAGAGCCACTTGCACAAACGTTATTCAATCATATTGATAATTGTCATCATTAATATGTTATCTAAATAGGATAATTATACAATATTTTTCAGTCATCAGTTATCAAGTTTTTAAGTAGTGGTGGTCTAGTAGTTTGACTGGTACGTAGCCTACGTGGGAGGCTTCCTCAGGGCGGCCTCTGGTGGAACTCGCCTCCTCCTCTCCTTCAGACATCTAAGCCAACCTCACCTGCACATGGTGCACCCCTGCTGAATAATGAACAAGGCAATGCCGACAGCAGGGTGGTATTCACTTTTGCGGGTCGCGTTTCGGGATCAGCCTGTGCATATCCAGCTTTTCGCAAGCCGGCATGACAGAGGCGACCGGCGATGGTTAGTGTGTCACTCGGTGGTCGCCATTGTTTTTGGATTGTACTGTG
>MU158724.1:2071527-2123703 GCA_015888305.1 Antheraea pernyi | reverse complement strand
TAGCTCATTTATCGAGGAAGGCTATATGCTATATAACGTCACACTAAGACCAATAGGAGCTCCGAACTGCCTCCCAGCTCGCCGAGCCCGTGCAATGGGAGGTCAGGGCCCCCGCCCCTTCCCCCCTGGGTTCAGCCGGCAACAGAGAGGAAATCCCCTGAGTCGCCGCACCGCCATTGATTTTATAACGAGGTTTTCTCCTCATCCGCCATAGCCTCCCCGAGGTCCACTCCGTCCTAAGCTACCCTATCTCCCGTCCCCCATCCCTCGATCCTAACCCTACCCTACCTACCTACACAACCCTATGCCCACCTATCCCTTATACTTGCCTACCGACAAAGTAGGTAGGCAAGCTAGAGATTACCTAACCAACTTCCCCCCATTCGCCCACCCTATAATCCCTAACCCTACCTACCTACACCCTACGCCCGCCTAACCCCTGATCTTGCCTACTTACGTGGTAAGTAGGCAAGCCAGAGGTTCCTATCCTGTCCCCCCCATACCTACGTAGCCTACGTGGGAGGCTCCCTCAGGGCGGCCTCTGGTGGAACTCGCCTCCTCCTCTCCTTCAGACATCTAAGCCAACGTCACCTGCACATGGTGCACCCCTGCTGATTAATGAACAAGGCAATGCCGACAGCAGGGTGGTATTCACTTTTGCGGGTCGCGTTTCGGGATCAGCCTGTGCATATCCAGCTTTTCGCAAGCCGGCATGACAGAGGCGACCGGCGATGGTTAGTGTGTCACTCGGTGGTCGCCATTGTTTTTGGATTGTACTGTGGCATCTTTATGTGGTACCATCAGTCACAGTGCAGTCATTTTGTCGGGCTACTATTTACGATTTTTTAATCCACTCATTAAATCTCATGAATATTTGTAATCTAAACATGTGCTCATTCATTCTTATAACTTTTACATTACATCCATTACAACTCATAAGATTCTAGATTTTTACTTAAAATACGGTGAGATTTTATTAGACACTGAAGCTACTCATAAGATCTCTTAGATCTAATGAGTTATGGCAGTTATGAGTTTTTATGAGTAATTTCTCGGACAAATACACCTATTAAATCTTATAGAATATTTTCGTATTATTTTTTTTATGAGAAGGTATGAGTTTTTTCCAGCAGGGATAGTACATAGGTACGGCAATCACATGGTACATAGGTACGGCAATCACATAGTACATAGGTACGGCAATTACATAGTACATAGGGCACGGCAATCACATAGTACATAGGGTACGGCAAGATCTTTTATGTAAGAATTTGAAAATAAGCGCCAAAAGGGTTATTATTATTATTTGTCTAAAATTATACGGAACCATCACTGAAAATGTAATGCCGAATCTATGTAAACTATGTAAAGATTTAGCCAAACGTGCCGCAGTAAGGCACGTATAATGTACTATATGTAAGGACGTAATTGCAGACATAAACCCGGTAAGAATATGATTTGTTACCGGCTCGTTATACACGATTAACTAAGTTGTGAAGAATTCTAAAAATATAGAGTCCACTGAAGTTTGAAGTTGTGAAAGTCAATCATGGTTTTATTGAAGAAAACCTCTAACCACCTCTCTCTAACATTATTATTGACAATTTATCACGACTAGAATTAACCTTGTGCAAGCAAGCGCGCTCCTTAATATGGAATTATATATATTTTCATGCTAAGAATTATTTGACCGATATATTTAGTTCACAAATATTTCATCTCAATTTTATAGTATATATTAAGTTTATAGCATGTCAGATGTTACACATCATATGCGACTACTGTAAGGCTCATTTACTTTTTTATATATATTTTATGGGGCATATTAAAAAAACCATAAACTTTTCTAGGTTATTATCCCTCACCGCTGGAGCGGCACGATGAAATCTGTAGAGCTCTCGTGTCGCCCCAAATATAGCGGCAGACGTACACCGTGGGGTTTTAGTCCGTGCGAGTCAGACATAACCCACTCTCCCCCCCTGCGGAGTGCTGTATACAAAAGGGATTTCCCCACGTTAAAAAAAAAAGGGTAACATCCCTTATGTTTGTGTTTTAAGTATAACTAACTGTAACCGCAGTTACGCACGCGTTTTTTAAAATTGTATTAAAGAAATATAAAATTGTGACACCATGTACAATTATAGAAATGCTCTTTAAAAACAATTGTAAGTACGACACGCGCGCCACTTACAGTAACATGTAACGTATACATTAGATATATAAATACTAACAGTGTGTCGAATGAGTTTTACCATCAGCAATATATTTACTACTATTATATAAATACCTCAGTGCTCACTTACACTGTATAAGAAACTAATGAAAAATGATTTAAATATAGATAATGATCTAATATGTCCATATTGTCAATAAGTAATGCGTTTATGGTCTAATATAATATTAGAAAGACCCCTTCCATTTTTAAAATTACTATTAATAATTATTCTGTTGAATTGTACACAGTGAATGATCTGACGTCTTGAAATCTTGGATAAATATAAATCAAGATTTAAAACTTTATATCTATCTATCTAAGCAGTTTTTAATATTTGACAATTTAAATAGTGCTCATTGAACTCGATGCAATATTCTTATACGTTACTGAGTTATGTAGACGAAAGCGCAGTAAATAAAGCAAAATGGTCGCCAAAATGACAATTCAGAATACATACATATTTGAATTTAAATTATATTTATTCTTGAAGTCCAGTTCAATGCACGTCTTACGCACATGTTTACAGTGAACAACATATTTTTGCTAAATTTCATGCGGACGAAATCGCGGGTAACAGCTAATCTAAAATAGAATAACCTAAATAACGTCTTATACTATCAGCTATCTGCCAGTAGTCTCGTGAAAATCGGTCCAATCGTTTTGGAGATAACATAGCGGGCGTAGCTACGGTTAACAGCTAGTCTAAATGACTTTTTATAATGTCCGCTATCTGCCCGTCAAAGTCCCGTATAAATTGGTCGAACTGTTTTGGAGATAGCACTGCGGGCCAAACCACAGTTAACATAAATTAAAATTGCCTAAATTACGTTTTATAAGGTAAGCTTTCAGACAGTGAAAGTTTTTGTGAAGCCTGGTTAACACCTAGTCTAAATTAAAGTAGCTTAAGTAATCCGCTGTGTTTTCAGCTATCTGTCAGTGAAATTCTCGTAAAAATCAGTACAGCCGCTTCGGAGATTACCAGGAACAAACAGACTGGCAAAATTTTTAAAATTGCAATTTTGTTTTCAGTTGCGTGTATACTTTCATACCCAATCAATTTTTTTATTTATTTTGATATTACATACAGACACTTCATTTTATTATATGTATAGAGTATAGAAGGTATATATATGTATATGTTCGTCTCTGGTTTTAGGTTAGGTCTAAATCATAAATATAAGAAAAAGGAAGCAAATATTTTTATTTTATTTAAAATCCTTGACCAAAAGTTTTATTCCATTTGACGTACTGACCCAGGTCGTCCTGCGATACACTTGGTTTCACTCTCTGCAGTGCGTTTATGAAATCCTGAAGACAAACTGGACGAACCTAAATCAGAATATAAATATTTTTATACATATTATATTACTATGTCTATAGGAATGCACAATTTCAACTATCACAAGTTACAGCATATAACAAGTGATAAAATATATCACGTGTTACATTATATAAATGTATCAGCAGCGCCAGTGTGATTATAACTGTAAATTTACGCGGGCTAAATTATCTATAGATTTTGCATTTTACCGCGTTATTGAGAGATGACGGTAAAATGGAGAAGAAAAATCAATATTATTTGAAGATGAACCAAACAAAGTCAAGTAATTTCGACGTTTTAGGGAGGTACCGATACACCGAGTGGCGTTAAATGGAATTTACACTGTACTTTATAATTCGTAAAATTTCATAGTACGATGTGTTACATATAGGAAAAAGATAAAAGAAAAGCATTTTAATGATATGTATAACCAAAGTTAACAATATTTTCAATGATGTTACTTTCTATTGTACAATATGTTTCCTTGAAACCCTGAACTTTGCAACAATCTGAGGTAATTTAATTAGGCATTTATTTGTCGCCGTTGTTACTTCCTATGGTTCAGTATGTTATCGCCACATGTGATACGTAACAAGTCGTGAAATATCATGTGATATATGACGTGATAAAAATAACTTTGGGATGTTTCAGTTATATTAATTAGTTATAATTGCTATGTTTACGTATATAGTTACTTACATTGTTTGCGTCGATGCTGACAATCTGGGACAATGGAACAGAGCGTATGGGTCCCATAGCGGCCTCCGAACACAGTGAGTTCATATCCGCGCCGGAGTATCCATCAGTTAAATTAGCTATCTCCGTTACTTGTGCAGGCGTTAGGTCGTTGTTTTCGTTCATCAATAAATTTGATATTATTTGTTTGCGAGCCTGTTTTTGTATAAAAATGCATTTTTTACAATACGGTTTGACATACATAATTGGATAAATACAGTAGACAGGTCATATTTCATCTAGAAATAATTAGCAAAATCAAATGGCACCTTCGGTATGTTATCTTTTAGGATTTTTTTCCTTAATTTTAACTGGCAAATTTAATCTCCACAATCAATTATAATACGAAAGTCTTTATTATTGATAATGCCTTGTTAGCGTAACAAACCAAAAAAAGTGGACGACCCTATCTAACATGGATGATTTTGATTACAAGGGATATAAAAACCATAACAATTATCTAATGCTAGTCCCATACCTGCGAGACTAAACATCGGCTATATGTCGCCTTAAAAACGAACCTCAAAATAAATTGAAATAAAGGAGCAGAATAACGTTCGCATACCTTTGTCCTTTCAATAATAACATAAAAATATCGTTACCAAGTTTCTTAGATGTGTTTAATAACCACCCACATCACCCAGTCCGATAGTTCGTAACGCATGGCGTCTGATGAATGTCTTTCCACTCCTAAATTGATTGCAACAGTGCACGTATTTTGGCGTGTCGTACGGTCAGTGAGAGCGTCGGAGGCACACCTCCCCACTCCCCTTCCTTTCTCTCACTGGTCCCCTTCCCCCACAAATACAGGATGTCAACGCACTTGCGACACCCCTGGTGTTGCTAGTGTCTATGTACGGCGGTGATCACTTATCACCATAAACTACAGCAGATGTCTCTGAGACGACAAATTAGGAGAACCGAACCCAAATCAAAATGGTATAAGGCCAAAAGAAGAAGACAAATTTTTATAAGTTTAATTCAAAATTTAGAGCCCTGTAAGAATCGAACTCCGGAACTCTCGACAAGTCTCACTTAATTTAAATGTTAAATTGTAATCTATTTCTTTCTCACTTCAACATCAGGAAGCGGTATGTATAGCCGTTTCACCAGCCTCCTCCGTGCTGCTTCATCCAACTCCTGGGGGCGGTTTGTGGCGCCTACTATAAGGATGCGATCTTCCTCACCTATAGGGAAATAATATAAAATCGAATTATACATAGATGAAGCGATTATGGTTCATTGGTTAACATGTTTGGACTAAGGAAGTAACGTCGTTTATAAAAAACATCGATGTTGTAATATCGATATTCTGAATTAGATAACATCGATGTTTATAACGATATATCGATGTTTTAGAAAAAATATGAAACAAAGAAAAAGAAGATGACCAAAAGGTTCATTTAAAAATTACAAACATTAAAAACAATATATATTTCGTAAAATAGAATTAAAACGATAATTTTAGCAGCATTATGTTTAGTAAGCGGTATCGTTCGATGTTTGAAAACATCGATATATAATTTTCATTATTTTGTGTGACTGATGAAGAGAATAGCTAGCGAATACTAATGATGGGGTTACACATGACAAAATATCGTTCTTAAAACACCTGAGGATTCCGACCTATATGGTAAAACATCGATGTTAATGAATGATAAATCAATGGTTTAAAACATCTAAGTATCATTTGCATTCTTACGTATAACTGAGGGACCGTGTTGGTAGCGCATACAATAAATGGCACTACACCTGTTTTATGGATGTTTTTACATACTAAAATCATTTTTACAGAACGATGTAACGTCGATGTGAGGAGTTTCGATATCGATGTTTTAAAACATCGATGTTTCGGTTGCATCCCTAGTTCGGACACCGCGTCGATTGTCGTAGGTTCTAAATTTTGTGAATGAGCCAGAGCTTTTGGTATAGGAAAACATGTTAACGAATCCATGCATGACAACTTGGTGGTAGTGCTTTTTTAAGCCTACCTATCTAGCTGCAACTCTCAAGTTGAAAATCTATCGTTAAGCACCTGTTGGTGTGTTCCACAGGTTGCATTTCAAGGTCTCTCTAGGCTTATCATCTTGGAGCACAATATTGACATTTAAAATTACCTGTATTTGTGGTCAAATACGTATAAAAAAAGTGTGTGTGTACTTATGTACACGCGTTAGAACTTATACTTCGTTATACGTTTATAGAAAAAACGACACTAACAATAGAAAAAAGGTAATTAATACATTAAAAGTTTTACTACTAACCTAACGCGCCTAAAGATGTATAACTTCGAAAGTCTAATATTTAAATTTGCTAGTTAAAGATCTAGAACGACAGATACAATTAAATTACTATTTATTTGTTTGGTTTCATTGTCGGTAGGTAGATCGTGTATAATATTACTAGCTAACCTGGTCATGCGTTGCTGTGTTGAATTAAAATTGAAATAAAAGTCAAATTTAAAATGTGGCGCCATCTATGACATATCTCAAGGGTCGGTACTACAATTTTTTGTAGCCCATGTTAAAAACTATTGGGTTTGGAACTGTTTTTTTTCCATAAATAATAAAAGGTTTATTTATTTAATCTCATAAAAATGATTTCAATATTTTTACCAGTCGCTGCTCCGTCAAACTGTACTAAGAATTCAGTTTTAATTCTTCTTGTAGCTTCATGTTCAGTGTCATTTCTCTGTGTTAACAATGAGTCTATTTCATCTATAAATATTACCTGGCAAATGAAGAAAAAAAACATTATTTTATCATTATTACAGTCAGGTGATAAAAGTGATATATAAGTTTTATATTTACTGCAGGCTGGTGACATCTAGCGACGGCGAATAAAGCTCGTACCATTTTTTCACCGTCACCAATCCATTTAGAAGTGAGTGAAGAAGCTGATATACTGAAGAAAGTCGCATTACACTGGGCCGCCACACATTTACCTGAAGTATTAAATATTAAAAAGTGGCTGTATTATTATGACCACACGATAGAAGTGAAAACTATAAGTTTAATAAATAGGTGCATTTATTTTTTACTTCTGAAATAGCAGTGATTAAAAATATCCATTTCACTGTTACAAAATATTTTATAATCTTCTAAAATCGCTTATATTCCCAATATGAAGAGTAGAGAAAATGAGAATTATCTCCAAAGGCAGACATGTTGAAAAAGTGTCTAGCTCCAAGCACTAAATAATGTTTCCAAGACTCTCCAAAATGGCGCTAGCATATACAAAGCGTATTCAGTCTAAACAAAATTTATGAATATACCCTAAAGTTATTACTGTGAAAAAATGTGTAGAGTCATAGACTTTTTTGGCAGACAGTTTTTCATACACAGAGATGGTTCTCTGCCTCTTCTTACACTCTACCAGGTGAATTTTTAAAGGGTCACATCCTTCAATCCTGGTGGTAGTTCATGGACACACAACATATAAAATAATAATATTAAAACATATACTAATAAACAAAGAAAAGAACCTTAGATAAAGTTTGTCCTAAAACTTTAAAACTATGGGAATTATTCTACCTTTAAACGTAAAAAAATCAGGCCTAGCTTCAATAAACAACTTTAAAGGGGCCTTTTTCAACGTTTAATTATTACGTATCTGCTTATCGTGGGAACGCGAATCGAGATAATTAGGTCAAATATTAACCACCAATTTTTTCATTGATTTAGAATGAGAAACGGCCATTGACTATGCTCTAAAAATATTGCTAGCAACTAAACAGTCACTCGGTATAGTTCTCATGTGTACTTCCCATCAGGTGTAACTAATAGCAGATACTATCAACAAATAGTTTTAAAAAACTAACCTATCAACGTTTTGCCTGTTCCCGGTGGTCCAAATAGCAAAATGCCTTTGGGTGGTCGTCTTAAACCAGTGAATATATCTGGTCGCAATAATGGCCAGACAACCGCCTCCTGTATTACAGACTTGGCTAGGTGGAGACCAGCTATGTCCTCCCAGCCTATGAAGACAGATGAATTAAATAAAAAATCCTGAAGTTTTGGTATGATCTTGGAATGTCATGTAGTGAATTTCTATTTTATTAATATTCTTGTGTTATCTGACTCTACACTTTGTAATATAGACGGCGTTTTACGTAATACAGTTTCGTTATTGTGCTTTTTTTTTTTCTTACAATCTAAATAATGATATTAATTTAAGTTTGTGTCACTTACTGATATATTTTTTTCAAACGAACTTGCTATTTTCTAGATTCTCATATGCGAAAACATATAACTGGTGTATAGAGTCTATTTAGTTTGAATATCTGTAATGAATCACTGTTTGTTTTCCGAATAAATAAATAAATAAATTGTGCAAAAGTAAAGTGGATGGAAAATGATATCACGGAGCATGAACTCTGACTTGCCCTAAAATATCCCTGGAAAGTTCTAACAAGGCGGCCACCATCTTAGAACATTAAAATGATTGCAAGAAAGTTGTAATATCATTATGGTAGGTGGTAGAGCCACGCTGATGCTGCTACTGGTTCCAGCATGAATGGGTCGGTTCGCCCGGGGTATTACCACCCTCTTACAGAAAATCGACGGGGACCCACCTCCCTTTCCCTCTCCCATCCCTCCCCCGAAACACAGGCTGCCAACGTACTTGCGACTCCTTTGGTTTGCAAGTGTCTATGGACGGTGGTGATCACTTAACATCAGGTGACCCATCTGTTCGTTTGCCATCTATGATATAAAAAAAAACCTACTCGACAATGGCAGCAATAAGCTACTAGTATATTAGTTGGCAAAAATAAAACTAAAAACAACATATTAAGAATTGCTCAATTAGTTATTAGCAACTCTTCAGGATTTCACTGAGGAATATACTACACTAAAGCTGAAGCATGGCGAAATGCGGCTAAGAAATAAGAAACAAGGAAAAACAACCTATTGGGGTTCCTTTATCAATAATTTCACTTTCAATAAGCTCAATCATTTTGGGATCAATGTGTTTTAGTCTTTCATCTGTTACTTCAGGTACCACAATTTCTTGCTTGTCACTGAAATAATAAATAATATAGTACAATATTAAATATCACACTATGGAGTAATGGCATCTCTCCAAAAACCTCACATATACATTGGTCCAAAACATATTAGCAATTACAAACATTTGGATTAAAAAAATATGCACTACTGTCATTTAGAAACCACTGAATATAATATTGAAAATAATTATCACCTACTTTTTTTTTTTTTCGAGCTGTCTACGCTATTGGTCAATCAACATCTTAACAGCTTCACCGGACTACTAAGGCGAGCGCTTAAGGCACTCAACCAATTTTATTTTGACAATTAGCTCAAGGGTGTGCGGCACACCTCGGCTTTGGCCTAATTATCACTTTATGTGAAGTAATCAGCAAGGAATATACTGACCTCTTCAAAAATAGGAAATATTGTGCATTGATACAGTATTAGTAGGTTTATGATAATCTAGGATTAGGTAGAACTATGGTCCAAGATGTTCTGATACATTTTTTTAAGTTAGTATTTTATTTTCTTGTCCATTTAACTGTTATTGAAGAAGTCTTTGCCTGTGGTTGGCTACATGTTAATCATTTGATATAATTGTTAGAATCAGAGTAATAATTTCAGAGATTGTTTTCTGTTAGGGAAACCTGAATTCTATTATTCATATGCTTCTCTCAGAGGGGTACTGTCATTATCTATTCTAAAGTCCTGCAGTATATAAAGACTAAAAGACTAGAAAGTGAGCTAAGAGTGTGGGGTGATCACATTCTTTTTTCTATAGGTTTTAGCACTTTATCACTATCTCATCTGATATTAAATGACGATGAGATCTAAGACAGTAAATACATTAAATGTAGGACTGGGTCTCAAGTGCAGCTTGCCAGAACGCACAAATACCTGCTTGATGACAGATATTCACCTTGAGTGCATTGTATCTTAGATATTAGATCTGATTGCACACACTGAGAGGACAGCTTATAGTTTTTTTTTTTTTTTCTCGAACTGACTACTCTATTGACCTTTTGGAGGACTCTACAGCTACACCGGACTACAACAGGTTATGGTTGTATAACCCCTTATTCTGAATAATAAAAATAATCATTTATAGTATAGGAATGGTCAAACAAATGTATTCTTACATTACTCCTCCCAACATAGGTGATACAAATTTTCCTTGAGCTTTTCGAGACGCTCCTAAAGTTCTTCTGGCAGCTGGATTGGATGCCATTAACTGTTCTTTGGCTGTTTTGAATGTGATCTTAGCTACATGACTTTTATGGGCTTTTTCTTCTTCGTCTTCTTTATCAATGTCAATATCAGTTGCTGTTACAACTGGAATTGTTTTGGATGTTGTAGCTTGAATATTTTTTTCTATTGACCTAGGTCTATTAAATTTTGGTTTGCTATCTACTATCAATTCATTGTGTAGTTCTATTGTTTTGGTATGCATTGAATTATTACCAGTTAAATCCACTGTTGGAGTTTCAATGATACCCAAGTTACATTTACATACATTCTTTTGGAACACTTTAAGTCCGAAATGTTGAGTAGGTGAAGAGCAATGTTCACAGCTTGGTAATGTTTTTCTTAAAATTTCTTCAGAGTCAATTTTACTGTAACACATTTATCATTATTATCATTAATTAACAACGAATTACAATATATATATATTTTACTTGTACTTATTTGGGTTTATATATCTTTTGCATATAAACAAGAACGCTTGGATATTAACCGCCATAGTTTCAATTTATAAAAGGAAAGGAATACAAATGCAACAGCTATCGTGGAATCAAGCTTCTGAGAAAGAAATTAAAGTTATGAATAAAAGACATTTTCTCTATTTACACATCAACAGAAAGCAATTATAAACATATTTAGGCACATCACTTATTATTATAACTACGTAATGTGACACTAACAAAGCAAAGAAAACAAACATTCTTTTATAAATTTAACCACAGCAATTAAAAGGTACCTTAGATGACTTTCCCATGTCTTGATCTTACTTGTATCAGCGTTATGGACCAAAGTTTTAACGGAATTACGAATATGTCCCTCAGCATCGTTGTTAAATAAACGTTTATTGTCCTTCCACACATCTTCCAGCAAGATTTTTGAAGAAATATTAGATGCCCTACAAATGCACGGTTCACAGATTATTGTGTGATTAAAATTTAATTGAAGTACTCTATACTATAACATATTAAAGCGGTTAGGGTAGATTAAATACTGCGGTTACATTTACGAACCTTTGCAGAGATATTTTAAACTGATGTACCTTGCATCTATTTATGAGAGATAAATGGCTGTCGTCAGTATTTATTGGTAAAAAACAGTCTATATCGGAGTCATGCGTTTCGAAATCCATTGTCAAAATCGTAAATAATTTACTACACAATTTTCATCAAAACATTTCCCGCTATACACAAACCACAGAGTACTTTATACGACACAGACTACCAAAGTACCTACTTATAAAACACAGACTACAAATAGAATACCACCACAGACTATATGATAATACACAAATTTATACTTAATATTATAAAGAGGTAAAGTTTGTGACTTTGTGAGTTTGTGACGTTGTAAGGGGTAATCTCAGGAACTAGGATGTTAAAAGACAGGAATACCAATTATACCTTGGCTTTATTCAGCAAGAATTTAGGATAATTACATATTATTAATAGTATGACAATGAAAGACAAGTAGTTGTCAATGACAATTGACCATAGTACATAACATTCTCCCCTAGGTGTTCTTAATTTCACGTTACTGTAAAACATAATCTTGTAGACAGCTTGGCATTTTTCTTTCTCTTGTTGAGCGACGAATTCGTAACTCTGGCTCATTTTGATCAGTTCCACACTCAGTTTCTTGATTAACTTGAAGCTCTGAATCAGGTTTAGAATCCGGGAGTGTAGAGTAAGAATCATCACCTAAATCATCTTCCCTAGGACAAGGTGCCAATTGCCTGTTACATACCGTAGTCTCTCGCCCATCTGGCAAACAAATATAAGAATAACTGGGGTTCCCATGTAGTAATTGTACTTCATCTACTAAAGGATCATATTTAGATGTCCTCACGTTTCTCTTTAACAGTACAGGGCCAGGAGTTAACAACCAGCTTGGGGTAGAGGGTCTTCCACCTAGTATATGAAAGCTAACAACTCCTTATCACGATATCCACGTTCATTTTAGAACAGGGTGCATCATGTGCAAGTGATGATATTTGGGTTATCTTACGATGTAATGCGTCAACGCTTGAACCCCATCGTTATAAATACCATTATATGGTAGACAAGTTTATGCATCTTGTGTTGTGTTGCGGCAGACGTTAGTGGGGTAAGGTAGCACGTCCTATTCCCCCTACGTCACCTGCTCTCGTTAACATCTAGACATAATTATCATCTATAAATGTAGGACAGTCACGTACGAAGTTGTTGGACTATGACAAATGTGCCAAAACAATCAATACAAGAACGTATAAATACAATAGACTAAAATGTGCATTTTTTATCAAATATAGGTATGCGTATTCATTACTTTACAATCTATACTAATATTATAAAGTTGAAGAGTTTGTTTGCTTGAACACGCTAATCAGGAACTACTTTTCCGATTTGAAAAATTATTTCAGTGTTAGATAGCTCATTTATCGTGGAAGGCTATTATATAGGTATCATCACGGTAAAACCAATAGGAGCGGAACACCAATGAAGAATGTTTCAAATTCGGAGTTTTTTATTTTCTTTTTTGCAAAGTTCTTTGAAAAGCAGCAACACCATTCGTCACGCCAAAGGGTATTCGAGTAAACTGATATAGTTTACCACAAGCTTCGAATGCCGTCATCGGTTTTTCCTTTGACAGAATGGGTACTTGATGGTACGCAGATTTCAAATCTATTTGACTAAAAAAATTATATTTGGATACTTTAGAAATAAGTATGTCAATTTTTGGCAAAGGATATGCATCAAGCTCTGTATAGCGATTGATAGTACGTGAATAATCAACAACTAGACGTTTTCGGTGAGACTTTCCTCCTGTAATTAGAACTTGAGCACGCCATGGAGAAATGCTTGGTTCAATAACACCATCATCTAACAACTTTGTAATTTCTAATTTTATAAAGTTTTCATCTGCTTCTGAAAATATTTTTGACTTAGTTGAAATTGGCTTTATATCCGGTGATAAGTGTGTAAATATGGAAGCTGGGGGTAAAGAAGCTTCCATTACATTACATATACGTAAGGGTTCTCTGTTACCTCCGAACCCCATTTCTACTGAGTGATGATTTTTAAGTAAATCGTGGCCTATGATAATATCTGCGCATAAATTATTCACGACTAGTAATGGGTGTTGCTTGTAAATATGTTTATCAAGTTTAATAGTCACATGACATAGCCCATTTACGAAAGACACGTGACTTAGAGAAGCCAGATTAATAGTTTGGTTAGTAACTTTTTTTTTAGTTTCATAATGTGAACTAATTTTTCATCGATGAAACTAACTGAACTGCCGGTATCTATAAGGGCATCGGCACGCATCTCGTTTATAAAAACGGTGACTGTAGCTTTTCGAAGACTTGCAGGAGAAGCGGCAGAGATATCTTCTATACCTCTGGTGTTGGTTGAACTGGTATCAGGAGAAATAAAATTAAGTAGTGGTCTGCTAGATCGACAAACACTTGCAAAATGACCCTTTTTACTACATAACTGACATTTAGTGTTAAAAGCAGGACATTTTTCTCTTTTGTGTCGGGAATCACTACCGCAAAAGAAACATCGCCATCTACCATGTTGAAAAGAAGCTGCCATAGGGCTTGATTTTAGTGATTCTATTGTTACCTTTGACTTCTTAGGTACAGTATTTTCATTAGATTCTAGAACGTTTAGGTAAGATGTGGATGGTAAACAGTTGCCATAAGCTTTAGCATTATTTTCTGCTGATTCCAGAGTAAGAGCTTGATTTAATGCATCATCGAAATTTAAGGTACAATTCTCTAATAATCTTTGACGAATTTTTTGCGAACAGATTCCTGAGATAAATGCATCGCGAATAAATTCTTGTTTGTAAATTTCAGCCTTGACATCTTGAAAGTTACATTCGAGTGCTAGTTGCTTCAATGCACGCACGTATTCTGATATGGATTCTTCTGATTGTTGTTTCCTTGTAGCTAAAATATGGCGTGCATAGATGTCATTTTTAGGTTTAACATATATTTTATCAAGGCATTCAATCGATTCTTCGTATGTTGTACAAGAAATAATAAACGAATATACGCAAGGTGCTAAGTGATTGACTAAAAGTTTTAGTTTTATTGTATCAGGAACTTTGATAGCTTCTTCAGCAATAAAATTTGTAAACGTAGATCTCCAATGTAGCCATTTTAAATCCGCTGCCGTTGTACTTGGTTCGACGTCAAACCGTTCAGGCCGGAGATATCGAGACATCGTATTTAAATTTTCGTCATACGACATTTTAGTTCCTTATTATTATCCTTTTATTGCTGAATAAATTGTTAAAAGACAGGAATACCAATTATACCTTGGCTTTATTCAGCAAGAATTTAGGATAATTACATATTATTAATAGTATGACAATGAAAGACAAGTAGATGTCAATGACAATTCGACAATGTCAATAGGAGCGGAGCACAGATGAAAAATGTTTCAAAATCGAGATGTTTATTTTTATTTTTGAGAGCTTCTGTTGTGTATCAGCGTTAGCCCAGAGTAGTAACTATTACTACGCGGACGAAGTCGCGGGCAGGGGCTATAATATTATAAAGAGTTAAAGTTTGTGAGTTTGTGACGTTGTAGGTGGTAATCTCAGGAATTACTAAACCGATTTTGAAAATTCTTTTACCAATAGAAAGCCACGTTATTTGCGAGTGTCATAGGATATATATCATCATGCTATGGACAATAGGAGCTGAGCAACAATGAACAATGTTTTAAAAACGGGATTTTTTTCCTTTTGGGAGCTTCCGCTGCGACTTAGCCCAAAATAACTATTCCACGCGTATGAAGTCGCGGGCAGAAGCTATTAACTAATTATATTATCTATACTAATATTATATAGAGGTAAAGTTTGTGAGGTTGTAGGGGGTAATATCTGGGGAGTCGGAGAAAAAATGGTCGAACGAAAACGTTTATTACGAACGCTGCCTTAACTATTAGAGATATATGATTGAGTTCTAGAGAAAAGCTGTAGCTTGATAATGCCTATTATCGCCCAACGAAGTGGGCACGGGTCGCTAGTAGTATAATAAAATGTTAGTTTGTCTTCTTCTTTTTCTTATTTTGCCTCCGCAGAAGCACTTGCTAGTATCAATGTTTTGTTTCAATGGAGATTACAACATATTTTACACAATAATTGTCGTGTGTTCCAATTCTAATGTTCCAACAAGATGCTGGAGCTCTTGTGAGAATGTTCCAGAGAGTTTTTGTGGCATCTCAGATTTCATGGTCCATGGTATTATTTTCCATTCATTTCACTTATGCACAATACCTGAATTGTATTATGTAAAACACCACCAATTTTACAAAATATAGAGTCAAATAACACAAGATTATGAATAAAATATAAAATCTACTACATGACAGACCAAAATCCCACCAAAATATTAATAGAAATGTTGGTGGTATTTTACGTAATCTAGTTCGGTTATTATGCACAAGTGAAGTAGATGAGTAATAAAATCACGGAGCATGAATTGTAACTTGCCACAAAAACTCCTTGGAAAGTTCTAACTAGTAAAGCGGGCCCACCATCTTGTTTGAACAGTGAAATTATCACAAGACAATTGTAATAATATTAGCTAGTCTAGAGAATTACTTTCCAAATGTTTATATGTAAAATAGATGTATTCTTATGAAGTCGTAAGTCGACATTTTTGGTCGGAATCGTACATCTTAAAAATTCCCAGAAAAATCGGCGGTGCATATTTATATTACCTTCTCAATCTGTGACGTTATTTTAATAAATATAGTTATCCGTTTCATTATATTAGTTACAATCAATATTTCATATATATTAACGTTGTCCTGTACAGTATATCTTTCCAATGAATATCTAAGAATATATCATAGATTGAAAATTATGCGTAACAAATAAAATTCTTACAGACCTTCTATGACTTTCAAAAATTGTATATAATGAAGTTTCAAATCAGAGTGCTTGACAGCCCTGTTTGTTATGAGGTATTTTTTGTAAATTAATTCATGGCAATTATAAAATAGTAACTGTCAAAGTCGGAAAATTGTCAAGTTGTTTTGTATGGTGCTTTCCGGCAAAAAATCTACAATTATCAATATCTTTGTATAAAGCACAAGGAAAATATTTTTGTAGATACATATTTGTAATTTATTATAATCTTTTAAAATCAGTGCGGCTTGTGTTTATCGTATGGGAACATGTTAAAAGGAATTTTAGCGAAATGAGTACAAAACCAACGATTTATCACGAAAAACAAGTAAAGGAATTATGCGCGTTACACGCATTGAATAATTTATTCCAGGTATATTTTAATTCTCTTTAAAATAGCGTTGTATAACGTTTTATATACGACCGTGAATGTAGTTAGCATTATTAGAGAACATGTACTGTGGTCAAGTATTATTTTGTTTGTTATGCTTATTATTCCCTGTTTAACGCGTTATTAAATGCAACATGTTATACATCATACTGGTAGTCGGCGAATGTTTCCGTTTATGTGAAAAATTTAACTGTTTTAATAGACTGTTAATTGTAAAATTAGCACAGAATAAAATGCTTTATAATTTTACTCGTTTCAGATCATGGTATGTTAGGTGTTTTGTTTAATATAATAATAATACACATATGAATGTGTAGTTGTGTAAATTTAAGAAGGAAAAAGAGATATCATCATTACACATATCACCTCCACACACATTCATGCGCCCATGCAACATGGAAGTGGAAGGGTTTTATTTTTTCCCTTATCAAACTCAATTAGTTCTGACAAAAAAATTATCTGATACGAAATACATATACATGTTATTGAGGTATACATTTTTGGTACATATACATATCTCACTAACTTATAGACGTATGAATAGGTAGCTTAGGTTAGCTCAGTTAGGTCGCATAAACTAGGCAACATCGCAAGTTGAGATGTGCCATGCACCCTTGAGCTAGTTGTCAAAATTAAATAGACTGAGTTCCTTAAGCGTGCTCCCTCGTAGTCTGCTAAAGCTGGTGTGTACACTTAATTAAAATTATCTATATATTATAGACCCGAGGAACATTCTCAAAATCAGAATTGGACAGTATCTGTAGTCAGCTATCTCCAAATGTATGGATCAATCCTCACCGCTCAATGTTGGGACTGGGAAACTATGACATTAATGTCATCATGGCTGCACTACAGAAGAAAGGTTGTGAAGCAGTATGGTTTGATAAAAGAAAGTAAGTGTGTATCATTTAAACTTCTTTATATAAAAATACATGCTCTTTAAATTTTAAATTTTAGCTTTACCACTGTTTCATACTGTATATTAAATAAATAAAGTACTGGGGCAGCCAAGCTTCAATCGGTTGGTTAACATGTTAATTGCATTGTTGTTATTGGGTGTGAGTCGAATATATTTATATTCATACTGGCTTTTGCTCAAAACTTCGTCCACATGTTAATGGTACTTTGGGCTAATGCTAATTTTAATTAGCTATTTCGTTTATGTAGAAGGTGAAAATCATACTTGAATTCACCTGAACTCGCATTTCAAAAAAATCGGCCCAGCTGTTCAGCAGGACTCGGTTACCAATACCCATACAGAATTTTTTTATATATAAAGAAATAGATTTACTTACAAGAAATGCTTCTTTAAACTTTTAATTTTTTTTGCAAAATGTTTCATAGATATTTACTAGTATCACCCAAGGGTAAGCTGAAACCTATATTATAAAGCTTAAAAGACTGTTTTTTTTTAAATCATACATCACAATAAAAAATAATCTCTGGGACCTTTAGTGAGACTTAATCTTTTTTAATCCAACATCATGCTTCTACAATTTATTAGGAGTGTAACAATTACTATATACGTATAGTGTACTTTACATTAAGCAAGATTAAAATAACAGTGTAAATTGGTCAAATGATGCAATCACGGATGCACCATCCATAGGGACAAGGTCGTGCAGGATAAAATGTCACAAAAGTGTGAATGGCGTCGTCAAGTGTCAACTAAAATAGACATCAATGAAAAGGCGATTATCAGTATTTCGCACAAGGCCCATAATATGGCCCAGAAAATGCTTGGTGTGTCACTGGGTGCCGTGCCATGGATGTTACACCATGTTACTATAAATAAGCCAAGATGCACAGTCTCCAATAAAAGTAATGCTCAAAACTGTCCCCAAGAACTTACTGATACCCCTAAGTAGTTATAGTTAAACTATAAACCTATGTTTTTGCAAATTCAACTTTAGTTAGTGTACAAAAAGACCAAAGACGCTAGTGACGAGAGACTATTTGAAATGAGCACACAATTCTCAATTTTATGCGGACGGTTTTGAGACTTGACTTAAATGCATAAATCTCACTGATATTCACTGCAGCACAAAGAAATATGGTTTGATGCTGCAAGCCATGAAAATATTTGACTATTTAAATGATTATGGTAATTAGAAGAAATATTTGTTGGTATTTAACAACTATGAAGGTCGTAAATTTGAATATATGCAAGGTTAACATTTGGAACCTCACGTTAACTTTGTTTCCGTATGTAAAGAATTATGTTAATCAATGTCATGAATATTTATATCTTAAAACAACTTCAATAATGATAAGAACATACATGATGAAATCTTTTATGCAGTTTTCAAATTGTTTTGTCCTATATATGTAACCTTACAGTCAGTCTTACTTTTTAAAATATTTCATACGAATTTTTGCTCATTACTTGTTTTTATGTAGATTTGATCTCTCCAATGATTTTTTTTTTTTTATGTCAAAAGGCGGCAAACGAACAAGTGGTTCACCCGATGCTAAGTGACCACCACCGTCCATAGACCAGGAGAGTCGCAAGTGCGTTGCCAGCCTGTGTTTGGAGGAGGGGTAGGGAAAGGAGAAATGGGAAGGGAAAGGGGGAAAGGAGGTGGGCCTCCGGCGCTCTCACTGACCGAACGAAACGCAACAATGCAAGCATAGTCACTTCACGTCGGTGTTCTGTGAGAGGGTGGTACTACCCCGGACGAGTCGACCCGTTCATGCTGAAACTAGTAATAGCTACAGCGTGGCTCTACCACCTTCATACACACTTCATTCAGAAATAGTACACTTTTTCTGATGATAGGTACCTTATGTACTTTTTTGTACCCCTAACAATGTGTATGCTAAATTTTATTATTTTTGGTTTAGTCCTTTAGAAGTGAAAGTGTAATAATCAAACATATCTATGTATCACATATCATATACTTATATCTAAACTACTAAACCTAAATATACTACACAGCTTTTTGCAGCAGTCCTATATCAGTTCTGCCAGAATGTTGTTATACACACCTATATCCCGATATTAATATTGTATTCTTTAATAAAATGCATTCTTCTCAATTTGATTTATTTTGTACTCTTTACAAACAAATATGGACTTCCTCAACCTTATCACACACGTTGCAAGTTGGTGAATTTATAATCTTCACAGGATATTTAAATTTCCCTGATGGAATGTGTCCAGACCTTAATTTAAAAGTAGAAGTAGTGTTCTGTTGATCTTTGCAAACCATGGTACAGGTGGAGGCTGACACTGTATAGTACAGTAACAAATCCCCTTCTCTCCTGAAGTCAAATCAAAACGTTCTTTCTACATGTCATGACACCTTATCTTTATTAGGCTAAATTTATTAGGCCCTGAGAAGTCACTTATGAACACCAAAACTACCACCGGTTCGGACAAACAACCCAGTCATCGAGAAGAAGAAGAAACTCGATCTGATTTATCTTTTCATTATACATAACATAGCACAACGTATTTTATAGATTATAGACATATACAGCTACATTCGTTTTTGGCGGATGTGCAGAGAGAGGCGTCATTGCCAGACATCATCCTTCATGTATTGATCCACCCTATAATAAATAATAGCCTTTATGCATTAAAACCCGCTTGACATGGTAATTGAACTTACTGTCTGGCAAATCGGTAATGTGCTTTGGGACTTTGTTATAAAATCTAATACTATTACCTAATACTAATACATAACATCTATATCTATACATATAATAAAAATGAAGTGTCTGTATTTAATATCAAAATATTTTTTTTTTACTACTTGGGTACGAAAGTATACACGCAACTGATAACAATAATGCAATTTTTAAAATTTTTGTCGGTCTGTCCGTCTGTCTGTTTGTTCCGGGTAAACTCCGAAACGGCTAGACCGATTTTGACAGGAATTTCACTGACACATAGCTGAAATTACAGCGGGTTTCTTAGGCTACTCTAAATTAGACTAGGTATTAACCGCGGTTTCGTCTGCAATGCTGTCTCCAAAACGATTGGATCGATTTTCACCAAACTTTCACCTGCAGATAGCGGACATCATTTCAAGTAATTTAGTTTATTTTAATTTAGACTAGCTGTTAACCGTGGCTTCGCCCGCAATGTTATCTCCAAAACGGTTCGATCGATCTTCACATAACTTTCACTGGCAGATAGCTGATCTTATAAAAAGTAATTTAAGGAATTTTATTTTATACTAGCTGTTAATCGTGTCTTCGCCCGCAGTATACTATCTTCAAAACGGTTCGATCGATCTTCAGATAACTTTCACTGGCAGATAGCTGATTTCATAAAAAGTAATTCAAGCAATTTTAGTTTATACTAGCTGTTAATCGTGGCTCCGCCGTTGTGCTGTCACCAAAACGGTTACATCGATTTTCACGTGATTTTCACTGGTAGATACCGAACCTAATAAAAAGTAATTGAGGTTATTCTATTTTAGACTAGCTGTTACTTGCGACTTTGTCTGCATGAAATTTAGCAAGATATCAACTCATTCTTTATTTTTAATAAGATAAATAATTATCAGCTTATTGTTTACAATTCGACATTATAATTATTAATAACATTAATGATATAGAGGCCTTCCCAAAAAGATCTTAGATTATAAACGTATTACGTAAAGTGTTCTATAATACAATTTCTTGCGGAACAGACAAGCGTTTATTTTTTGTATAGTTACAAAATCTTAATTATAATAATGGCAATGTATATTGAATATAATGTAAATCTTAATAATAATATTTTAAGTTATTTTTTCGTTTGTTCCTTATACAGTGTAAGTGAGCACTGAGGTAGTTATATGGTGGGTTAAGGTTCCAAATGTGTTGCTGATGACAAACCTCATTTGGCACGCTCTTTGTATTTATATATCTAATGTACACGTTACATGTTACTTTTAGTGGCGTGCGCGTCGTACTTACAATTGTCTTTAAAGAGCGTTTCTGTAATTGTACATAGTCTCACAATTCTAAAATTCTTTAATACGATTTTTTTAAATGCGCGCGGACATGCGGGTACAGCTAGTTTATAATATTTGTAAGAATTTACTGATAGTTTTAACTGATGCTGTATGATATTTGGCCCAATATGGCAATATGCAAAGCTCTCAAACTCTTTATGGTTCTCAACTGCAGAACACATCTAATTATGTTTGTCAACAAATTTTCGACGTAAGGTCATAGCTAGCCTGAACCAGCTTTGGAACATACCATATTAGAATACTATATGCTTATCAAGATCTTTCCTCCAATAAAAGCTGTTTTGAACGCTATCACTTACTGCTGATGTTATAATTACAGAGATCCGGGATGTTTAGACCTTTCAAACATATGTGGATTCATTCTAAACGTGCCTTCTGATTATAAGCTCGGGTTCGTGATGTTACCTCTGCGCCGCCGCCATTGGATAACAATACGACAGATTCAGGGCAACTTTTACAACCTTGACTCTAAGTTAGACTCCCCGCAATTGATTGGAAGGGTAAGTATATATTCTTTATATTCTTGATTGGGAATTTATATGTCATGAAGGCTTGAAAATGCCTTTTTTAGTTTTAATTGTATAAGATCAAATAGTGTTCCCAAAATATTATAAAAATGTGCTTAGAAACGTAGAGGTTTAAATTGCAATAAATTAAAAATTAAGTTTTTTTTTATAAAATTTGATATCATTGTTCTGTTTAAAAAAAAACTATTGTTCTAAATATATAAATTTTTGTGTCATGGTGTTTGTCCACAATGAACTACGAAAGTACTACACCTATCTTCAAGATAGTTGTCATTTATGTATATATAATTTAGTCTAACTTGAGAGATACGATATTTACATTTATTTATTACGATTTATATTTTCGATAAGTGGCCTCCATATTTTTTCATTATAAATAAAATGATTGTTAATAATGATTATTGTTATTAATTGAAAGTTTCATCATTATTGAAAAGATGGCGCTTTAAATTAGTTTGTTGACAGAAAACTGTAAGACCGACTGTTATAAATACCACATAGATGGCGCCACGTTTCAATTTTAAATGTCCTTTTCAGTTTTAATCCAATATGTAATGATTGAGCCAAAGTAAAGCGTGGTCGAGTCAGCTAGTATTTCTTTTTCAGAGTTGTGACCTCATAGCTTACTTGAAAGAGCAGATATATTCAAAAGAGAAGGAACTCTTCATTGTAGTCAGTAAGGAAGTCGAAGAGAAGCAGTTGTGGATGCACCAGTACGCCGTCGACAGGCTGAATACTTGCTCGGGCCAAGCACAGGCCAACAGCCGAACCGAGAGCCCTTCTGACAGTGTATCCTCAAACATGGCTTACGACTACAGGAATAGAGACGCTGAGTGCCTCAAAGTGACTGAGGTTCGGAACTGTGTTATCAGAAGTGACAATCAGTCCTGAAGTGCCGGTCGTTTAGGACTGATTTCGATGTAAAAATATGTGTTCATTTTTTTCGTAAATCGTGAATATAAGAGATTCTGGTGTTTTCCGTGGGCAGTTTGTCTGTTTGCTGGGTATAGAATTTAGTAAGAGACTGGATTTATCAATCTAGCCATATACTTTCAGTATTTTTTATTTTGTGTGTTGTATAGTCTACGTACGGGTATCGGGTGTAATGTTATAAATTTACTTAATTGTTATATTTTGTTGAAAATAGTTAATATATTCAGTAACACGGTATTATTTTGCACTTGTTTTTGTTTGTTTTTTTTTTTAATCACTTGATTGTTAAAGTTAGTCGGCCTAAAGTATATAGATTTGATGGTTTTAGGTTTTAAACGTCGTTATTTCATATGTAAATAGTTAAATCTGTGAATTGATTTTTATTAACTCTTCAGCAAGGTTGCCGTAAGCATGATGATTGATTTGTTCCGACCGGTTTCGGCCATGGCGACCATTTTGACCCCTAAACTTAGAAATGGCGCTGGTGCGCTCGAGAATGGCTTATGTAGCCTATTTTCGGGGCCAAACTTCATGAACATTGAGGGCATATGTTATGGCAGCAAGAGGGCGAGCCTTTAACTGGTCGCGTTTGGTATAGAGTCCGCCAGAGTGATTCGCTTTTGCGGGTCGCGTTTCGGGATCAGCCTGTGCATATCCAGCTTTTGGCAGGCTGCGTTGAATATTCAATGTCATCTATTTTTTTTGGGGAAAAATATAGACTTTTCATTTGTTACATTTTTCATGAAAAGTACGATTTTATTTTTAAAACATTAATTTCATTTTTAATTAAAAATTAATATAGGAATAAAGACATCAATATCCTCATTCGTAGTCATAGTCCTGTGGATTTTTTTTCCTTTTCTATTTCCCCTTTTTACAACGATGTCCAAGATAAAACTCTCCTTGGCATGTTTTCGCGAGCTGACTACAGACTTAATTTGCCTTTTGTTTTCGGTTGGACTCGCTAATATATTTAAAATTTCTAGAGCGCACGATTGCAATTTTTTTCTTTAATTTGGCATCTTTGGTCCTTATCCACAGTTCCGCCAGTGTCACATGGTGACTATAATATTCCAAGTACCATATGCATTAAATAGAAGAATTTTGATCGAATCTATATTGGAATAAAAATAGATTTTTGACTCGCCCGATAATAGACGTAAGTATGCTTCAGTACGTACTATTTTGAGAATTGTTTATATTTCAATGTTACGTGTTTTGTGAACTGATATGTCATAGTGATTATCTCCACCTAGAACTGTATATACGATGTTTCCAGAGAATTTCAAATTTATTCACATATGTACTTCGTTGGTGTTTAGTAATATTGATTTTTTTTTGTGATGGTCCTAACTATATTTTGAGTGATTCTGTTATTAAAGTGAAACATTTTTCCATCGCCTCAAATTTTTTCGTCCATCTATCGCATGTCGCATTACAGCCGGGGAGGGGTAAAGTAAAAGGCGCTCGACAGAGCAGCCAACGCCAATATGTATATCATGTGAATTATTGTATTATGTATTCCTTACTCTAATACACAGATTGAAATTTATAGGTAGATATCTTGTCTGCTATTAGTTTCTCTTTAACATTCCCGTTTTCTAATTGTTAAGTTTAAAAAAAATAATTTTAATACCTTAAATAGAATAATTTTCCGAAATTTTTCAGTTAAATGCCTATATATGATCCGAAAAAAGTTTCGATTGCGTCGTTTTTTTTTATACACATATTTTTTATTTCTACTCACAATAGCGACATACATTTGGCGATAAAGATATAGACTAACCAGCTTCTAGCGGTACGAACCATTTCGGGGGTGTTCAGTGTTATAGGAAATATGTTTTTTTCTTAATTTCCTTAATCAGTCTATTCCACAAGCGTTTACATAGGTAATTAGGGATGATAATTTTTTCAAATGTGACGGTTAACGGTGGATTTATTCACCGATCATAGTAATAATAGCGTTAATCAAAGATTTCTATACTGTTCCTTGTAGGTCTACTAGTTGTGACAGATACATTATTAAATATTACACCAAATACTATAGTAACTCAATAGTTAATAAATACCACTGTTAATACTGGAATTAAATAATATATAATGATTAGCTGAGCCCGCGGCTTCGGACAAGTTTGTTATAAATATTGGCTATCATTTGTGTCGTTTAGAATCAAAAGTGGTCAACTCCACTTTGCAATTTTCTAAGTCTCATAACTTTAAACTATTGTACTATAGCATACAGTTTTATTTTTTTAGCTTTCTATACTAATTGTATTAAAACTCTACAGATACCTAAACGTTTCATAGTCTCTGCAATAAGCTCAAAATGGAAAATTGGCTATACCCATAAAAATTGCACAGTGGAATTGACCACTTTTGATTCTAAACGACACATATACATATATTTACACATATAATAAGAAGGTAAATTTGACGTGTACGTACCTATTACGTTTTTGTGAAAAGAAAAATGTTGCAGGTGTCTTGGAATAAGTAATAAAATATACTTAAATCATTTTTAGAAATGATTTTTTTTTTGTATGAACACGCGTAAATGCCAAAGTACTGCGTTCAAGATCAAACTTAAGAAAATCATAAAGCATATCCCCGAGTAACATTTGGTCTTGGTTTCATTAAAATCGGTTCAATCTACCAAAAATTATTGTAATTTTAATGACGACGCAACTTAAGTACGAGAGAATAGTATATAAGTACGAGTAAATCGCCTTAATACATTCAAATGAATTTATTAGTCACTGTTGACTATTAGTCACATCTTGATAGTTTTTTTACATTGGATTCCACGCGGTCGGAGTCGCGGGCGCAGCTACTATATACTAAAGTTAATAGCGAACACACACAGTTAGTATAAAAGTTTAATGAAAAAAAAATTGTGCCAACTTCCATGGTGATTGGTTGAACGATTTCGATGTTTGTCAATTTCACATACCAACATGCATTTTTATTTATATCGATTATTGATTTTATTTACCAACAGCACAAATATTAAGCGATCTTATATAAAATGTTATTTATGCACAATATTTTTTATTGTATATTTATTTACTGATTAACTTTTAATGCATTTTTGTAATTATTTGTCGTTCATCAAGTACAAATGCAATGTTATACAGTGCAATTAAACTACGTTTGAGGTCACATAATATTCAATGTATAATTTAATTGAATAAAGTTACTTCTTAATTCTCGATTTTCATAATATTTATAGTTATTTGAAAAAACATCATATTTTGAATCAAGTTTTATCTTCACTTCACTAGTATTATATTTCTGATTTTAATTTAATCGTGTTATTCTGTTTTATTGGTTATTTTATAAAGTTCGAATTTGCTTTCCACATTTCCTATAGATAATATTTTTAATGTTACGTTTTACATAAAAGAGTTCTGTAAGTATGAAGTCAAATTGTATAGAAAAACTCTTCGGTTATCCGTATTAGTCCTTTTATCGTTAAATCAATATGGTAAAACCTGGTACATATGTATGTTGTCTGCGTTAGTGCGATTGCTCAATTTGAAGATAAGATCCATCCACACGCAAGGAACTTTGTTTTAATTCTATTAAGGTACGGTTATTAGGCTGTTACAACCAGTAATCGTATAAATATACTCGTAGATCTGTTGCCAAACAATAGTCGGTATTTTCTCTCTGTGCATTAGGAATGGCGATTATTCGATAAAAAATAATCAATTTTGAAATCGGTCAGAATTGTGGTCTGTTGAATCGATTCATGAAAAAATCGAGATCTAAAGGACCGATTATTCAAAAATCGATGTGTTAATTTTCTTTTGACGAGCTTTTTCTTTAAAAAAATATAAATTATTATATAGTTGAATTTTTATCTAAATAGAAATCGAATCACAATTGTACATTGTCAGAGATCCATTCAATAAAATAATTGATGTTTGTATGTCTAAAAATCAATTAATTGACTTTAGATCGCCATCCCCACTGTACATTTAACGAGTCCTTTATAAAACTTTAAAACTATATACATAGACCAAAATTTATTCTTTGCATAATAAATGCGAAATAAATTTCATTGGCTTACCGTATAACCTTAATTTGACATTACGCTCATATTATCTTTGATTGTCAAACATTGTTATATATATTCTGTGGGTAATGTTATATTAGTGTCGTATGTTTACTCGAATTATGGTGATATCAATACATTATAAACAAAATCCGGAGTTTTTGGCGGGATTTTGGTCTGTCATGTAGTGGATTTTATATTTTATTCATAATCTTGTGTTATTTGACTCTATATTGTGTAAAATTGGTGGTGTTTTATGTAATAAAGTTTGTTTATTGTGCATAAGTGAAGTGAATGGAAAATAATACCACGGACCATGAATTCTGAGATGCCACAAAAACTCCATGGAAAGTTCTAACAAGAGAGCCATCATTTTGTTGGAACATTGAATTAACTATTTGACAATGGAAATTAACAAACACTCTGGACAAAGAAGATAGTACGCTACTATTAACAAATAGATTAAGATAAAAAAGAATATATTATATAAGATTTGGCGTTTCTGCCTTTACACTAATTTAGACATAGAAAAGATTTGGCGCGTATGCCTTTACATTAACTTGGACATAAAACTGACTAGAGAATAAATAAGAACTACCTATATTGACAACTACAGAAATAAAAGATGATTTTTAAAAATGTACGAAATATTATATAGAAGATTTGGCGATTAGGCCTACAAAGAATACATAAGAACTTACCTATATTGACAACTTCAGAATTGGCAGTATGGATTAATTCCTTAGCCTATTGCCTTAGCCTTTCCTATTGGACGAATATTATTACTAGTACTAAACAAAATCCATTTATGTAGATTGTATCTAAGGCGATGTATAATTTGAATTTAGTCCGCGTTGTTCCTTGACATGGGCCCAGAGTGTGACTCGTAAAACGAAAGTGACGGTTTTTTGTAAATCGTCGGTGATTGGTTGATTAGGTATAATTATAAATATGGCCGCATGGTCGTTATTTTTCGTAAATAAGACTAAAAAAACTTTTTTTGTTAAGATACATCACTGTATAATTCGATTGTTACACGATTTCGTTATAAAATTTATGTTTACTGTATATTTTTAAGGATTTCTCAAGGTTCTGTTACTACCTCCGCCAAGATAAAAAAAACTCGATCGGATTTTACTTTCATACAATTATATCTGAAAATGATTATAAGAAAATTTGCAACTACGCAGATTTAATTTTTGATTACCTTGAAACTTAATTGTAAATATTAAGATACTTTTTAATGAAAAAAAAAACATAAATATAGAAAGTGTGAAGAATATTTTGTGTTTTATTTCCATAAGACTTGACAAGATTTGCGTTCTTGGATGTATTATTTCGTGAGTCAGATGATTCTTTTAATAACTCGTAAAGGTAAAGTCCCGTTGTAGTCCGGTGAAGCTGTTAAGACCTTGCTTGGTCAATATAGCGAGTAAGTTCGAAAAAAAAAAAGTCCCGTAACAACTTTAAACATATATTTTCATAACATACCTATTGGCCACCATCTTGATAGTTCATTGAAATTATATCAAGAAACTTGTAATATCGATACTCACTTGACAATGGCAGTAATAATATACAAATAATCTAATAATCATCTAATCATCAAATAATCTACTAGAATACTGGTTGCCAAATATAAAATAGAAGAAGAAGAACATACCTAATGGATATTCTTACTGAATTATTGACAAAAGTAGACATCGACTTGCAAATACATATTTAGAAACTAGGTTCTAATACTTCTGCCGCAAATTAGTAATAAGTTATACATACTATACGAGTAACCACTTATCACTATTAATCACTATAACTCAGCCCTCGGGCGTAACAACCAGTCTTTAATTCGTGAGCAGTAAATCGATCCCCCGCTAGGATAAAGTGACCTGATGCTAAATGTCGTGTTAACAATGTTTATAATTATTACCTCAGCAGTAGTGCTATCATCGTCACTGCTTTTAGTGTTACACCAAAATTTATTATGGCCGTGACTTTCCAGGCACGGCTGTTGACCTACTTTCCATAAATAAAATATCTTATTTCTTCTGTATATAACCTATTTAATATGCAAACTAGTATGAATAATAAAAATATTTAAATTTATTACTTTATATAGATAGTGTTTCGAGATGCATTTCTGTTCTTTTGACATATCTATTTCGAATAATACGAAATACTTTCGGATTCCGTCTTATCAATTAACGAATTATATACAAATAAATTGCCCAGATGCATTAGTTAAAAAAAATAGAACATATTAGGAGACCTTCCTCATAATGTCTTGATAGTAGATTATAAAAGGGTATAAGACGCCGTTGAAGTATAACATAATCAGTTTTAGGAGTGAAAACTTCTTTAGGCGCGATAACGGTATTTTGGCAGGTGATAAATTTATACTTTCGCGTCATGACATGCTACGTAAGCGCGACAGGCCGTATGCGCTTGCACGGTTTACGTCAGACTTGCTACACGTAGTGTAGACGCCTGTGGACATGTAATGTTGATATTTTGCAGCTCATCATACGGTTGACTGATTAATAGACTTTATAAAAATGTATATAATTATTGCTCCGAGTGCCAATAGATATATGAAAACCACACTAATGTTAATAATTTCAATAAACTAATTCTGAAATTTAAATATTGTCATTTACAGTATAATTGATAAGAAAATTCAAAAGAGAAAACAGTTCATAGGACTGCATCGACTTTTTTTTTAATTTTGGACCGCCCCTCACCCTTGGCATCTATATTAAGAACTGCTTTTACCCCTCTCCTATGCTTACATTGCTTACGTATACATTTATATAAGTATTTCTAAATCTGTTCTGGTTAAACAAATAAATATTGCTGATGTAATCACCACCCAGACCCCTCCAACTTCTATGTCGTCAAAAGTAAGTAAATCAAGGACCGCCCATCAGTGGTTATGCAATACTTGAGTAGCCCCTAAATCTAATATCAATGGTAGTCCGGTGAAGCTCTTGCATGGTCAATAGCGTAGGCAGTTAGAAAAAAAAAATCATCAATTCAGGTAGATTCAATACGCTAATTAAAATGTAAATATATGAATGTAATTAATTTATTTGTAACATATCAGTACAGTTGTTATTTTTAGATATAATAAGGCGATCAGGATCGAGATGTAGTTCTTGCATGATGGCGTAGATCTGGGCTCGTACCGGCGCATCAATCTCGCGTTCTCGGCCCAACACCCAAATACGATCTACAAAAAACAGATAAAATAGCAAAATTATATAGCTTATTTATTTTTCTTAAAGAATCAACAACAGTCACATAAAAAATAAGCTAAAACATACATGCACATACTTAAAAAATATTTGTCACTAATTAAAATTGATTACAGCATTTATCAACATAAAATACGATGCGGAAGGCAATAAACGTAGACGATACAACTATGAAAATATTAAAATGGAAAAAGAAAATAATATAAAACAATTTCATAATGTATGTATATATATGTATTTTTATATAACTTAAAAATTAATGGAAAAAAATCATGAAAAAAATTAATTAAATGAAAAACTAAAAACAGTTCTCAGTTTAAAAATTAGTACATAATAATTTAAGAGAGTGGTCGGAATTCACTCATAATTCATTAATTGTTTAAGTTTTAAAGCCTCACCAAACAGAACGCGTTTTTAACGCTCATCAAAGCGTAATTCTAATGCGCGCCCTCTGTTTGACGGTTACAAAAAACGAAGGTTTTTTTTTCTATTTTTTTTGTGACAACACTAATGTTCGCCAATAACGACTAAATAAAAAAGTATTAAAGAAAATTGTAAGCCCGCCAGGCTAGCTACCACTCTCAAATTGAAAATCTGTGGCCAAGCACCCGTAGGTGTGGTCCGGCAGCTGCTCCTGAGAGCTAGTCCCCTCTTTGGCGTGTTTACTATTGGAGATTACGTCGTCATTTAACGGATGCGATTGTGATCAAATGCTAAAACCTATATAGTATTTAAAAAAAACACTTCTTGTTCATCTTATGTCTTAATATCTAATCTAATCATTAGGATGCATTAACTCATTTGTCACTTAACTTCTATTCATAGGCAGAACATATTTCAGAGAAAACTGTGGATCATCCTTTAAGTTACTCCCATTTTTTTTTTAAATTTAGTAGACCACTTTTCACAGAAAGATCTAAACCATTCTTTTGTTGTTTAACAATTTCTTACCGTATTCAATGAAAGGCGAGATTTATTCAAACAGCAATAAACAATAAATAAGGCATGCTTGAGAAGCAACAAGAAATACTTTATGAAGTATTAGCTTCTGCCCGCGATTTCGTTCGCGTGAAATAGAAAGAAAAGTTCAAATCTCATACTAAATGTAAGACTTACCTGAGTGGGCAACGCTAACGCTAGTGCAAGACCACAGTAAGACGAAATGATCGTAATCAGTGAAGAGGATATTGTATTGTCCAGCTCCAGGAAGAAGGCGACCGATGATATACGGCATCCTGTTGTTCACTTTATATCGGAAAACTGAGGAACCATTGTAGCTCGGGATACCCAAGCCGTATGTCGTGGATGGGCTGTTAGTCCTGAGAGTGAAACGATGATTTGAAAATAGACATTATTTTGCAACTAAATAATTCAGCCAATTATGAATCGGTAATTTGTAAGGATGAATTCTATTGGTTAAATTGGTTGACTGTTTATTACACTGGTTTAAGATTGTGTACGTTTTGTCTCTTTCTGCGCAATCTAAACGTATCAATAAAACTTAATTTTCAAAATTTATTGTACTAAAAAAGAAAACAAATGTCCAATATAATATATCTTTATATATAAATTTCTTCTGTGCGTGTGTATGTCACTGAAATCCTCCTAAACGCCTGGACCGATTCTTTATGAAATTTTGTGTGGTGTTCCAGTGGATCCGAGAATAGTTCAGATTCACAATTGGTCCCGGCAGGTGGCGCTGGCCGGTGTGTACCCGGCCCGAAGCCATTAATCTAAAATATAAATTACCCTAACTCTCAAGTTGGACCAAATTGTACAATTTATGCCACATATCGGTCGATCTGTTGAGTAGTTTCGGAGTTCGTCGTGGTCAAACATCTTGACACAGGATTTATAAATATTTTGAATATCTATACATATAGTATCTGTATTCACGTACTTGAGAAGTTATACTCCGTTCGCGTCAATATAAAAAGAACATTTTAATTGTTTTGAACTGAGTAAAAAGTTGCAACGATGAAATTAAAACTATGAGTAAATTTAAACCTTCTATATACATATAACTAGCTGTCTATATACATATATATATATATATATATATACATATTTGTTCCTTTTCCGTATCCGCAATCAGTAGTAGTAAGTTTGAACAAGTATGTCCTCCATTGAGGACATCTCTTTCCAGGGTCATATCATTCGACACGTAGTTGGTGTATGTCTTTTCGTTTAAACCGTTTTACATATCTCTGCCGAATCAGTTCACTTGCTAGAGCATTTGGGTGGTTATTAAGACTTTTTTGGTACTTAAATGCAGTCTTATGAATCTCTTCTTTCATGGTGGTCATATGAAGGTTTTCATGGATCTCGTTGTTAGTGGTGCTATAGATATGCTTCTAAGAATTATATTTTGCATGCGTTGTAGTACCATGATGTTGGTAACATAATGTGTGATAAAGAATTGTTGTTGTACGTAATTTTTTAAGGTAGTTAGCTGGGCGAAATGATAGTCGCTCAATAATATTAATTAAAAGTGTAAAAATGTAGGTGTATATCACAATATTTTAGTAGAACCTTGTCAAAGGTTGTACAGTTGAAATGATAAAGTGCAATAGGGCTTATTCGAATAAAAATTTCTACAATGAATAATATAGCAAATTAGGTATATCTAGGCAGCTTAAATATACTCATATATTACGTATTTCAAGGTGTTCCAAGATAATCTAACCATACTGTCTAATAATGTTTTTGAATTGAATGCAGAAACTAATATTACCAGTAAAGAAAATAAAATTAATAATAATATTCCTGAAATATTAAAACCGACGTTTAGTCTGTATATAATTTAACTGTTGAAGTTACCTTTTCATAGTCTTATCTATCACTAGGGGGCCCGGCAGACGTTGTCCCGCCCTGATTATGAATAAATCCTTGATAAATTTTATACTAAAACGTTCCTCATCAGTCACTCTATCCACCGGTGAAAACCGCATGAAAATTCATTCGGTAGTTTTTTAGTTTATCGCGAACAGCCAGACAGACAGACGCGGTAGGGAACTTTGTTCTATACTATGTAATGATAATGATTATTTTCAATGCGACATCTTATACAGTTGTAACTCGCTCATTAATAAAGTACCTATTCGCATTAGCAAAGCGAAGCGAAAATTGATAAGTATCTACTGACTTAATATGTAATAGTGGCAACTTAATAGTGGCAAATTGAGATATCAATACGATCAATAAGGTACCGTTCATGTTTTATATTAAAGGAAAAACAAAACGAGGAAAGAAAAAGAAAAAATATTTATTTTAACAGAATTAAAACGAAATTTAGTCAAAGACTCGTTTGTCTTGTCAGCCTAAATTGAACGAAATTAGTGATTCCCTCCATAGACTTACTCATAGAATAATTTTGATATTACGTATATAGAGGCGTGTGTTGCTTTACTATAGTTTGGTCAAGACTGATATATAACTGCTATCGCTTTATTACAGAGTTGTAATGAACAGCCAAGCCATATATTGATCTATACTATTGTTTTGTAATTAGGTGACAGGTATATTAATCCAATATTATATTGTAGTGCATACAACCAGAAACGTATACAGAAGGGGGCGGGGGGAATAGTTCGGTTGTTACAATGTTTGTCTCCCCCCGAATCAAAAGGTGGGATACATGCCATTTTTTTTTATTTACGTGGGGAAATCCTTTATGGATACGCCTCTCGGGAGAGAGAGTGGGTTTTGTCCGACTCGCACAGACTAAAACGGTGTACCCCACGGTGTACCGTCCGCCGCATGGTAGGGGCAGCCAGGGATCGAACCTGCTGTCTTCCTGAGAAACCGCCCCTGCGGCAGCCTGGCGAGTGAACGCCAGGCTTCGTCCTACTATAGAGATACTACTGGGTACACAACCAGTCGTCTCCCCTCGTCAGCCTCACCTGTGCAATGAGGAGATGGGTCCCCCGACCCATCTCCTCAGTTTTGGCTCTGTTATGGGAGGAGGTAAGCGTTCCGCTTCCCCCTCCTTCCTGCTCTCCTTTGGCGGAGAGGGCCACTTCGCGGATCTTCCTCGCGGGCCCTCTCCGCCGCCTCCTTCTGCGAGATGAGCCGAAACCACGCCCGGCAGCGAGAGATCGTTCCCTACCGCCGCAGCCAGGGCGCGGCGCTGATCATCCCTTGCGGCACACTCAGAGAGAGTGTGCTGCGTGGTGTCCGTCTCAGCGCCGCACTCGTGACATGCGGCGGTGGGCTCCCTGAGCGCTATCCGGTGCAGGAACCAGCCGAAGTATTCGTCAGCACCTGCACCAGACGGTACGTCAGGAAGCCTCAGCCCCTATTCACCCACCCCAGCAGGACCGGAAGGACGGCGTCGATGGTATATCTACCGTAACGCTCGTCCGCCAGGTCCCGCCCCCACCTCTCTAATTGCTAACTGAGGGCTCTCGCCCGCAACGCAGCAATCTCCCTGGAAGCCGGAGGTTGCTCCCGGGATTTCCCTGCCGCCGCATAGTTGTATACGGCGGCAAGAATTTTCGCCTCCAGCTCCCAAGGAAGAGAGCCCGCGAGCACCATAGCCGCCGCCGGTGGGATACGTGCCTGCATACAACTTTTAAATAATTCATGAGATGCGAGTTTCATCTCCTCAAAGGACTGACTTTTAAAGGACTGGATACTTTTAAAGTAAGCGAAGGGCGCTTAAAACGAGTACTAAACTCTGCAGATGTGGACAATGATATGCGTGGGAGGATGGCTGGATCATCAAGACAACCTGAAGAAGCGAAAAAGCACGTTCAAAACCATATTGAAAGTTTCCCTAATTTGGAATCCGATTATCAAATCAAAGTAATAATATCCTTTATTCAATTTAGCCCTGAGAAGGCACTTATGAACGTCAAAGCTACCACCGGTTCGGAAAACAGCCCAGTTATCGAGCAGAACCGGCAAGAAACTAGATCTGGTTTATCTTTTCATGTCATATATTTTTACAGGAACATAAATATTTACATTCGTTATTAGTGGATACCCAGAGCGGGGCGTCATTTCCAGACGTCACAATCGTTCACATATTGATCCACGCTATAATAGCCTTTAGATATTATAACCCGCTTGACATGGTTCTTGAACTCACTATCAGGTAAATCGGTAATGTTTTTTGGGACTCTGTTATAAAACCTAACACTATTACCTAAAAAAACTGTTTTTGGACTTAGTGAGCAGATCTCATAATCCTAATAGAAGATATCTACATCCAGATCTAACTATCAGGAAAATGTTTAATTTATATTTTTTTCAATTTGAAACATCTTAAATTATGTTGAATGGACTTGATGAACACATTCAAATTTTATAATGGATCTGGCAGTTGATTTTGAAAGTGACCCAACTCCATGCTTGATAAGAAAACGCACGTTATTTACTTAATAATTGCCACTATTTTAACAGGAACTTTAAATTTAACATCCTTAGATACGCTTAAGCAGTATGACTCATTTGTATCTTATACGTATATTTTTAAATTCATTGAAACGCAAAACTTACAAATATCTCTATTTGAAGATAAATGGAGTTAGGCCACTTTCAAAATAAGCGGCTCATATTTATGTATATCGTTTCATCGTTACCACGGAGGCTATGCTTATTTTGGGTCAAAAGGTTGTGTAAGAAAATATAAATATGTTTTTTTCTATTTATCTATACTTAAAATTAAACTAGGATAAGGCTGGTAAGAGCTAAAAATGTAACAATAATAATGATTAAAATAAATCTTTATAAATATTTTTTTATTCATACCATCTGTTAATAGATTTAATCAGGATAACAAAGTTTCCTTTATCGTTGAGTGCTACGTTTATTTCGGTGCAGCTCGCGGTTATTTCTACCAAGTAAAAAGATCTCTCAACTTCATACCATGTTCCTGTCATCTGAAACGTATATTAAAATTATTGATTGAATACTTTTGTGCTGAGTAGCAAATGTATTCTTGCGAACATAAAGCTTGTGTCATTAATAAACGGCTAAATTGGTTGGCTAAATTTGATGGATAAATATATTGAAATTAGCGAAGATAATTTTGTTTTCAAAGTTAAGTTAGTGGTGTAACAAAGGAGGACGAACAGGAGCGGCAGCTCGCCCAATGTATCAGACGTGTGGGGCTGACATCCGAAAGTAGAAAACGTACATAAATGTAGGAAAATCATTCAAAAAGATCATCCATCAAAAAAAAATCTAGTGATATGTACTGCCACTGTTTTTCGTCATTCATAAGCCCATAACAGCCAAATTGAAATTGTTGTCTTATATTGAGAAGATTGCCAAACCAAAGATTATACCTACACTGCCGCGCAAACACAGTAAAGAACATGTTAACGGTTTCGAGAAAAATGCGGATGGTAAAATGAAATTATTATATATATATTTACTAATCTTTGCATAACAAATTGCAACAAATACGATTTCAAATTTGACCGCATTTTTCTCGAATCCGTTAACTGCATTTATGATTTGTGTAGAAGTGTAGGTATAATCTTTGGTTTAGTACTCTAATTAATACGTACGTATGTTTAATGCCTGTTATAAGATGTCCCAATTTCTATACATGTGTAATTCCTGTTTCTCTCGAAAAGAGAACAGAATCTTACAAGGGATTTTTGTGTACATCTAAAAACAGAAATAATGATCCAAAGCCGAAACAGCTGAATTAATTGAATACGTACACAATGGAGTGCGAATGTCAACTGGTTGAAAGGTATCCGCTTGCATACAATTATCATGTACAATGTAACTTTGTATTTAATCAACGGACTTTAATCGTATTATATTTTTCTTTACTTCAAAAGGGAGAAAGAAATTTTCTAGAAAGTGTATTACTATGGTATATGAATCTTGCAAAAAATATTTTTAAAGTACTTAACTATCGATTATTTATGGTACTGAAATTGTATGTTTCCTGTGATTGTAAACACCAATAACTTATAACTAAACAACGAAATTAGTTTATTTACGAATTACAGTTTCAGATTGCCAATTGTAAACAGTTCGCTATCATAACTGGGGCTTGCTGTCCTTGAGGATTAATGTGGAATGTCAAGTGCTTACGTGGCGTGTTGCTAACAAACATCCTCAAGGTGGAACACAGCAGCACAGATGTGTGCTAGAAATGTGTGTAAGTTCTACCACGCCTAGTCCAAATATCTTGAGAAATATGATAAATAGTTGCAGTAGGTAATATATCTTAATTCACTCACTCCACTCCAAAGACTCTCTTACTTCTTGCGATCCATTATTTAGGTGGATAGCCAAGAGAACTGTCTCTATGAGACTTCTTCTTTAAATGTTTTAAAGCTAGTTATCACGTTCCATGCCATGTGTACCACCGGTGATACATGTTAGACTTGATCTTTAGGCAATGTGTCCCACCGGTGGGTGGTACACGTTAAATTTTTCTTTTTTTTTTATAAATTTATTATTACATAATTACTTATGTCATGAATGTACAATGTTGTAACGTAATATCGTATTTTTTTTTTATGTCATTGGTGGCAAACGAACAGGTGGGTCACCTGCTGTTAAGTGATCACCACCATCCATGCACACTAACAACCCCAGAGGAGTCGTAAGTGCGTTGCCATCTTTCGGAGGGAAGGGTTAGGGGAGGGAAAAGGAGAGGAGAGGAGAGGGATGGGGAGATGGGTCTCCGGCGCTCTCACTGACCGAACGAAACGCAACAATGCAAGCACTCTTACTTCACGTCGGTTTTCTATGAGAGGGTGGTACTACCCCGGGCGAGCCGACCCATTCATGCTGAAACCAATAATAGTTTCAGCGTGGCTCTACCACCATTATGGTACAATATACCTATTTTTTGTAAAAATATCAAATGGCCTGAAGTATATATCAGATAAAAATGGTTTGGAACATGTTAAAAAGAGGGGCGATAAATACAACTGCTAAAAACCTCAACAGATTTATTATAATTGAAACTGATATCATAGAACAATCGACAAATACATGTCGTAGATTACGCTATGCTGTGAGATTTAATAATATAGTTCGTACTTACCCGTCGTATATCGAAGTTAGGTAGGGAGGGATAGACGGGACAGTTCCCGAGACCAGTGCTAAGAACGGATTCGACTATGACGCTAAGCACCAGAAAGTGGAGTCTTGTAAAAGCGGCGTTCCCCGGCTCGGTCATCTCACGGATGTCGCAGCGTGCGCGTTGAATGTATTTGCTACACCGATTGTTATGTAAACGCGGACATTATTTGTTAAACATAGGGGTGCCGATGTGTTCACTAACTGTCGCTCGTCCGAGTTATACTGAACATAACGACCTATCGATTGTATTCATACAGTGATTGTTCCCTTTACATATAACGGGACGCGACTGTATGTTTTTGCGATTTATGCGCTCCGATACCGGTCATTTCATGCAAGGACATGATACGAAGATTCAGAACAGAACACCTATCAAAATCTGATGGTTTAAACTAAGATTACTTTCTATAATTCTTAGAAGTGGTCCGACATTACTAAAGACGTTATAATACATCCACAGAATGCTCATATGGTACATTATAACTCAACCTCTCAACATCAACCAAAAATCTCTGGTAATATAAAGGTAGAACGAGCAGAGACGGGTCGCGTTTCGGGATCAGCCTGTGCATATCGAGCCTTTCGCAGGCCGGCATGACAGCGGCGACCGGCGATGGATACTGTGTCACTCGGTGGTCGCAATTGTTTTTGGATTGTACTGTGCTTACCATCAGGCACAGTGCAGTCATTTTACCGTGCTACTATAAAAAAAAGAGAAGAATATGTAGTAAGGTTTTCAGAAATTAAAACATCCTTGAAACCTTATTTAAGTTCGTTTTCTTTAGGAAATATTAATAACTGAATAAAGATGGTCTTCGGAGTGTATAATTAGAAATCTAGGGTGCTACAATATTCTAGTGAAAATACTCCAAACGAAATATCGCGTGGTAAACATAGAACAGGTTAATTTTGAGCTATTCTTGCTATTTTATTGTCTGATTGTCGTGCTCTATCTTTTGAAACAATATATTTCGCCGCCGCATCCTATATATATATCCCTCTGAATATAGATGCGCAGAAGACGAATTTAGCTACAAATACGTAATATATTATAACACTCATCAAAAAAGTCTAAGCAACATGTACTAATTTAAATTTTAGGATGATTCTTCGTATTATAACGTTGTATTTTATTTTTAAAATAATATCTTTAGGGTTCTATGATGTAAAAATAACAGCTGTTGTCTTTATAAGTTCTTTTAATAACAGAAATGAACAATATTAGAATATACTGTAGAAACTAAGATACACAAGAAACTAAACTTTTTTCTTACAAATTGAAATTTCTAAAGAAAATGTATTTATTGTGAAAGAATAGAACAATTTAATACAAAGTATGGTCTCCTCTGCTATTCAGAACTTGTCGGCAACGATTATTCATTGAATTAATGAGACTGTTTATGTCATCTTGCGGTATTCGCTCCCAATGGAATTGTAGCAAATCCTTCAGCTGTTGGGTTGTTGTCGCTCCGTCCAAGTCCTTCAAAACACGTCTCTGGAGCATGTCCCATGCGTGCTCGATGGGGTTGAGATCTGGCGATTGTGCAGGCCAGGGCAATACCCGGATGTTCTCCGTTGCAAAGTATTCACTGGTTCGCCGAGCTGTATGTGAACGCGCATTGTCATGCATTAACCTAAAATCGGAGCCAAAGGTTTGTGCAAATGGGTAGACATAAGGTCTGAGAATATCCTCAATGTAATTTTCAGCATTCATGTTTCCATTTACAAAAACGAGCTCAGTTCGCCTGTTCTTCATAATACCCGCCCATAACATAACTGTTGAGCCGCTGTATGGATGAACTTCCTGAACGCACCTGAGCCTTTCAGTATTTCCGGGCCGACGATACACTCGCACCCTTCTTGTATCAGGCTTAAACCCGAATCGCGACTCATCGGAAAACATAATTTTATCCCATTGTTCCTGGGTCCATGTTATGCGTTCTCTACACCATTCATATCGACGAGCGCGATTCCCGTGACGTATCGGTGGGCACCTGATTGGGCGTCGAGCTCGTAGGCCGTACTCATGCAGTCGATTTCGCACAGTTTGAGGACTTACATCAACACCACTTGAAATTTGTAGCCTCAAACTTATCTCTCGAGCGGTTAACATCGGCTGGCGTCTTGCAGTCAGTTGTATGTACCGGTCTTGCCGAGTGGTTGTACTCCTTTTACGGCCTGGATGCTGTTCAGCGGGTTCTCCTGTATTATTGTAGCGCTGCCAAAGACGACAAATAACACTGCTATGAGTGCCAAAATGTCGAGATACCTGAGATTGATTACTTCCCGCTTGCAACATCCCTACAGCTCTTTGCATTTCATCTTCCATCAAATGAAGTCGCTTCATGATGTAAAGAATATCGAACAATTCAATTTTGTCGCTAACTTTATTTAAATGGTTGGTAAAATTATAAAATCAAGACTAAACGTAGCAATTAAAATGCACTTAAATTCAAACAAATTCGCAGTCATTTGAATTTTATGAAAAAAAAACAAAACATAATCAAAATTTTTTTTTACAACCAGCCAGTATGTCATCAATTACAAAACAGTTTACTTACCTACGCACTTTGTTTGAGTAAATATTTAGAAATTAATGAATATAAATGGTAAAATTTGTAATATCACGCATGTTGCTTAGACTTTTTTGATGTGTGTAGTCATAACATCTATTTATTATGTCTATATATTTAAGTATAAACAAATGACAATTTTAAATATCCATAATCACATTTTAACGTTGTTTAATATTATACGCAACTCCAAACATAAACCATATTCAGAGCGGCCAAAAAGTTTGACGAGCACTTTAGGGTCAAGGCGGCAACTGTGGGTCACTTTTTTTTCAGTAATGCTACACGAGACTCGAGGAGTATTGTGAATATGTAAAAGGATTAATACATAGTGTAACTAGCGTATTTTCATAATTTAAATCGGTTTCTCGTTCCTACGTGAGTTAATCGGTATCGTCCCTTACAGTGTAAATTGAAATTAAATCGTTTAAAGTTTAAAAACATACGATTCGTTAAGTGACAGTGCATAAATTATAAAATTCTTTTGTCGCGAGGCCATACTGAGTTTTATATTATAAAGAAAACAATAATTGAATATTCATCGGTCTGACGATTACTAATGAATTTATTTGGAAATAAAAACAAACGGTAAAAGAGCGTTAAACAATTTTATTGTTCGTTAAAATCCTTAATTAATAAAACAATGTTCTATAACAATAATTCATACTATATACTGGAAACCTTTTAATGTATAACCTTTATAATAATTATCCCTTCAATGAAATATAATGATACATTTGTCTTTTAATTTTATATATATAGGTAAGTATTTTATAAACAGAATCATTAATAGGAATTAAGAAGGCAATTCTGATTGAGATAGGGTGATTTACAATACATTTGGACAAAAATAATACAAAAATTGTATGGAGGTAAACGTCATCAATCGAGAGTATTGGGTAACGACGCTAAGAGGTAAGGGTATTGGATGACGATATGAGGTAAGGGTATTGGATAACCGTATGAGGTAAGGGTATAAGATAAGTTTACGGGATAAGAGTATGAAGTTATTGTACTATGCCTGGAGATTTTATTTAAAGAAAGGTTTGCAGGTTAGACCTCGCCTCAGAATTGAAATTCAGTATCTTTATACATATGTATTTCGATGGTTCAATTGGCCGTGAGATTATACTAAAAATTAAAAATAAAACAACTATCGACAACAATATTATAGGTTCACCATTTAATATTTAGAGCTATATCAGATTTTTCTAGAGCATGATAAGTAGTGTGTAGGGTCGCCTTCGCTTTATCCGAGTCGGTACCGTCGAGCCATTCGACGTACAACTTGCGCGCGAGCTTGTTGTCGCGCGGATTGGTAACTGGTAGGTGTGAATACATCTCTTCGAGTTGTGCGACTAGTTCCCGAGGGTTCTCACCCGCCGGCGGTCTAACTTGAGCACCGCCGTTTAGACATCCTATAAAAGGGAATGGCACCGATTATATCTGGCTAAGTAGCTTCGCTAAGGTTAACTAAGTTAGATGCGAAACCTAGGCAACAGCCCAAGCTGAGGTGCGTCAACCACCCTTGAGCTAGTTGTTAAAATAACATCGGCTGAGTGCCTTAAGCACTCGCCTTAGTAGTACGGTGAAGTTGTTATTTTTTTATATCATAGGAAACAAACGAACAGGTGAACCACTTGTTGTTTAGTGATCACCACCGTCCATAAGTACGTGTAACACCAAGGGAGTTGCAAGTGCGTTGCCAGCCTGTGTTTGGAGGGAGGGGAGATGGTCCTGCGGCGTTCTCACTGACCGAACGAAACGCAACAATGTTAGTTAACGTGGGTGTGTCTGGTGATAGTACCCCAGGCGAGTCGACACATTCATGCTGAAACCAGTAATAGCTTCAGTGTGGCTCTGCCACCTATCAATGCCTTGCTAGGCCAATAGCTTAGTCAGTTCGAAAAAAAAAACAATTATATTTATATTTATGCCGAAGTCGCAGGTTCGAATTCGGCACGTACTAATATAGAACTGTGGATTCCTCAGAGTTTGTAATCGCAAATATGTCGCGGGCTGTCGTGATCGTTATGCCTATAACTTAAATTGGGAAGAGGACTCTGACCCTGCAGTGGGTCTTTTAAAGGTTGATATAACGATATCTGTACATGGTGAGGAATTCGCTTTAAACTAGCCGATGCCTGCTACTAAGTCCACGTGAAATTTCGTTTGTAAACACAGACTGACCTGAAGGGCACGCCATAACCTCCACATAGTGGTATGGAGACTTCCCACGCTTTAACTTCTGTACTAAGTTCTGTATATTTCTAAACCCGTTAGCTATTGCAAATTTTAGCACTTCTTTTCCATCTTTCTCCAATGTCACCTCTCTGAAGTCAGGATTCCTGATATAACAAAAAAAAAAACAATTAAATAGTCGATTTTGAAATTTGAGAGCAGAGTTGAAAAACCGGTTAAGATCAATAGATTAACAATAATCGATTTGAGTAAAGCGCCATCTATTGAGGACCGACGTGCAATTTTATAAATTGTAGATCTTTAGTTCATTGCTCTTTTAGCTGTAATAACCAGTTTTGAATTGGATAACCATTAATTATCTTTATTTTTTTTATTTTTTTCGAACTGACTATGCTATTGACCTGGCAAGGTCTTTACAGCTTCACCGGACTACTAAGGTTGGCGCTTAAGGCACACAACCGATTTTGGGTTTTGGGTAACAAACACAAGGGTACACGCACACCTCGGCTTGGATGTTACCGAAAAAAGACGCGTCTGTCCTAGCTAAACTATGCTAAGCTATTCATACATATATACATTTGTGAACCATGCAATGAAAATTGCATGATTCACCAATGAATACGTGTATATCGGAAATGAAACGAACTAAACTATTCGATTCAGTTCGATTGAGGGGAAAAAAGTAAACCCTCCCACAGTGTGTATAGATGTGCACGTGTGTGAGGGAGATAATCTCATATGTGTGTTCAAGTGATGTAGGTGAGTCACTGTATCGCGTAAATAATATCAAGAGGGCTCCGCGCGGGGACGACCTAGGCTCGAGATATTATTGAGAACCGCGAAGTGTGCGGGAGCTAATAGGGATCGATTACAAAAGCATGGGCGCAACACGCATTTTATAAGATTGAATTTAAATTTACTAACGGTGACGGCACCGAAGACTAAAAATAGACATAACAAAAATTATTATTACTGTTTGACGGTTATTTTTAGGGGAAGATACGCGATTTACTCTATCTTATTTGAGTTATTTATTTTGAACGGCGGCAGGAGCGAGCAATTGTAGTGTAGCCGCGATGGCTGGAAATCTATGGATTGCCGTGACACCTAGTAGCGGATTACGAGAGCACTCTTCGTACGCCGAGATCTCCGAGATCTCGTGGAAAATGAGTAGTTGACCTGCGTAGTCAATACTCGATAGGGAAAAGGAGTACGCGGGGTCATCCTGTGAAGGATTAGCCGCCGGAGGTTTGGGAATGTGCTGGGACGCGGGTTTAGGAGCCCACGGAGCCTGAGGAGCCCGGTAGGGGCGGGGGGGCGGGGGGGCGGTGGGGGGTCGCGCTAGTCGTGGGTACGGGCGCTGCCGGTGCACGAGACGTGCCCGGCAGGTTCGGGAAGTCCTCTCGAGACATGAGAGGCAGAGGTCGGGGGCGGGCAGGGGCGGCGGCCGCCCTAGACGGTGACACCTGCCTGGGTTGTCGAGGGCGCTTTGTGCGCGGGGCGCGGGGACATCCGCGATAATTCGCGGTATGGCCCACGCCGCGGCACAGAACGCAGCTCGGAGGGTCGGAGGAGTCTTTAGAGCGAGAACACCCCTATTATCTTTATTTATAAATTTCTTCTGTACGTGTGTATGTCACTGAACTCCTCCTAAACGGTTGGACCAATTTTGATGAAATTTTGTGTGAAAGTGGATCCGAGAATGGTTTAGATTCACAATTGGAGCCGATAGGTGACGCTGCGTTTGACTTTTAGGATTTTTTTATTATCAAGGCAGGACAACGCCGCCAGTCCAGCTAGTTATGATTATATAATTCTTCTATCTCTATGTATGTGACTGAACTCCTTCCAAACGGCTCGACAGATTATCATGAAATTTTTTGCTAGTCTTCAGGCGGATTCAAGAACGGTTTAGATTTATAATTGGACCCGGTAAGAGGCGCTGCGGTTGACTTTAGGATTTTTTTAATTATCTAGGCAGAACAACGACAACAACTGCCGGGACTGTTAATATTCAAGTAAAGATGTTTTAGGGATAAATTTAGAAATCATGTCCTCGAAGCAAATATTTCAAATACTAACATATCTGAACATATTTGAGTAAAGAATCGTACCTCAGGTTCCTATAAACGAGCGGTGCGTTACTCTCTGCGAAGAGATGTTCAGCCGCATATAAGAATATCTGATCAGCGTAACCGCCCGACCCTGAACCTATATGCCTCTTCAGTGCTGGCGGAGAGCCTTCCTCACTCCACGGCCAGTCCAGCTGGGAACCCGTGACGTCACTCAAATATTTATTACTACCTTCCAACATTTGCTCCAACTCGACTGAAAAATATTATATTCTTTATGTTAATTCTCGCTTGCACCGAGAGCGCAGCCGGAACGTGACAATGAATAATGCTTTGAGTGCATGCAGAAGACGTTCATCGATTTATATAGACGTTATCAATTCAAAAAACTACACGGTGTGAATGTCAAGAATTTTGAAATACTTCTCCAGGAATTCATTGACCCACCGATATTAAAAATAAAGGAACCCTCTAGTCATGATTTTTTAAGACTTAGATCTCAAAATGGCGGATCTTGTTTTCAATTTTTTTAACTTCACGACAACGTAAAGAGCATGGTTTAGTGGGAAGACAAATTAAAACACATTATATCTAAAAATTATCATTTTACAATACATAATTAGTCTTTTTTCAAAGTTTTGTAATAAATCAGGTATTTTTCTAAATCTTATGCTGCTCACAGTCTGTTCACCTGTGCGTCATGATGTTTACATTCGTCTATCTGTATGGAGCTTAAACCTTTAGGGTGTTATTACAAAAAAGTGAAATACGTATTGAATACTTGGTTTAAAAAGGTTTCCAATTAAATGCACCGCGGTCGCTGAATGTTCGCCATCTTGTTCTTTTGTCTCGCTTTGGTTACGTTAGGTTAGACTTGCGTAAAAGTATAACGCGAACTTGCCTCAGGCGAGCTCGGTGAAGCACGCAGGGAGCCGACTGCCGTATGCCATCAGTGCGGCGGTGGGACAAGATCTCTCGCTGCCGAGCGTAGTTGCGGCCATGCTCGGTAGCGAGGATGTGTGGAATGTTGTGGCCTCTTTTTGCGAGGAGGTCGTCTCGCAGAAGGAGGCGGCGGAGAGGGTCCGTGAGCAGGACCCTCAAAGTGGCCGTCTCTGCCAACGGAGAACGGGCAGGAGGAGGCGTCAGTTTGACCGCCTCCTCCCACTGTAATCGGACCAGGGAAGATGGTTCGGGGGGGCCATCTTCCCATTGCACAGGTCCGGTGGACGCAGGAGACGGCCGGTGTGTACACGGCTGTCTCCCAACAGGACGGTGCCCGGCGGCGGCGCTTTTACTGCTGGGCCAACCGCTGGGGCGGCACGATGAAGTCTATAGAGATCTCGTGCCGCCTCAACTATAGCGGAGGACGTACACCGTGGGGTTTTAGTCCGTGCGAGTCGGACATAACCCACTGTCTCCCCCGGGAGGGTGGTGTATCCATAAGGGATTTCCCTACGGTAAAAAAAAAGGCGAGCTCGGTGCATTTAATTCGAAACCTTTTTAAAGCAAGTATTTAAATTTTTTGGAATAACACCGTTATGGTATTGAACAGTCTAGGGCTTAAAGAAAGGTTAGTTTTACTCATACTTACTGGCAGTGATGACGCAATCAACATCATGGCAATTCAGCATCTCGCTGTAGAAATCCTCTCTAGAAGCTTCCAGTTTCTTATCATAGCAAGGCATGAACGTAACATGATATATTTCTCCAGCGGACAGGCCTTTTCTCTTAGACAGATACTGCTTGACGAGCGAACCCATTATTTGTTGTGGAGATTTCGTGCTTGAGATATATGGAAGGATAAAATTGCCATGGGTTTTCTCGGCGTAACAGACCCAACCTGCAATTGGTATTATTGAAGTTAAATTTTATATGGGGGCTTTGAAATTCGGATGGGCAAACTTTTTGGTGACGAAATATGGTGGGGGTAGACACTGTGTCCGGTAGAGTCTTCAAAACAGTCGATTACCAAAGTTAAACAACGTCGGCGCGGTCAATATTTGGATGGGTGACCGCTTTTTGGCCTTGGCTTTTTGTTGTAGTTTTTTTGACAATGACATCAAACAAGTAATTAAAACATTCATTGTGAAGGGTTTAATTGTTTAATCTGTATTGTAGATGCAACTCAGTCAGGAACAAATCTTTGACACTACACTCAATTACTGGATATAAAGCGGATGTCATACCTGATGTAGGGTATGATCTAGTTGAAGACAACCATATTGTGTTACTATAAAATAAACAGTTACCGATTGAACTACAATGGACGTCTTCCAATATGCTAAAAAACTGAATGGATAATTTAGGAGCTTTGAGATCACATTAAATATATCCAGATTTTATAAGGTTCTCTCTGTAATAGGATTGTAGAATTATGTTCATTAACAAGCTTAATTCATATAAATAAGTTTGTAGTGGCTGATGTATGTCTAGGTTAATCCCCAAAAGAGATGAGCTAATTGTCACCAGATTTTTATTGGTAGATGAAGAATATTTGGAAATAATATCTAGGCTTTATATCATTTCGATTTCCACAGAGAATATAATAATAAAAGTTTCTTAAAAACTGTAAAAGCACTGTGTTAAGTACTAATGGTAAAATTACAAGTTAAAAAAAAATGCGTGAGTACAAAGTACACATGTCAGAAGTGAAACTTGTTTGGCGAATTAATTCATAAGTCTTGTTTATATTTATACAAATCTAAAACTTTAGAAAAAAAGAAAAAAAAAGATGAAAAATCTGCGTTTACTGCAAATGACGTCACTTCCGTTGCATACTTACGTGACGTTACATCTGTAAAAATTGTACCCTCATGCACCTAAAGAAGTTTCACTTCAAAAAAATAGATCAAAAATCTGCGTTTACTGCAAATGACGTCACTTCCGTTGCATACCTGCGTGACGTTACATCTGTAAAAATTTTGCCCTCATGCGCCTAAAGAAGTTTCACTTCAACAGCACTCAAATAATTCAGACAAACATAGTTTCGATAGACAAAATGTTATACAAAAGAGTCATTAAACAATCACCTTTTGTAAATTATAATAAAATAATAATAAATTCAGCCTGTTAGAGACCCACTGCAGGGCCATAAGCCTCTTCCCGAAGGAAGGTATGGGCGTAATCACCACGCCAGCCCACAACGTATTGGCGATTTCAATCTCTGAGAAATCCACAGTTCTATATTTTTCCCACATACAGTAATACTACAAGAACATTTCTCAAGTTCAGGTTTCCTCCCGATGTTTTCCTTCACCGTCATGTTTTCCTTCACCGTCAATTTTTTCATAAATTATTCAATAGTAAAGCATAGATGATATAGGAAGATGAGAATTATTGTGTGCAACATTGGATATACTTAATCACCTGGACAAGAACTGGCAAGCATTGGCAGATATTTAGCCGATGGATCATTTTGTTGGTTCTGATACCTCTGAAGAAATTCCGTCTGGGCTTCCAGTAAAGATAAATCTTCTGCTATTGTCATATCTAAGACTAAATCTGCACCTAAACCTTTGAAATAGCCTGGAATTATGAAAATAATATTTTGTAGTATTGAAATTAATAATTTCATATTCAAATGCTTCATGTTTCTTTAAGAAACTTATCATAGGAACAAGGGTATTAAAATCAAAGACACATTGTTTAATTAAGGCCCTGAAAATGTACTTATGAATGTTAAAATTATCACAGCACTAGTTCTGAAAACAACCCAGTCATCGAGACAAGCCTGCAAGATGGTCCCAGATTAAGCCTTTTATCTTTTTTGTATATTTAAATTACTACTATAAAAGTAATTGTTATCACAGGCGTTTTTTAACTGATGTACAGAGAGATGGCATTTCTAAACACCACTATCTTTCGATTATGTTCACGTAATTCTAAACTTAAGTACCATTTTAAAAAGTATGAAATGATTTTAAGATAAATATTCTATAATATTTATTTTTGTATGTAGGTATACTCTTTATTGCAAAGTTTTTTTTTTATTTATAAAGGAGAAGATGGAACATTAATCAATAATCGTTTTTCCGTGCACTGAAGGAATATGTTTTAGAAATCCCTACATAAGAAGATGGAGGTATTCTGTAAGGAAAAATTTTACCATATGTCAATGTATAATTAAAATCTACACACCTGCTAATTTCTCAGTCGCCTCTTGGGGTGTCAGTTTGTACCTAGCAGCCAGTGATAGTGTTGGCTGTGGTGATAACGATATCACAATGCAACTCACAGCCTTTGTCACACCTTTGTTATCAGTATATTTTCTCTCAGAGAAAACCCTGAAATGTCATATCTCATTGTAAAAGTGTTATCACCCAAAAGGAAAACTACAAAAAAAAGGTACAGGTACCAATCTGTCATCAATCATTTAAGAATAATTATTTTAGTAATTTACTGTTAGGTCAAGATCAAGGTCTCACCCTTGTCTGCACTACAACTATATCATATTACTTTGGGAGTCTTGTAATTTTTTTTAAATCTAGTTTTTAATCAACTTGCATGAGAAAAATTTCATCTTATGTTGCAAGTATTAATCTATGTTACCCGCTATAAATTCAGCTTTTCAGCAGTCACGGAAATTCCTTTCAAAATCAGTCCAACCATTTCGGAGATTACCAGGAACGATCAGACAAAAATTTCAAAACATTTTTGTAGGTGGTAGAGCCCCGCTGAAGCTATTCCTGATTTCAGCATGAATGGGTCGGCTTGCCCGGGTTAGTACTACCATCTCGCGGAAAACCGACGTGAAGTAACAGTACTTACATTGTTGCGTTTAGTTCGGTCAGTGAGAGTGCCGGATAAGCCACATTCCCTCCCCCTTTTCCCTTCCCCACTCCCTCTCTGCCAAACACAGGGTGGCAACGCACTTGCGACTCTTCAGGTGTTGCAAGTGTCTATGGACGGTGGTGATCACTTAACATCAGGTGACCACCTGTTCGTTTGCCTCCTATGATATAAAAAAAAAACAAATATTTTTGTTATCAGTATTGTGTATACTTTCATATCTATTCACTATAAAGTTATTATTTTGATATTAGATACACTTCATTTTTATTATATATACATTATAATATCCAGTTTGAATCACTTAATATAAATTATAATTACCTATTCTTTATATTAAGCTAAGCTCTTTCGATATAAAATTGTATTTTCAAATAGCACTCACCTCAATAGTTCTTCTTGGCTCTGACGAGTGACCAACACACTCTCGGCAGATGTAATACAGCCACTACATGCTAAACAATCTGCTAGTGTTATCTCCACTTTTTGTAACTTCTGTTCTCTACCACTAGACACATCAAAGTATCCATCCTGACCTATTTTGATTTTAGCACCAGTTTTACTCTTTGTTTTTTCAATCTTAACTGGTTTTATACATTCCTATAAGAAAACATATATAAATATAGTAGTTCATTTGAAGATGTTATTTCCAATCTATACATATAATGAGGTAAAATTTTTTTTTACTGATTCGGTACGAAAGTATACAAGCTTCTGATAACAAAAATGCAATTTTTAAAAATGTTGTCCGTCTTTCTGTTTGTTCTGGCTAATCTCTGAAATGGCTGGACAGATTTTGACGGGAATTTCACTCGCAAATAGCTGAAATTACAGCGGGTTACTTAGGCTACTCTAAATTAGACTAGCTATTAACCGCAGCTTTGTCTACAATGCTATCTCCAAACAGTTGGACCGATTTTCATGGGACTTTCACCAGCAGATAGCTGACCTTATAAAAAGTAATTTAATTTATTTTAATTTAGACTAGCTGTTAACCTTGGCTTCACCCGCAATACTATTTTCAAAACGGTTAGTTCGATCTTCACGAAACATTCATTGACAGATATCTAACCTTATAAAAAGTAATTCAAGCAATCTTAGTTTACACTAGCTGTTAACCTCGTCCGATCGGGAAGGCCACTTGCCTTCCAAAAAGATCGTTAACGTCAATGGCGCGAAAGTGCCAAAGACGACACCACCGCCCTCTAGACCCGTTTCGCCTAAAACTGCGGGTCCCGCAGTTTCGGGCAAAAAGCCCTGCCCACCGCCCCCCGTTACGATCCAAGACAAAGCGTCTTGGGTTGAAATTTCTAGCCTGCTGGAAACGGCAGGCATCCCTTACACCTCCGTAGGTATTCAGGTGAAGGTAGCCACGTCCACCGCCCATCGTGACCTCACTCGTTTCCTTCGGGACAACCAGTGGGGTTATTTCACGCACTCTCTCGAAGAGGAGCGTAAACTACGGGTTGTGATCCGTAGGGTTCCTTCTGAACTCCCGACTTATGACATTTCCGACGACCTCAAAGAACAGAAGATTCCTGTTCGCGAGGTTCATCGTATGCGCTCTCCGCGCACCAGGGCTCCATATGACATGGTTCTCGTTGTCCTCGATCGCACCCCTCAAGAGAAAGCTATCTTCAATCTCACATCCCTCTGCGGCCTCTCCGGCGTTATCGTCGAGCCGCCGCGCAAAACGTCTGTGCCCTCGCAGTGTCACAACTGTCAGGTGTACGGACACTCCGCACGAAACTGTCTCCTGAAACCCAGGTGAGTTAAGTGCCTCGGCGACCACTCCACCAAGGAGTGTTCTCGCACTAAAGACTCCCCCGATCCCCCGAGCTGTGTTCTGTGCCGCGGCGTGGGTCATACCGCGAATTATCGCGGATGTCCCCGCCCCCCGCGCACAAAGCGCCCTCGCTACCCCAGGCAGGCGTCGCCGT
>MU158724.1:2059976-2071067 GCA_015888305.1 Antheraea pernyi | reverse complement strand
TAACTATTCTAAGCCATTCATACATATATACATTTGTGAACCATACAGTCGAAATTGCATGATTCACAAATGAATACGTGTATATCGGAATGAAACGAACTAAAACTATTCGATTCAGTTCGTTGAGGGAAAAAAACAAAACCCTCCCACCATGTGTATGTATGTGCACGTGTGTGAGAGAGATGATCTCATATGTGTGTTCAAGTGATGTAGATGAGTCACTGTATCGCGAAAATAATATCAAGAGGGCTCCGCGCGGGGACGACCTAGGCTCGAAATATTACTGAGAACCGCGATGTGTGCGGGAGCTAAAAAGGATCCCAAGCCGAGGTGCGCATGCGCCCTTGTGTATGTTACCTAAAAACCAAATCGGCTGAGTGCCTTAAGCGCTCGCCTTAGTAGTCCGGTGAAGCTGTAAAGACCCTGCAGGGTCAATAGCGTAGTCAGTTCGAGAAAAAAAAAAAAAACTAGCTGTTAACCGTGGCTTCGCCCAGTGCTATCTCCAAAACGGTTCGATCGATCTTCAGATAACTTTCCCTGGCAGATAGCTGAAAAAGTAATTTAGGCAATTGTATTTTGTACTAGGTGTTAAACGTGGCTTCACCCACAGTACTTTCTCCAAAACACTTAGACCCATTTTCACGGGACTTCCACTGGCAGATAGCGGACCTTATAAAAAATAATTTAATTTAGACTAACTGTTAACCGAGGTTTCACCTGCTGTGCTATTACCAAAACGGTTAGACCGATTGTCATGGGACTTTAAGTGGTAGATAGCGAACCTTATAAAAGTAATTGAGTCTTGCCTAAACAGACAAGCGTTTATTTTTTGTATAGTCACAAAATCTTAATTATATTGGCAATGTAATGTAATATTAATGTAAATATTTATATTCATTTTTAAAGTTATTGTTTCATTAGTTCCTTATACAGTGTAAGTGAACACTGAGGTAGTTATATTGTGGGTTAAGGTCCCAAATATGTTGCTGATGACAAACCTCATTTGACACACTGTTAGTATTTACACACGTTACATGTTACTGTAAGTGGTGTGTGTGTCCTACTTACAATTGCTTTTAAAGAGCATTTCTATAATTGTACATAATCTCACAATTTTTTAATTCTTTAATACAATTTAAAAAAAACCCATGTGGAGCTGCGGGTACAGCTAGTTCTATAATAAAACAGTCAAGATAAATGTAAAAATCTGAATTAAAATAAAACTACATTACTATTCCTTTACCTACATTTGTTCTACTTATATGTCCATTTTAATTGCTAGTTTTGAAATAGTGACTAATAGTCCGAAAATTATTTCAAAATTTGAATGACTCACTAGATCTGGACCTCACAGTCCTTACTAATATTATAAAAACTCTGTCTGTCTGTCGTGCTTTCGCACCAAAACTACTGAACCGATGTAAATGAAATTTGGTACACAGGTAGTCTAGAACCTGAGAAAGAACATAGGACATACATTTTAATGCAAAAAAGGGAAGTAAGGGGTTGAAAGGGGAGATGAAAAGTTGTATGGAAGTGTTGTCATTTTTAAACTTAAAACTTATTATTTAGGCTGTTGAATCGATATAAATAAATATGTCATTCAAAGTTTTATCCTCAAGGGTGTTAAATAACATAAGAAAGTTTGTATGGAAATATGTAAGGTCGCACTCCTATGTGTATAAATTTTTCAGTGTTATATCTAACACAGCTCATTTATTAAGGATGGCTATAGGCTATATACCATCACGCTAAGAGCAATAGGAGCGGAGCACCAATGAAGAATGTTACAAAATCGTCTTTTTTTCCTTTTTAGAGCTTCTGCTGCATGTTAGTTAGGCCAAAGTCATTGTTCCATGCGGATGAAGCCACAAGCAGAAGCTAGTTCTCTATAAAATGATGAACCTCTGTAAGAGTCTTCTGACAACAGACTAAAGATCCACTTAAGAGGAGAGAATTTAGGGAACAGATTATGTGGCATACATATGTGGTTATGGAAAGTAATGAAGCTCAAGCCTCAGTTCAATTAATTGTACATAAAACAGATATCTATAAAAAAACAGTATGGAACGTAATTTACAATGTTTATAAAAAATATTGGATCACCAATATAACATTGTAAATGATTATTTATCAGTTTTATATTACAATATAGTAACGAGATAAAGTCAACATTACGAAATAAATTGATTGAAATCGTTTAATTTTTTTTTTTCAAATTAAATGCATTACTATTGCATTACAGTATAATATGTTTTGTTTCATACATTTTTAAAACACAATTATAACAAATACATACACAATAAAATACTTTTAGGTACATTTAAAATAAGAAACATTAAAATATAAAATTAAGGTCAGTGTGATAAACAATAGAAATTCATAACGTAAGACGTATTTACGAGTAATTTTTTATTTTAGGTTATGTTTACTAACTTGTGATGGAGTTATAAAATCATCAAGGTCAGTTAATTGTAACGCACCACTGAAACGCGAAGCCATGTTTACTTATATTTATTCACGTTAATATTAATTTATTATTTTAAATTTTAATGTTCTGTCAACTGTTGCAAAACATCAACAACAACAGAAAGAACCACAGAGTACGTAATATAAATAGAGGTCGCACTCGTTCTTTCCGTTCAGCGCCTCTATAATATGAGTTTCGAACTAATATGTGTTATAAATGTACATTTATAGCTATGTATGTAATACATACAGCGGTACTGCGTAAATCGTATACAAGTTTTTGGTCATTTTTATTTGTAATGAATAAATTCGCCGTAAGGCAAATCTTAATCCAAGTATGTAAATGCAGGAGTCAATGTTTATAAGTAGATCCGGAGATAGATAAAATTGTTTGTAGGAAGTCAGAAAATTTAAGGGAGCACACTCTCGTACCAGATACGTAAACAAAGTGAATGATAACAAATATTTCTAAGTAGTCAGTTTGAACTGTCAAAATTAAATGTCGTCTACCATATTTTGTTATCAAATTGCCAAAAAAAATATATAACAATGCCATCTAGAGAGTGGATTGATAACGAAAACTAGTCAGCGTTTTCCATAGAAATCCGATTCTGAGAAGTGAAAATAGCGTGGAAAGAACCACAGAACAGAACAGCTGTATTTGACATTGATATTAGTGTTGTCGTTCTATGAAAAATATTGAGTTAGCTTGGCAAGAAATATAAATATGTAATCTATAATCGTAAAAATTTGATAAAATGTCTTTTTCTTTTTCCTACTATGAACATTATTTTAGTAATATATAGACATAACTTGTGATGACTTCAGTGTTCTATCAAAATGGTGTCATGCTCGTTAGAAGTTTTAAAGGAGGTTGTGTGAAATTTTAGAAGAAACATTTTTATTTTTCTATATATTGTTCGCGATTACTAAACTATATAACGTAAATTATCAGAATTATTACAACATATATTATCTAATAAAGTAAATGTGTGTATAAAATTAAAAGACTACATGATAGACTATGGTCTCGCCAAAATTTTGTTTAAAATGTTAAAGTATTAATAAAAACGTAAATAACTATCCTGTAGTGGTAACTCTTTTAATGATGAATTTAGTTCCGCAGGTTAATTTGATAATGTTCTTATTTATTTTTGGAATTTGTAAATAAAATATATGCGTAATGGTAGACATAGAAATGAAAAAGAAATATATATTCATACAAATTAAAGATAAAAAATTAAAATGATACTCTTTACTCTAATGTTTAAATATAAATAACTTGTAAAACTGATGTAGTTGTAGATGTACTGCTAGACAGTCTTAAAGTTTATAAGATTTTATTTTCTGCATTTATTTTTACATAACATTAATGTGTGGTCATTGTTAACAATGTACAGGTAAATTACTCCCACGCGCAACCTTGAGAGACAAGTTAATTAGCTATTACACATAAAGCCAAAACATTAACTACACATTTGGTGGTCAGCGTTACTGGCTGGACGTGTCCTTGTTGCAGACAGTGTAGGGTGAAAAATCAATCGTAATCTTCCCGCAGTTCCCGCCTCTGTCGGTTACCATAGCGACGGGTAAACAGTGGGGAGACGAATCTATGATCGCATGTTTGAGTACGAGTCAAATAATCGGGAGAATATTTGCGCTGATATTTATTTGCGTCATTTTCATCAGTGATGGCTGATGAGGCCGCAATCGCGACGACTGGTGGTGGTGGAACCACCGAAAAAGTGATACACACCTATCCACTTATAAGGGTGCGTAAGATTTGCTTTTCTTTATTTTTAATCGGAACATAGATAAGCTTTTCTTTTGTAATAGTTATCAAATGTATATACGTAAATGTCATTTTTTACATACTTTCTTTATGTTAGCATTATCTTCGTAGTATTATGTCTCATATTATTCGAGATAATGATGGCTAAATAGTAACGTGTTGTTACGCTGCGATGCGGTGATCTATATGCGTTCAAATCCTTCAGTTAGGCGAAACTAATTTAAAACAAACATCGCCAAGAAATCATTGCATAGAATTCTATAGGGTAGTAGGTTGAAAATATATAGTAACTATATTTTAATAGGCGTAAACAACTGGATTTTTACAAAGATCTAATTCCATTTAATGGCTTCGAATGCGCTCAAAAGTAGATAGTATCAGAATCTTTGAGATACATAGATAACATCTTAAAGTGATAAAATTTTTCATCCGTAGCTATACGTGATAAGCATTTAAGTGAGGTATAGTTACGGTATTATTTATGATTTATTCATTTTAGTTTTTTAATTCTGCAAAACAAACATAACTAGAGTGTTAATTTATTAAGAAAATATTATTGATATTACCGATATAAATAGGCAGTGGGGAATAGATTAAGAACATTTCCCTCCGTAGTTTTCAGCCAATTGTTTTATTGTTATTTTGTAGCTATTGACGAGCTTTAGTGTTATCAATAAAAAATTGGAAACAGTTTTTTTACTTAATGGTCGAAGTTCGACCACTAGACGAACACTCGTTATTTAAAATATATGCTCATTCATACATGTAAGCTTGTATTTATGCATATGATCTCTCAAACACACACGCATGCTCAAAGACGTAGGCGATTGCTTTTGTAATAATTTGTCTTGGGACAAATAATATATAAATAATTAATAGAGTACTTAACTTACTTATAATATTGTACACTCATCACATTATTTATTAAATATTAGAAAAAATAGTAACATTTTCGTGTCAAGACGTAGGTGCGTCCTAAGTGGTAAAGAAAATCGTGGAAAAAGACCTTGACACCTTAAAATAGGTATTCGGTATGTGTGGTCAATAATTGCGCTATTAATCATAAAGGCATATGTTAAGCAAAAATAAATAAAAATAAACGTATCTCTAAAGCCAAATAAAGTGGTTCAAGGCACAATCTGTATAAGGTCAACTAATGAGAAATTGCGTTTGAAGGAAACGACAAACTGAGTTTTTATAGCTATATCTATAAATTAAAAAAAAATTGAAGTTTCTATAATTTGTCCAACTAATCTCCGAAAGCTGTTAACATTGACGAAACTTTTATTCGTTCATAAATAACTTTTCGGAGTATTTTCCATAAGGGCTAAGCAATAAGGATACCTAAATGTTTACAGAGGTAATTAAAAATCGGTGAAAGAGTTATGGGGTTAAATGGTAATGAAAAAGATTACAATAATAGACTGCTCATAATTAATTTAAACAAAACAGATCGTTCTCATGAAATAATAAAACAATTTAAACGAAAACGGAGTCGCGGACATCAACTAGTCTATAAAACATTTTATGGAGATGTAAATCTATATATAATAAGAATGTCTGTACTGTTTAGATTTTCGTGAAAAAACATGTTTCGGGTGTTTAGGAATAACTAATAGAATACATTTCAACCATCATCAATATCATTACATAGTTAAACCAAAGTCCCCCTTTTTTTTATATACGTGGGGAAATCCCTTGTGGATACGCCACCCCCCCGGGGGAGAGGGTGGGTTATGTCCGACTCGCACGGACTAAAACCCCACGGTGTACCGTCCGACCGTATTGTTGGGGTGGCAAGGGATCGAAACCAAAGTCCCCTACCGCGTCTGGCTGTCTGTCTGTTCGCGATAAACTCAAAAACTACTGAACGGATTTTTATGCGGTTTTCACCAGTGGATAAAGTGATTCATGAGGAAGGTATATAATTTGTCAAGGATTTTTCTATAATCAGGGCGGGACAACGTCTGCCGGGCCCGTTAGTTTATAATAAAAATGTTAATCTAACGGGTCTGTACTTTTTACTAGGAAAAAAATATTGCAGGTGTCTACGAATAAGTAAATGTTTCAATTATTTTAGAAATGTCTGTCTGTCTGTTTGTATAAACACGCATCACTGTTAAATTATGGGGTTCACAATAAACACTCAGCAAGAAAATCGTAAAGCATATCCTCGGGGGTAACTTAGTGTTTGTTTCATTAAAATCGGTCGACTCTATCAAAATTTATTGTAGTTTTAATGACGACGCGACTTAAGTAAGGAGATGGGGAAAAAAGTAGATAAGTGATTAGACTTAATACATTCAGACTTTATTAATCACTGTATTTTACATACGCTTCCACGCAGACGCAGCTAGTAAACTAAATAAAACGCCATCACCTAACCTAACGTGTAAAATTCCGTACATTACATAGCAAAGGAATTAATAAATAAACATAAAATCAAATGAAAGTCGTAAGTAAAATTCTATTCAAAATCTTCTTTTCTTAATTACATAATACTGGTATACTGATACGGCCAATTTAAAATAAGAAAATATGTTCTATATAAATCATATACGTAATCTATGGTGGTATGTTTGTTTAAAATATCTTTTGCATATTTAAAAAAAAATAGTGATCCTGAGATCCTATTTTGACCAATAGAGTATTAATTCTTATCCAAAAATTAGCTGACATGGCCACGCGTTGCTGTGGCTCAGTTATTACATAATGAATTGAATGAAATACGTGCATCATAAAATAAACTGGATTGAAAAAGAAATTAAAAATTAAAACATGGCGCCATTTATGAGATGTATATAACAGTCGGCTCTACAGTTCTCTATCAATCTTACAATTAATAACAATAATCAACATTGACAATCATCTAATGAATGTGGAGGCCATTAATCAAAATATAAATTATCCTATCTCTCAAGTTGGACCAAATTAGACATAAATGCCAACTTTCATGAAGATCGGTTGAGTAATTTCGCAGTTCGGTGTAGACAAGCATCATGACACTGGATTTTTATACACGAGTATCTTATTTCCATTAATTAAATACGTTGAGAATTTACTGTATACAAAAATACCTATCACAGCATATTGCCGCAATGAATATCTTAGATATATCTTATATCGACATAGATATATTATATATCTTAGAATAGAGAGGATATCACAAACAAAAAAATGTTGTTTAGGTGAAAATCCTTATATAGCTTCTGTGACCTTGATGAACTGCAAATATCAAACGGCAAAATACTTACGCAATATTATTATATTACCTAAACCGTTTAAATACGTTTGTGCCTTATATTAGTAGTCCGGTGAAGCTGTGAAGTCCCGGCAGGCGAACAGTGCAGTACAGTTCGGAAAAAAAACCTTACATTAGTAGGTACACTGCACCAAGGCGAAGCCGGGACGAAATAATTATCTAGAATGATAATACAAGCTATATTTTCGTTTAATTTATTATATACGTCAAAAATCGTATCTGTGAGCGATTATTGGGATCTTTTTTATTTACTTAGCCATTGGCTACTCTAGGACGGGTTTTTTAATGATGTTATTGTATCTATGGCGGTTACATTATAATTCGTTATGGCCATTTTAAAGTTATAATCTACAATGTCCACGGCCCGATTGATGAACCCACTAACCGCGTCGTCAGTTAAGTCAATATAATAGACAAAAAGACAGTAGACAAAAAGTTTTCGGTGTGTCTGGATATCTATATTTAATTTAAAATTAAATGATTGGTATTATTGTGTAAAAAATACAAATTGATCTTCTCCCTGGACTACTATATCATTGCAGAACAACCTATAAAATAAAATGTAATAAATTAATAGATATTAGTTATACTAATCAGTGGTAGGTATTTTAATTCGATAGTTTAGTAATATAATAGTGTCGAAAATATGAATCATTATCTCATGGTATTCGATTTCGGTGAAGTCAAGGTCCGTAGTCGTGGTACCTAATGAGCACCGGTGCGCGACGGCAAACTTGCCGGCCACTGTTAGATATCGGATTTCTACCGGTCCACCGTTCATTCAAATCACGTTTGACCCCTTACTGATCTACAAGTATATCTATAAGTGTCGTAAAATGTTCACAATGTCACTAAGAGATCAGAATAACAAACTAAAACAATAACAAAAAATATGAAATGCTTAGCGTTATACTTCTATTTTTGTCTAGTTATAACTTAGATCTCATTTAATATACAAGTAATTAATCGCGCAACTAAGAAATGGTGCGAGTAGTTGCCATTCGTTGTCGCAAAATTCTGATTGTGTATACTGTTCACTAGTATTCAAATGTATACTTATGTATTTATATTATTATTTTTTTTTAAATATTTAACCTGAATCATTGTTAGAGCTTACAAACATATAAACAGAAGGGTACATGTTAGTATCGTTGAAATTTAATACGATATCTGACAACTCAACCTACTTAGGAAACGCCAGACGTCAATGCAGAGCAACATGTATGTATAATAATTAAAGTCTTCCTAATGCAAAGCCAATTCTAAAAGTTGTAGTGTCTTATAAGTGTACATTAAACTATATTCTGAAAGAAACACGAATTAGAAACCGATCATTCGAGATACTACAATTTTGTTTTGAAATTTATATACCCGGTTTTGTATATTATTCTTTTTTTTTGACCAAATTTCATGTACGCTTTTAAAAGAGCAATAAATATTCTATATAAATCGCTACGTTTGATATTTATTGTAAATTCGTTCAATTCGAAAAACTCCTTCCAAAAGATTCGAATTGCAAATAAGACTCTGCTTAACCCTTGAGGGGAGAATATAACTTGACAGATAAACAATATAGAAAAAAAATTGTATCATTTTTATTGATACATATCTATTAGAAAACGCGGGATATACACGAATTTCAAAACCACTTTCTCTCTTTGGCCACTTCACGGAAAATGCCCCAGTTTAAACAATGACAACCGTAATAAAAAAATTTTACAAAAAAAAATAAACCGCCTTCGATGTGAAAAACTAATAAGGAACTAAAAACGAAAAATAACTGAATTATTAAATTAACAAATTAAATAAAAAATATTGATATTTGCACTACCTAATAATATATTTGAAGTCGATGCCAACCTAAATTCATATCATCTACATACAAAGTTTTGGTCCACTCTCGTGTCCCATGATGTACGAGTATATCTGTATAGTATACATATTTTATTACCTGCAACTTTGAAATGTAGGTCGGCATCGACTTCAAATATATTATTAGGTAGTGCAAATATCAATATTTTTTATTTAATTTGGTTAATTTAATAATTAAGTTATTTTTCGTTTTTAGTTCCTTATTAGTTTTTCACATCGAAGGCGGTTTATTTTTTTTTGTAAAAAAAAATTATTTCTCCATTTTTAGTGTCCATAAATATATCTGGCTTCTAATGGGTATAATAAATCGGTTCCAATTTCACAAAAATACGTAGAGACGAAGTGGGCGAAAATCAAATAAACGATATTTCACCCCCTTAGTGGTTGAATATTTTCTTCATTTATAAGGGACCACCTCTGAAAATAACCGATTCCAATAAAAAAAGAATCATTAAAATCGGTTCATAATTGACGGAGATATCGATTAACATACATAAAAAAAAAAAAAATACACACAACCGAACGTAGTAACCTCCTCCTTTTTCGAAGTCGGTTAAAAACCCGCTAATCATCGATAACATAGTGGCTTAAACAGATGCCCTGACCGGTGCCAACATACGTATGTGACGTCATCTCGCCGCGTCGCGTCGCGTAGTTTCGTGTCCCAATCCCAATGTCTATGTGATTATACCCAGTCTGGGAGTATTTTGTGTTTGTCCCAAGTCAAAATGCGCGATTGTCTTGAAACATGATTAGATTCGGACGTGCGCTTACACATCGCATCATATTTAATAAAGTAAATTTTCAAAAAAAAGTATTAACCGACTTCAATATCAATCAAAAACCCATAAGGCACTAAAAAGCGGAAAATAAATAGTTTATCAAATTAACCAAATTAAATAAAACATATGAATATGTGTGCTACCTAGAGATGTACTGGAAGTCGGTACCAACCAAAATTTTTGTATTACAGAGACGCGAGAGTGGACTTAAACTTTGTACCTGTAGATGATATGATTTTCGGTTTGGTTGGCACCGACTTCCAATACATATCTAGGTAGCACACATATTCATATGTTTTATTTAATTTGGTTAATTTGATAAACTATTTATTTTCCTTTCAAATAAAAAAAGAATAATCAAAATCGGTTCACCCAGTCCAAAGTTATGAGGTAACAAACATAAAAAAAAAACAGTCAAATTGATAACCTCCTCTTTTTTTTGAAGTTGGTTAAAAAGGATCTATAATGGTTTGCAAATAAGGTTATTTAAAAAAAAATCCTTATAATAAGTAGTAGTCAAATAAATTAGAGAATAGATTCACCAGAAATTTATTTTCATAGGTTTTTTGTTTTGTAGAAATCATCTCCAGCTTGTAAGACACATACTGAAGGGTCATAGGCCTTTTCCCGAAGGAAGATATGGGCATAAGAACGACACCAGAGCATGACATCTTGTTGATTTCAAAGTCTGAAAAATTCACACTTCTATATTTTCCCATATATGGTGGTACTACAAGAATATTTCCCAGGTTCCTTCATTCCAGTCAATAGTATTACCAATCTAAATTAGTAAATGAACAAAAATGCCAAAATATTTATTTGTATATATGAGAGCTTGAACCTGCAGACATCAAATTGATATTCCACTAGTCAAATCACTTGATCTCCATGAGATTTTTTTTAGCATAGGGTGC
>MU158724.1:2042042-2059721 GCA_015888305.1 Antheraea pernyi | reverse complement strand
GTATAGGGGAAAGAAAAAAAAAAAAAAAAAAAAAAAACAGACGAATTGATAACCTCCTCCTTTTTTTGAAGTCGGTTAAAAATATTGGACCTTCCTGGACGTTTCTACGTTTTTATAAAACAAAACTTTTACCGTATACGTGTTGAAATTACTTTTACAGCCGTTGGTTGTTTTCTTTTTTGCTAACAAAATTTCACAACTACACTCTCGATTTAAATAAACAAATATTACTCATGTTGGGCTATCTTGGCCTACCGGATTCTGTAAGTTCAAATAAAGATCATCGATACCTCGGTGTCGGTGACACAGACACGCATCTAGAGTTTGTCAGGTGAACCAAAATTTTTTTTTTAAGTAGGTTATAGGTTAGATCTTTATGTCATCTAACGTTAATACATTTTGAAAAACAAATACTATATAATATCTAGTCGATACTACGTACTAATTAATCATATCTAAATAAATATATTCAAAGTCCTTGATCTTCTTTGAATCTACCGAAAATTTTGTAGAGGCATAGAATACAGCCGTCTAAATGCGTACCCCTCTTACCATTACTTTGAAAGCTGCACTCACGCATTCTCATCGCTGTTTGTTTTGGCAGGTGTACGCATCATATCCGTCTATTTGTGCATACCACATTACCATAATAAGATTGTATATATTGAAATTTTGTTATTTGAATTCTTCACTCAATCATGGTCTTATAATATGCTAGACCAGGGCTGCTCAAACGGTCGATCACGAGTGCTTTTTGAGTTGATCTCGAGAAAACTTTCCCTATATAGAACTATTCACAGAGTTTGTTTTAGTAGGTAAACAATTAAAATTGATTAGATCCACATTTAGGTCAGAATAAAACCCTAATCTCTTTCTTTTATTTTTTTTAGCAGGAGTTGCTTACTCTCACCTAGACGACAATACTGTATCACACATACCTGCAGGTTTTCAAAGTCGATCGATCGTAGTTTAATAATACTGAGGTGGATCGCCAACAGTTCAAGTTTGAGCACCCCTGTTTTATACAAAGAGTGCTTACTCTACAAGGTTTTAATTCTTCAATGAACCACGTGTTTAGGCAAAGAAAGATATCGTGTTGAATAAATAATATAGAATTAGAGTTTTTCTAATACCTACCTGATTAGCTAGCACTCTTAAATTGAAATTCTGTCTCCAATCACTTATAGCTATGTTCTGGAACATGCATCTGAGAACCAGTTCTGTAATTTTGCGTGTTACGACTAATTTGGGACACTTCGCCATTTACCGTCAAATAAGGTTGAGATTAAATGTTAAAACCTTCAATAAATACTAAATTTTCGGATTTCGGTACTTCTTTTCATGATTCGACATAAACCATTAATTTGTATTCGTGTTAACTACTACCCACTGCAAGCATTTATCGATGTAGTTAACGGTTATTCACTAAATCCCTCAAAATGAGCAATGAAAATTTTCAGAATATTCCTTTCACACCGAGTTCCTTCTCGTAATAGTCTCGTTTCTCTTCAGTTGTCTCTATGAAAATTCATTTATTTTAGTTTATATTGTTTGTTAAAGCATTCGTACTAAACGTATCAAGTATTTTTTTTACTACATGAAATAATTAATTAATAGTTTAATTCATGTAAAGATTGCATAATGACTTTTAATTCGCAGCACTCGGATATGTCAGAAGAAATGCGCACAGAAGCGATCGAGTTGTCGGTCACCGCTTGCGAGAAATTCGCGCAGAACAACGAGCTAGCAGCCCGCATGGTGAAGGAATCGTTGGACAAAAAGTTCGGACCCGCTTTCCACGTAGTCGTAGGAGAGAGCTACGGTTTTGAAATCACCTATGAATGCACCACTATATGCTATATGTATTTCGGAGGTAACCAGGCGATATGCATTTGGAAGTGTTCGTGAAACGTGATGTCACGGTACTGGACATTAATATTTATAATTTACAACTCCACAAATTTTAACATAACTGCGGCGAAGTTATTTTTTTTGGTAACCATTTTGGATTATTACTACCATTGTCGAGTAGCTAATAATAGTGCAACCTTCTTGCGATAATTTCAACGTTCTAACAAGATGGTGGCCTTCTTGTTAGAATCCTCCATGGTGTCCTTTTGACACGTCTTAGGATTCATGCACCTCCGTGGTAATATTTCCCATTCACTTCACTTGTATATTATAACCGAACTATATTACATAAACTGCCATCAATATTACAAGATATAGAGTAAAATAACACCAGTTATGAATAAAACATAAAATTCACTACGTGACAGATTAAGATCCCGCGAAAAAAAAACCTGCATTGAAGTTAAAGACTTATATACATTTTTAGCCTTGTGAGGCATGTTAACTATATGCTTAATGCTACGACTACACGTTCTAGTTTTTGCTAACTTATTGCCCTTGTTTTATTTAATTAAAGTAAAAAAATATATTTGAGTTTTTATTAACCAGACGAGTTAATATCGTGTTGCCGGATCTTTAAGTCAAATAAAGTTAAGTACCTAACTATTGTCATTAACAGTTTATTATGTAACTTTTATTAATTGTCTTCTATATGACTTTCATGAAATATAATGTAAATAAATATAATAATTGTATTTAATACGAAAACTTTATTGGATACAAAGGTAATATTATAATTTGAGATTATTATTAAATGTGAAGTAAATTAATCTGTGTGGGATAAATCCGAAATGGCTTAACCAATTCAGAGCATCACCTTGTTTTTCTATAAGAGTTAAGAACTAATATAAAATTAGAGGTAACTTAAAATAAATAACATAGTTTTATCTAGGGTTGAAACAGTAATGACAAAATATATTTTTTATATTTTATTAATTATATCTTTATAAAAAAGTTGCGAGAGTTAAATCTACGTAAAATATGTAGTTTTCATGAAATAACAAAAGCAATTTTTATTTTAATGTTATTTTATTCAATTTTATTCTTGGCAACCAATCTTCTTGTAGACTATTATTTCCATTGTCGAGCAGGTGAGGATATTACAAGTTTCTTGCAATCATTTCATGGTCGTCTTGTTAGAACTCTCCAGAGACTTGCTCCATAGTATTATTTCCCATCAACTTTATTTGTGCACAATAACCAAACTATATTATGTAGAACACCACGAAAATTACAAAATATGGAGTCAAATAAAACAAGATTACGAATAAAATATAAAGTTTACTACATGACTTTCCAAGATCGTGCCAAAAGCTCCACAAACGATCTTAAACCAATGTAAGAAAGGGTCAACCAATTGACGAACATTTGCATTTAACCAATAGAATTACTCTTTACAAATTACGGATTTATGATTGGCTGAATTCTTTATAGTTGCCTAATAATGTCTTTATTAATAATATTACAAATTATAGATATTTGATTGAAGATACTATAATATTAAGTAGCGTCCACTATAATATTACAAATTGTAGAGTCAAATAACACAAGATTATGAATAAATTATAAAATCTACTTCATGACTTTCCAAGATCCCACCAAAAACTCCCAACTAAGAATTGGATTGTACAATGTATTGTACGTTGAATAAAAACTTCTTTGTTTAGTAACTTAAAACATCAAATTTACATGGACATCAAAATGAACAAAGTACTATACATCATTTACATAAAAGACGACGAAATCCTTCAAGTATACTGTATGGATATATCTTTTGTGTGTAATAATAGACTACGTGGATACTCGGTTATACAATTGAACTTATGTAAACGTGTTGAGATGTCGATATAATATGAAAAACTCGCAATAAGTGTGTCACTAATTGTTGCCCACTCGTTATGTTGCGCGTAATTGTTCTATATTCCGGGTTATATCAATGTAACATAATAACAACCAATTCAGAGGTTTAGGTATTTGAGAGAAGGTAACAAACAGATAAACATAGTTACTTTCGCATTAATATGCGTGAAATTTGTGAAACAGTAAACGTAATCTTATATCACGATAAATTGATGCTGCAAGAAGTTGAGGTTTGTTTTCTCAAGGAGCCATACAAAAAAAATTGCGTAAAAAGTTTAAAAATTTAATTTAAAATAATGTTTCGGATATTTAAACATATTGTTTATAAACTGAAGCCACGGGTTTTTTTATATATATGTTTATCACCACGCTGCCTCTACAGGGGCAGGTAAAAAGGATGAACCGTACTACTATTTTGCCTGATTACTCAGTAAATATTAATAAAGTAGTAATACGTGTTCGACATATATAATAATAGGCGTACAGTTCACCCTCTATGTACGAATACGACGATTACATAAGGGTCTATTAGAAGGGATCGTTTTGCAATTTGTAACCCCTTTCTGTAGGTATTAAAAATGAAAAAAGTATTCATTTTTATACTTTATAGGTTTAGCGTTTGACCATAATCTCACCTGATGTTAATGATGATATAGTCCAAGATATAGATAAAAGAAGGGCTGGCTATCAAGTGCAACAGCTAAAGATGATTGGCGACATATTTTCAATTTAAGATTAAATAGCTAGTGTTATCACCCACATCCGGAGCTGCTACGTCACATGCAAGAAGCGAGAGTACAACACGACCGGAATATTGACATTAGTGCCAAGATATCGCTGATCTTCATGTCAAAACACATTAAAGATGCAATACGCTTGGAACGAGCGTTGACAGCACTGCCCTCAATTTCCACGCGCATTTACAAGACAAGTAAAGCAAATTGGTCAGAATTCGCTCAGCTCTTAAACAGACAGTTGGAAGAAAAAAACATCCGAAATATTATAATGAAATCGAAGACCCCAGAACATTTAGAGGCGGCCGTAGAAGCCTACACGTCTGCCATCCATGTAGCCTGCTCAATGACCATCCCAAGAGCAGGCAAATGGAATGGAAATCCCACTCCACCATGGTGGTCAAAGAAGTTGACCAACCTCAAGAAAGAAGTTTTAAAAAGGAAAAGGCGAATACGAAACGCTGCTCCCCATCGTAGACAAAATGTCATTGACGAGTACCTTCGATTCAAATCCGAATATGCTGCAGAGACTAGAAGATCCCAAACGGAGAGCTGGAGGGAGTTCTGTACGACCCAAGAGAAAAAAAGCATGTAGGATAAAATCTACAGGGTCATCAGGAAGTCGTCGAAGAGACAGGAGGACGTACTCCTGAAGGACCCGGCAGGTAAAACACTTCTCCCCCTTCAGTCGGCAGAACTGCTAGCCAAAACCCTCTACCCGGATGATACAGAGGCCACCGACAGCAGACATCACACGCTGGTAAGGGAAATGGTGGACACCATCCAACCTGGTGATGACGCCTTCCAGAGGACGCGAAAATCAATATTTTTGGACGCGAATATCAATATATCATAAACATTTTTGTATTGATCCTGTTATAAATATGGTTATTGTATAATATAAAATATTATTTTATTTAACTTAACTACCTAATAGTATTTTAATTTTGGGTGTGATAAAATTTTATATTTTTATGTAAAATAAGTTGGTATGGAAAAACTTTGTGATGTTAATGTATTAGAGAATAATAATATTATAATATTGATTGCATAAGACAAGTCACTTAATATGCTTGTATCGCGACCACTACAGCACTGTCGTGTACACCGTGGTTATGTAAATTTTAACGAGGTACGCGAGGACAAACGCTTAAATACACTTATTATTTCTGAATGTTTTCACGATAATACTTTTGTTTTTGTCATAATTACATATATTACCGTAGAATAACATAAACATAAATTGAGGACAGGGTATGGATAAAGTAAAATTTATTATTAAATTATTCTACCAAGCAATAGGAATACAGAAATATTGTTGAGAACGGTTTTGAAAAGATAAGTCAATGCTTCGAATCTAAAAACTAAGATTTGTAATCTAATAAAATTGGCAAATTTAACAAATAGAAATCTATGCGTTGGTTCCAATCATTAATGACAAATGAGTTATTGTCCTATCTTGGGATGGCGATCTGAGATCGATTAATCGATTTTTAGACATAGCAAAATCAGTTGTTTTAAATGACATTAAAGATCGTATCCTTCTACGACTATAAACTCGTGAATCAATTTTTGTATTTGGATAAAAATGAAACCTTATAATAATTCATAATCAAGTAAAATAAAAATGTAGTAGTTCAATAATTGACTAATCGGTCCTCTGGAGTCTAGACCTCTATTTTGTCATGAATCTATTCCACAGACCAAGATTCGGGTCGATTTTTTTGCGGAGAATCGCTATACCTTTATACAACAAGATTGTGTATGTTATAGAATTGTATGTGTAAATTTTATTTTATTATGTAAAATAAAATGGTATTTTTAAAACAGTTATTTTTATTGCGTACTCTATAGCTTTTACCCGCATCTTCGCTCGATCTATACCTCGGAATATACTTTTTTTTTATTAAACTATGCACCCTAAGTCCTTTGTTGTACCCACTACAACGTGTTTGCAAAATTACATGACGATCGGTTTACCAAGTAATGCGTGAAAGCTAACAAAGTAACAAACAACATTCAAAAAGTTAGATTAAGATAGGTTTTACTTTTTGATTATAAATTTCACCTAGCTTTTATATGCAAATGCAGGAACACACGTATATATATTCCGGCACATTTTGTTCAGTATGAGGGTGGTAGCTAGCCCGATAGCTATTGGAAAAATCGCAACAAGATGGTTTCAGTCACCGAAAGCTTACACTCATTGTAGGGATTCGACACTACATTAATCGACACGATGTCCGAACACAATCAACAATGTTGTGATGTGAGTATATGATTTTCGACACGATAGTGGGATGTTTAAGGTGTTAAACTCTAAACAATACTAATTTATCGATGCTAAGTAACCATTTTTGTGAATCAATCGCAATACTGGCTTTATATTTTTTATATATAACAGCAGCTTTATATACACTCATCAAAAGTTCATTTTGTAAGAAAAAAGTTTAGTTTCTTATGTATCTTAGTTTCTACAGTATATTCTAATATTGTTCATTTCTGTTATTAAAAGAACTTATAAAGACAACAGCTGTTATTTTTACATCATAGAACCCTAAAGATATTATTTTAAAAATAAAATACAACGTTATAATGTGAAAAACCATCCTAAAATTTAAATTAGTACATGTTGCTTAGACTTTTTGATGAGTGTATGTTTATATGTTTCCACTTTATGAAAAATTAAAAGCAAAACACACCAACGTTTCGTAATTTCAGTTTCCCAGAACTTTAGTAAGTAGATATATGGAATGTACCGAACACTGACCTAAATATATACCTACAACCTGTAACCTTTATGTTATAAAGTATATGCTTTTACAGCGTAAAACCCTACGGGCTACGCTGACTCTGTATTTACGACGGCAGTTATGTTTGCGAAATGAGAAAAGGCGTGTTTATACAACTCTTGTACCGTAATTTTTCCACTCGTTCCTCAATAAACATAGACGCTATTTACAATATTATTTTTCAAGACAATTTATTGGTATTTTCCTCTATATTTTATTAAGGCATAAAATGTACTCGCAATTAATTAAAATAATATCCTCATGTCTGTCTGTTGATAAGATGAAAGAACTATGAATAATGTCCGTTTTTCGTTTATTAAATTTAATAATAATAACAGTTTACTAACATGGATCCAGGAACAATGGGATAAAATTATGTTTTCCGATGAGTCGCGATTCGGGTTTAAGCCCGCAACAAGAAGGGTGCGAGTGTATCGTCGGCCCGGAAATACTGAAAGGCTCAGGTGCGTTCAGGAAGTTCATCCATACAACGGCTCAACAGTTATATTTTGGGCGGGTATTATGAAGAACAGGCGAACTGAGCTCGTTTTTGTAAATGGAAACATGAATGGGTGGGCACCTAATTGGCCGTCGAGCTCGTAGGCCGAACTCATGCAGTCGATTTCGCACAGTTTGAGGACTTACATCAACACCATTTGAAATTTGTAGCCTCAAACTTATCTCTCGAGCGGTTAACATCGGCTGGCTTCTTGCAGTCAGTTGTATGTACCGATCCTGCCGAGTGGTTATACTCCTTTTACGGCCTGGATGCTGTTCAGCGGGTTCTCCTGTATTATTGTAGCGCTGCCAAAGACGACAAATAACACTTCTATGAATGCCAAAATGTCGAGATACCTGAGATTGATTACTTCCCGCTTGCAACATCCCTACAGCTCTTTGCATTTCATCGCCATCAAATGACGTCGCTTCATGACGTAAAGAATATCTAACAATTCAATTTTGTCGCTAACTTTATTTAAATGGTTGGTAAAATTATAAAAGAAGACTAAACGTAGCAATTAAAACGCACTTAAATTCAAACAAATTCGCAGTTATTTGAATTTTATGAAAAAACAAAACATAATCAAATTTTCTTTTACAACCAGCCAGTATGTCATCAATAACAAAAAAGTTTACTTACCTACGCACTTTATTTAAATTAAATACTCAGAAATTAATTAATATAAATGGTAAAATTTGTAATGTCACGCATGTTGCTTAGACTTTTTTGATGTGTGTATAACCATTCTTTAAGTAGCCAATTCGTTTTGGGTTTATCATATGTAATATGCTTTTATATCCACGGATGAGAAGTTCGACTTCAAGGAATATCTTCCAATTATATATATTCTTCTCCCGAAAATTAAGGGAGCCAAAAAAAAATTCAGTTTTCATGTCTTGAAAGGATTTTGTAGGAAATGTATTCTAGTTTCTGAAACCGTTTGGTTGGTTGCTGAGATACAGGTGGTTGAACACAAAGAGATCCTTTTCTGTTCAATATCGGATATTTCCGTGACAAATGCACGTAGCGATAGATTTAAGAAGAGCACTGGATATTGAAGTTAAATAAACAGTCTATCTTGTCCATATGGACATTTCGTATATCTCTCTAACTATCGTCTCCGAGCCCGTGGAGTCAGAAAAATGCTCAAAAATTAAAATAATTCTTTTCACGCTATTTCTGTGGGTTGTATTTAAACCATGGTTTTGCTTGAACTTGTCTAAACATTCAAAACCTAGAGTCTTGGAGCTTCAACATTTATATTTTCTAACTTAATATATTCGGTACGGCCATTTTTTACTTAAATACAGCTGATTAGAAACCGCCAAAAAATAATTGCGCCCTTAATTTTTGTGTGTAGTACCAGTACAGCAACTACAGGCTAAAATAAAAACATTTTTTCCAAATTAAACAACATAATAATTTGTAAATTAATAAATTTTATTAATAATATGTTAAACGTTAAAAATTTCATTATATTCATAATGGATTCATTCGAAATCCTGTTTCTATGTTAACCAAATACCATATAGCGAGTCGTCAGAATTTATTTCTATTTTTCTTTTATTTATATAATTTTCTTTATTTAAAAACTGTAACATCATTTTTTTACACTATAAACTATGCGAATATAAGCTAAATTTAATCTTTATATATCTGATAACGTTTATAATAATTATTGATTATTTGTCTATTAAAATATTGGAAGTATATAAGGAACTAACTTATACAGTGCAGAGTACATGAATCAAAATAGGAAAATATATAAAAATATATACCCGTATACTTCAGAACGTAGGCACAAACAAGTTACTATAGAAACAGGACTTCTCCACAGAAATGCATCACGATTTCAATTAATCTAAGTCTTTTACAATATATATTGGCACATATAGTGGATCACATTATACAAACAATTATATGTATATTAATACATCTCGTACCAAAGCTTCACTTATCATAACCTTGATTTAATGAAATATCTCATATACATCATCTGCAGCCAACAACACAATATAGTATACTATGAAACGCTCATATAAAAATCTACACAAATGATAGAATATAAAAACTTATCTAGGATTCTTCTAACAAATGTACAAATTTAGGCACAGTTGTTTTTTTTATAATATACCTATGTACTGGGCACTACGCGACCACTGCACTGGGACAAACGGAACACTAATAAGCACCTCTCGGCTTTGTATTATATGTCTATCTAAATGGAATAATCAAGTTATTTATCTATTAATTCTTTTGTTGAAGTGAAACTTCTTATCGCATGGTAGGGATTTTTTTTTCTTATGCGTTATATTTGTATAAGAATGTATATGTGTCTGTCTGAGTCTAGTAGTCTACCAAAATGACAAATGTAAAGTGTATAGTTTAGTATTTATACTATGGGACTTTGTATAGTACATAATTTATGAGCATTCTCATATATGTATATATGTAATGCCCCCACGCGTTACGTAATGTTAAGGTTATTAACCGAGGAGACGCCCTCGCGATTTACCTTTACTTTCGCTCATTGAGCGTAGGTTATTGAACCTATGTGTAACGTATTTACGTTTCGGTGTGGTATGCAAACTTCTAAAAGTCTTAGAATAACATTAACTTAGGTTCTCTTTGTTTTTTATTAATATTTGTTTTGATATTATTATATGTTAAATGTAACCATGAATTATCATGTCCTTGATTATTGCTACTGTTCAACCAGTCATCCAGTATAATTTAATAAATATAAGCCATAGAAGTTTCACTTCCTCTACGTGTACACACTGATACACGAAATGTTTTATTATTACACAAATCTATAATATATATTATATATTTTCATTAAAACTTGATTTATAAATGGTGGAAATTTATGCAAAATTAAGAAAAGTTTTATTCAACACTTTTACACTAGTATATTTTCAAAAATAATTAAATTATATACTCTAGGTACTTAAAAAAAAGAAATATATCGGTTATCTGTGGTTACATTATCAAAAACCATACTCTGATATTTAAAAGCTAAAGTCGATATCAGGCATCGACTGATAATGTTCTATCGTGTACCTTATATTAAGAGAAAATCATTAACCATTTATATTAAAATTTAATACGAATAATTAATTATTATTAATAAGTTAATAACAATTATACTCTTCGATAATAATACTCATTTGTTTACGTATAAACTTATTAAAGCACATCGACTGTTTGTGAAAAGAAAACGAGTCCGATAATAATACATCGTATCACGTTTTATAAAAGGCTTTCTCAAATTAACTGCCTCGGACGTCGCAAACAATTTCTTACGAAAATTAAAACTAAAATAAAATACAAAATTAAATATTAGAACCTCTTAACGTTACATAATGTAAGAATTATATAAGAATAGAACACATTTCATGGAATGACACGGGTAGTAAGTAATTATTATGTTGCTATGTGAAAAAGTACACCATGACTTAAATAATCGATTATTGGGACTGTATTTGATATCGATTGTTAATAAATCGTAACGTAACATACATTATCGATACGTTTAATTTTTTTATCGTATTTCAATAATCTGTTAACATTTCTATTATTAAACGATAAGTCTAATATCAATCGCAGTAGTGGAAAGTTTATTTATCGATAAATCATTATCACGGCTAGAGTTATACATCGATATATCGAAAACTGAAGATGACATTATAACGATACAGAAAAATATTAAACCTCGACACTGTGTCAAATTTAAAAATTATCCAATTATTCAAAATTCGGTTACATTTTAATTATGCGAGGTACTCGTCTCACTTTACATAAACTGATTATGAGATATCGTGGTTACATCGGCACTTTATAGAGAAATTTGTTACCATTTTAGATTTTTTATTTAATTATACCATTTGAGTTATAGTTTACTATATTTCAGCCACGTTTAACTTAATAAATAAAAACAATAACATTGAGTTAAATAAATTTTTGTGCAATTTATCGGTAGTGTATCCAATATAAATATCGATATTATTTAAATCTCACATCCCTAATCATGGATAGAGAACCTCCGAATAAGAACTTCAGATTCATATCGACACACTTCTTTGTTATCAAAGAAAACTTTCATTTTACTAATAGAAATATTAACAATTACTTCGCACAATACCCTTCTATGGGCACGGCACTTGTGTTTATAACAAATACAATTAATATAATAAGTATACATATAATTCGAAAATGAACCACCGAAGTAAACAAGAAATATATACTAACACGAGATATCTAACATATTTCAAAGAAAATAGTGTCATTATGTTATACATTTATGTCAAAAAAACACTTTGATTAAATTTCATTTCGAAATGCAAATATTATTGAAACTAATATATACCTTATATAAACTTGAGAAAAACCAACGGAGAAGGAAACTGAGGTTTTTTTTAATTTACGTGCAAATTCTCCCAATTTATATGTCATACTTTATCCCATTTAAATAATCAATGTGTGTTAAATAATTGTTGTTGTTGTTTTGCTTATAAAATGGATTATATTTAAACTGGTGTTTAGAAGGTAATGTAAACCTCATCAAGACACCCGTGTCTCTAATAATTAATTATGTTTTGAACAAAATCATCGAGATCAGATATTTGTACAAATCTTTTATGCAACAAAAATATAATAAATATTAGTTAACAACATATTTTGGTATCAAAAAATGTTTAAATGGAGATGTAATTTGTACATAAATAAAGTTTTTCTATATAAGGGGAGTTATTAAAGTTTTACGTAAGTATACATAAGGGGCGGGGTGTTAAATTTTGTATTACTTTTCCTGGCAAATGTGTGGAGTCTAATCCGCTCCACTGTAAAACGCTCCACTCACGGTTAGCCCTTGGCGTAATAACCATAAGTGGAGCTCCACTAATGTAATGAGAATATCATAAATAACTCAACTGAGTGAGACATAATTCCTAATAAAATGAAAAAAAAATCTTACTTCTTATCATTTCCTATACCAGAAGAAATTTAAGGCATAAGGATTATAAAATCTCTATAGAATAGCTTACATAACCTTTAACTTTTTTATAGCTCATTATCTATATAGCAACGTGATCGATAAATAACCTTGCGTTTTTATCGATATTTTTGGAGAGCAAAAAACCGATTTTACCGATTCTAACCGGTGCTATTTTTGTGACATACTCTTAAATTAAATTATCGTATAAAATATTGTATTCCTTCTATAACTATGGTATATACAACCGAAATAAGGAAGACGAGTGTCGATAAAAAAGCAACACAGTAAAACATAATCACCAGAAAAAAAATTTTTTTTCGATGGGCAGAAAAGCGATATAACTATTAATACATTTTATATTGTAAAAAGGTTAACAAGGGTATTAAATACTTTATTATCTAAAATTTTCACTCTAAATTCAGAAACTAAAGTCGTCTCTGCCAGCAATAAACAGAATTTCACGATATTAAAAAAATACTGTAGTAATAGTTAAATCTAGATTTTTGTAGAATAAAAACGAATGCCTATATTCTTACAAGGCGGTTCACTAAATATTGACCTCGTATTTATATACGATGTGTGTGTGTGTGTGTGTTAGGGATGTTACGAATGTCAAATTTTAAATATTCGCAAATAGGGATGAAAACTTCTGAAATACGAATAGTAAAAAAATACATAATTAGTTAAGGTTAGGATTAAATACAATATAATATTATTAGTAATAAAAATGGGATATTTTATACACCATAACTTGGTTTTTGTTCCGTCCAAGACACGATGTATCCGTGGCTCATATAAAAGGCCGGTTCAAATTCAGTTCAGATGGATTTCTCTACTCATTGCGAACTGTATAATATTCGCAAAACATTCGCACAGTATGACATGAATGCGAATTTTTATAATGATGCGAAAATTATTTATGCGAATGTGAACGTTCGTAATATCCCTGTGCGAACTGTTTGTTTCGCCATGCAAACACATTCGCATCGTTCGACGCGAATGCGAATTTATAAAAGATGCGAATCTTATATATGCGAATGTGAACCTTCGCAACATCCCTATTATGTACATTATATTATTAATACATCATAAATGCTTCTTTAATCGCCTGATAATCTATAATCACTTAATTACCTAACCATCAATCACAAATAACTGTCAAACAAGCGGAACCATTTCCACAAACACATTATTTTTTTACACAATAACAAGCACTCCACAATCATGTGGATAACAAATCCAATCCTCAAGACACGAGGAATCTATAGGTCATAGGCACTAACTGTTAACAATTTATGATCACCTGCAAGGAGTTCTCGATTTGACAGTGAAAAATGTTAGACGATAACAATATTATAGAAATTTATGAAACCATAGAATGTTCTGGAAGGTGTCGTTAACAGTTCAACTGTATAGAATTTTCTAGAAAGTGGCACTGTAGAATATGCTGGAACATGTCTTTATCAACCTGTCATTGAAGTACTCCAACGTTATGGAGGCCATACGCTTTAGGGTTTGCATGATGGTTTTAACCGTGCATGCATAACCGGGTTTCATATTACACATACACACGAGGGTTTGTATGCACAGTTTTGCCATAAACTCTTAGTTACAGACCGTTGGAGCTAAAACTCGTTCTACAGAACACAAAAAGAAATATAGATCAATGGTGTAAACCCTGGTTATTGTAAAGAAAGTAGTTCTTTCAATAAATTTTATAGATGACATCCACCGTTGCAGAGAAGAAAAAACCGAGAAATCTGATGCATGCACGGTTGAAACCATCCAACTCCTAACGTGTATGGCCTCCATTAGTGAATAAAGAGAGATGTGCGATGAGACAGTAGTGGTGACGTCACCTGGCAAGAATCCTCTACACAGTGGTGTAGTAGTACCGGGGCGATCGCTATGACGGCGGCGCGTGGAAGTGCGTCACGAGGAGTTTCGTCGCCTTCGCGAGCTCGTACGCGGCGGCGCGCACCTCGCTGAGGGCGGGGGCGGAGGGGGTGGAGGGAGAGGGAGGGGCGGGGGCGGGGGCGGAGCAGGCGGCGCACACGTCCTCACAGGCGCCGCGCAGTTCGCTCAGCACAACGTTCAGATCTCGATCCAAACATGTCTGTTTAGTTAATGTGTTCATGAATAATTTTCTTCTAAGACTCTTGAGACTCTTCATAACTTGGGAGTGATGAAAGCATATACAAACACTCAAATGAGTCCGAATCTATATGTAACCATAGCAAAATTTTATTTTTCACTTTCGTTTAGTTGACTATCATTCTCAAGTTAAAAATCTGTCGGCAAGCACGTGTTGCTATGTTCCGGCAGCTGTATTTGAGAACTAGTGGGGGACTAGTCTAGGTTTAGCGTCTCTACCGTATTAGACCACATCGTCGTTTAATATCAGGTGAGGTTGTGGTCAAATGCTAAGAGACCTATAAAATCAGTACATAGTATAAAACAAAGTCCCCTACCGCGTCTGTCTGTCTGTCTGTTCGCGATAAACTCAAAGAATACTTAACGGATTTTCAAGCGGTTTTCACCAGTGGATAAAGTGATTCATGAGGAACGTTTTGGTATATAATTAGTCAAGGATTTTTTTATAATCAGGGCGGAACAACGCCTGCCGGGCCCAATAGTATTACCTATAAAATAAATACACGAACAGCTGCACATCATCGTCGTGATCACAAGAGGTGGTGTTCTTGTGAGGTTTTATGCAGAGGTTATAACAAAAGCTCGGGACCCAGTAACGTTTATTTAACGTCAGGCCTACCACTGCGATGGCACAATGAATACTGTAGAGATCTCATGCCACCTTACTGCAGTGGTGGATGTACACTGTGGGGTCTTAGTCTTACCCCGGGTACGGTGGTGTGCGCATGCAGGATTTCCCCATATTAGAAAAAGGGTTAGTTTATTTTTGCCAACCAATTCTCTAGTAGAATATAACTACCATTGTCGAGTACGTATTACAAGTTTCTTGTGATTATTCTAGTGAAACAAGATGGTGGTACTCTTGGTAGAATTTTTTAAGAAGTTTTTATGGCAAGTCAGAATCTATGTTTCGTGTAGTATTCTTTCCCACCCACTTCACGTATGCACAATAAGTAAATTATATTACGTAAAACACCAACAACATTACAAAATGTAGAACCAAATAATGTATTATTTATACAAATAAAATATAAAACCGATTACATGATATTCCAAGATCGCGTCAAAAATTCCTGTGGCATTGTTATGTGGCGTTGGTGCAAAGGTTTACAGCACTAGGTTAAGCCGTAGAGGGGCTGTGGTAGATGACGACATAATCTCGGTAAAAATCAGTAGTAGGTAGCGGTAGAAGTGGCCACTTCTCCACTTGCTAATCAAACTAATGGTGGGAAGGAAGGGGGTGAAGGACTTGACTTTCCACTGCACTTGCACGGCACTTAGCAGGGCCAATGGTCAGCCGCCACTACCATAGTGTACGGCTCATCGTGAAGTTTTTTAGTCGGTAATAGTTGTCGGTCGTCTGGGTCTGGGTGACGCATGTAGAGTTTCTCGCCATGAAAAATAAAATAGGTTCAAGTACTGACCTGCGGGAATAGGGCGAGGAGGGAGCGCACGGCGTGACGTATGCAGTCGCCGCGTTCCGCCAGCCGCGGGGGGTTGTGGTCCCCCGCGCCCCCCACGCCGCGTGCCCCCCGCGCCGCCGCCCACAGCTCCTGTATGGCGCGCGTGACGGACTCCGCCCGCCGGTGCACCATCTCCGCACTCGGCAGCGTCTCCGACCCCCCACCGCCCCCACCCTCCAGCACGCTCTGCGTCAGCGACCGGTCGAGGCTCGACAGGGTCGTCAGCTAAAAGTTATTTCAACGCCCCCATTCTCCCCATAATAATAGTTAACTTTTGTGTTGGCTATATTCAGAGCGGACAAAAAGATTAATGGGGGCGTTGAAATAACTTTTAGCTGACGACCCTGTCGAGCCTCGACCGGTCATTTTATATTTCACTAACAAACAACAATAAAAAATTCCTAGAGTCTGACCACAGCGCCACCTACTGGTATCAATTGTATACCTAAACCTTCCAACCTCATGAATCATTTTATCTACTGGCGTAAAATACATGAAATCCATTCAGTAGTTTTTGAGGTTATCACGAACAGACGGACAAACAAGCAGACATGGCAGAGGACACCGTTTTATAATATGTAGTGACTCATAATCTTGTTATTTGACTCTACATGTTTTATAATATTGGTGGTGTTTTACGTAATATAGGTCGGTTATTAAAGACAAGTGAAATGGTTGATACGTAAAACACCAACAACATTACAAAATGTAGAACCAAATAATGTATTATTTATACAAATAAAATATAAAACCGATTACATGATATTCCAAGATCGCGTCAAAAATTCCTGTGGCATTGTTATGTGGCGTTGGTGCAAAGGTTTACAGCACTAGGTTAAGCCGTAGAGGGGCTGTGGTAGATGACGACATAATCTCGGTAAAAATCAGTAGTAGGTAGCGGTAGAAGTGGCCACTTCTCCACTTGCTAATCAAACTAATGGTGGGAAGGAAGGGGGTGAAGGACTTGACTTTCCACTGCACTTGCACGGCACTTAGCAGGGCCAATGGTCAGCCGCCACTACCATAGTGTACGGCTCATCGTGAAGTTTTTTAGTCGGTAATAGTTGTCGGTCGTCTGGGTCTGGGTGACGCATGTAGAGTTTCTCGCCATGAAAAATAAAATAGGTTCAAGTACTGACCTGCGGGAATAGGGCGAGGAGGGAGCGCACGGCGTGACGTATGCAGTCGCCGCGTTCCGCCAGCCGCGGGGGGTTGTGGTCCCCCGCGCCCCCCACGCCGCGTGCCCCCCGCGCCGCCGCCCACAGCT
>MU158724.1:1866411-2040978 GCA_015888305.1 Antheraea pernyi | reverse complement strand
CGCGCCGCCGCCCACAGCTCCTGTATGGCGCGCGTGACGGACTCCGCCCGCCGGTGCACCATCTCCGCACTCGGCAGCGTCTCCGACCCCCCACCGCCCCCACCCTCCAGCACGCTCTGCGTCAGCGACCGGTCGAGGCTCGACAGGGTCGTCAGCTAAAAGTTATTTCAACGCCCCCATTAATCTTTTTGTCCGCTCTGAATATAGCCAACACAAAAGTTAACTATTATTATGGGGAGTTTTTGCCGAAATCTTGGAATGTCATATAGTTGATTTTATATTTCACTAACAAACAACAATAAAAAATTCCTAGAGTCTGACCACAGCGCCACCTACTGGTATCAATTGTATACCTAAACCTTCCAACCTCATGAATCATTTTATCTACTGGCGTAAAATACATGAAATCCATTCAGTAGTTTTTGAGGTTATCACGAACAGACGGACAAACAAGCAGACATGGCAGAGGACACCGTTTTATAATATGTAGTGACTCATAATCTTGTTATTTGACTCTACATGTTTTATAATATTGGTGGTGTTTTACGTAATATAGGTCGGTTATTAAAGACAAGTGAAATGGTTGAGAGTATGGATGGAGTACGGAGTATGAATCATAACTTGCTACAAAAACTTCATGGAAGGTTCTATCAAAAGGACCACCCCATTTTATTAGTTCATTGAGATGACCGTATGAAACTTAGTAATATAATTACCGACTCAACAATCTCAGTAATAATCTACCAGAAGATTGGTTGCCAAAAATACTAATATTAACTAACTGTATGTAACTGTACCTCATTGAAGTAACTACTATTACGACCATTACAGAGATTTGAGCACTACATAAAACCAAATTAAAAAAAAAAACTTAAAATATGAACCAGAAGGACCTTGACAATAGTCAGTACATAATCTACCTAATTTTAGATTGGCATAACGTACAGGAATACCCTAGTGTATCTTCGTAATTCAAAATGCAATGCTAATGTAATGAAAATGGAAACACTTCAAAATATAGGGGGGGTTTAAAAAAAAATCCTATAATAAAAAAAAACTTTATTCAATTTACGGGCCGTTCAACTATTACGTAAGCAGAATTTTTGTAATTATTGACCACCCCCTCCCCCTTGTTAGCAAAAGTAAGCAAATCAAGGACCCCCATCAGTGCTTACATAATAAATGAATGGCCCCTTAGGCCCTAAGAAGGCACTCATGAACGTCAAAACTACCACCGGTTCGGACAAACAACGCAACCATCGAGAAGAACCATATATATAAATTATGAAGTTCTTAGGTAACAAACTTAAAAAAATACAAGTAAATTGAAAGCCTTATCATTTTTAAAGTCACTTCTGTTTTTATATCATAGGAGGCAAACGAACAGGTGGGTCACCTGGTGTTAAGTAATCACCACCGTCCATAGACACTCGCGATACCAGAGGAGTCGCAAGTGCGTTGCCATCTTGTGTTTGGGAGAAGGGGGAGTGGGGAAGAGGGGAGGGGGAGGGGAGTTAGGCACTGTTACTTCACGTCGGTTTTCTGTGAGAGGGTGGTGCTACCCCGTTCATTCATGCTAAAAGTAGTAATAGCTTCAGCGTGGCTCTACCACCTACAAAACATCATGCAGCAAATAACCAGTTGTTTTTTTAATAATATGCTTAGAATAAAAATCAATACTATAAATTATCCGTATGAGATGATGTTTCCGTATGACATTTACCACTAGGGACTTTTCTATAGGTATTTTGATGAATCTCATAACATTTAGCCAGCATGACCAATCTAAATGTCATAAATACTCCTCTTTACGACTTTATTAGAATACATCAATTTTTCTGTTCTTTCTAAAAATTTTATATACTATATGCACTATACATTTAAACAACGCGGAAAAAAATCTTAGAACAATAGCGAAAAGTTTTAAAACAACAAATAAATTATGCCTATTTTTTTAACCAAAAACCATAATGTACATAGTAGTCCCAAGTCTACAGTATTATTTATATAATTCATGTCGCCAAGGTTAAGACTTATAATTTAGTTAACTACACCAAAATAGAACCAGTATATTCTACATGTTAGTTTTTTTTTCTAAACTGGCAACACAAGAGAGTTTTCCAGAATGTTAGTTGTAAATAACCAGAAATCCTTATTGATTTATAAATTAAAGAAGAATGTATCGATTTTTTTTGTATATATGTATCAATAATATAGCTTTAGATAAAGATGTCTTTGTTGCATCGCTTTATTCAATATTTTATATTAAAATATAATACAAAGTATTTCAGCAATATTAAGTTATTTTAATCTGAAACATCTAATGACATGATTGGAGATAAAGTCAATTATAGATGACGTCATGTAATAGTCAGATTTGTTTTAAACGCCATCTATATCTATTTATTTGTACTATATTGTTAGTAGTGCATAAATGAAATGTTTCATATTGTAAATGTTATCAGTGAACTTGATTTTACGTCATCTATTGTTTATTCTTGGGAAATTCGTTTTTTTGTTGTTTTCAGTAATGAAGAGAATTCGATCTTATTACCTTTGCAACTTATCCAGATTTATTTAGCAAACTCAACTTGATATGTTGTACATGAGGTTGGTGATTACTATGCAAGTGTCAATTTTATCATTATTCATATATAATTTTGTTTGTTTCTTTCGCATATGGTAGGCGTCCTGCAATGGATCACTGCTTTTTTATACAACATTTCTCCCAGATCATTCTATAGACTAATAAAATAAATAAAAAAATCAAGTATAATGAACAAAGCAATGCATCAACGACATATTAGTATAATTAATAAGAGATTAGTACCTGGTGTTTAGTAACCTGCCAGTTATTCTTTGGTCCCTCTCTAGTCTCATACATACTGACCGGTCGCTGGGAGCCCTTGAGCACTTTCATGTCGGTCTCATCGTCTCGAATCATCTGCTCCGTTTCCAGACTCCGGCCCCTCTCCTGCAGTTTCGAGGGTCCGTCTAACGTGCAACTGTCGTTCGTCGAGAGTTGTGACGTCATACTCTGATCGTCGTCAACGCTGTTCGTCTTCAGGACGCTGTTCTCCTTCGTCAGCTGTTCGACTATTGTCTGGAGACTCCTCAATTGGTTCTTTAAGTCGATTATCGTTGAATCTTTGTCGTGAAGTTCTTTCTTTAGCGTTTCGATTTCCTCTGTCCTCTCCGGAGCGATGAGGGCGAGTGCTTCCATAGGTAGTGAGGGGTTGTATGTTGAAGATACCGTTTCCCCTGTTCGTGGTGTAAGATTCGAGAGCTGTGTAGCGAGATAACGTCTTGTCACATTACTTGTAATACTGATTGAAGAAGAAATACTTAGTAATATTATGTACGACACTTTAATACACTAACATATAAGATTTCTATTAACAACAACAAGACTGATTAATAATCTTTTCACTTTTATTCTATAGCTTGATATATTGAAATATTTACTGTCTTCTATAATATAATTGTAACACGAATTGTTTTAAATATACAGTGGTGGTCGTATAATTAGAAACACTGCCGACGGTCCTTGACATTATGTAAGATACTTCACCGCAATCGTTTTTATTTTGAAATTAAACAATAAATAGGATAACAATATGTTCAACGATGTATCATTTATTAGAAAAACAATATAAATCCTACTACACAAGTGTACTTTTAATATTACATTACGGACGAACATTTAAATCTAAGGCATAAACAATAATGGTCAACTAATTAGAAACAAAAACAAAAAAGTATAAAAAACAATATTTTTTTTAAGTATTAGTCATTAGTATTGTTCTTTACGAAATAGCTACTATCCACAGCCTACCAATAGTTATAAATATTATTTAGTGGCGTATCCCTTATTTGCAATAACAGCACTGCAATACGTTGCATTGATTCAATCAATTTCATACATTTTTCTAGGGGCGATTGAATTCCATGCGTCAACAAATGCTTCATACAGGGAGCATTTCATGTGAAGCGGGCAACGAAAAAAAGGTGAGGTTCTGAAATTCGTTCATATTCAGCCTAATTGGACTCCTAGTAGGTATGAATGTGAATGCAATTTTTTTTTTATATCAAGTTTATTTGTTGAGTTATGGGCCTCTAAAGAACAGACACATCTGAAATTCAGATTTTTTGGACGTAGTTTTTCGAATTGAACAAATATAGAATAATATATATATATATTTTTTTTTATGTCATTGGTGGCAAACGAACATGTGGGTCACCTGATGTTAAGTGATCACCACCGTCCATAGATACTAACAACACCAGAGGAGTTGCAAGTGCGTTGCCATCCTTTGGTGGAAGGGTTAGGGGAGGGAGAGGTAGAGAGAGGAGAAGGGAGGGGAGGTGGGCCTCCGGCGCTCTCACTGACCGAACGAAACTCAACAATGCAAGCACTGTTGCTTATTAAACTGAACAGAACAATTATAATGCTCAGCTATTCTTCTGTACGCCCATTTATGATCTTTATGTAAAGTAACAATTATTTACCTAGTTGACGCGTCACAGCTTTGCCCATTTGGAACAAAATAAAATTCAGATAAAGTTTTGAATCGCTGCCAAAATAATAGAAAAAGCCAAGAAAGAAATGTTATTCTCCAATTTCAAAAAAAGAACGAGCTATGGATGCTTTTTTTAAATGTTTCTAATTAAGCGTCCAAGCAGCCAGTAACAGAAAATAAACTCCTACATGTGTAAGACTCATTTTGTAATTAAAAGTAAGATATGTTTTCTATTTTATGCATTTAATGAGTTTTTTATTTGAATTGCTATATTATTGCATGATTATTAATTATTAAATGTGTATATTTTTACGAACATTTGTACATTGAAGTTATACTTTCTTTATTCATAAGAAGTGTTTCTAATTATATAACCATCACTGTATATAATTTAAAATGTTAAAAATTATTAAAAATTACCCAAACCACTAACGTGACGTATACATGGCTTATTGTTATTAAAAACACAACATCTAAGAAGTTATCGAAGATAACGTTAATACTGACATTAGCAAATACGCATAATATGCGTCGCTAAAAAATAGAAAAAAAAATCCACTATCAGTAGAATGAAAAGTTAAACGGAACAGTACCGCAATAATTTATGATTACTAATATGAATGAATTCTTTATTGTACTTTTGATTTGTACACTAGTTATGTCACAAATTGTCACTTGAAAATGTGTGTTAAAATAAAAAAATATCTCACGTCCAAGTCGATTGGTGTCAAAGCAACGTAGTCCTCATCGGAGGCCACAGAGTCATAAAGCGGCTCGTCGTCTGACATCTGAGATATGTGTTTCAGGTGACTCGCTGACAACAGAGGATTCTGAAGCCCGGTCAGAGCTACAACAGAAAATTATAATATGATAATAATGATCACATTAGTCAGTGCGCTTGACTTTTATGAAAAATGATACTTTCAAGAAATAAGTTTGGGATAGGTAAATGGGCTGTTTTTAATCATAATTTTTTGAATTTTTGACCCATTTTTTTATATATGGTGTAAATAAATGCATGTAGTGTATGTTACAGATATAGGAGTGTCAGGAGTGCACCAAACCTTGATATTCACCTAAAAAAAAGAATTTAAATAACAACATGGCAAACTGGCAACTGTCTAGTAAACACAGTACAATCCAAACATAAGAAAAGCCACTGAAAGATAGGTAATCCATTATCGATCATGAATGTTTTGCCGCCCTGTGAGCCACTCATTTGCTGGGTACGTATTGGTTGCTTCCGGAACATGACATAGTGTATGGTGACGTGTGTTATACATAGTGTATGGTGTCATGTGTTATACACAGTGTATGGTGTCATGTATTATACACAGTGTATGGTGTCATGTGTTATACACAGTGGATGGTGTCATGTGTTATACAGTGTATAGTGGCATGTGTTATACATTGTGTACGATGGCGTGTGTTATACATAGTGTATGGCGACGTGTGTTGTACATAGTGTATGGTGTCATGTGTTGTACATAGTGTATGGTGGCGTGTGTTAATATTTCGTGTATGATGGCATTTGTTATGTGTAGTGTCTGGTAGTGTGTGATATACATGTGTATAGTGTGGCGGGCGGGTTACCTCTGGGCTGTAGCGTGGCTATGTGCTGGCGGCGGGTCGCGTCTAGCAGCACGTCGCGCAGCAGCGCCGCGAGCTCCGCGCGGGAGAGCCTCGCGAGCTTCTGCCGGCCCTGGTTCCGCGGCGCCGACAGCGCGGGGTTCACCGGCAGGAACGCGACGCCGCTCCGCTCCAGCCCACTAGCACTCGTCTGCCATACTGCACACCGATACACCCTTACTACACTTACACCAAAAAAAAACATTCCTAACCGCTCAAGCAAACCTTTTACCACCTCCAACTTTGAGAAAACTTTGTTGAGAGTATGGACGCCTACGCTAAGTTTAACAATAATATCATATATTTCAGAATCATCCTAGGATTACATCCATATTTGTTAGGACAATTGCAAGCTTACGAACTAATGTTACTGATAATAATAATTGATATATAGACATATAGGTGCCTTACGAGAAATAGTTAACATCGATTTTTTAGCTTGAAACGGAAGTTACACACGCCATTGTAACACACCAATTTCTTTTTAAAGCAGAAGTTCCCGCACCGACGTAACACGCAATGAAGTTAAGTAAAATTATCGCTGTTCTTTTTATTTTGATTTTTTATTATTTAACGTCTGATACCTTATGTTAGTGAAGGTTAACGAAAACGCGAGTCATTTCTGGTAACACAATAAAATGGATACCCAATATCTTGCAATATACAATGCAATCTCTTTATAACGAATTTCAAGGCACCGAATATTTTTTTTCGTTCTAATGAATTTTGTAGTAAACCAACCAAACTGAACTAATTTGTACGTTATAGAAAGTTTTTCGTTATAACGAAACGACGTTATAATAAAGATTTAACACTGTAGTTCAAATATTACTGTAATATTATATTGAAAGCCGACATACAGATAAAAGGTATGTCATTTTCGAGAGCGAATTGTAACAATAAATTTTCCACCACAAATATATTATAGTTTTCGTGAACTCGAGTATATAACAAGCATTGAACTTGTACATAGAGAATCTATAATACAATTGTAACTTATGATAATTAAAATATTATAAAGAGTTAAAATTTGTGACGTTGTAGGGGGTAATCTCAAAAACTACTGCTCCGATTTAAGAAATTCTTTCAGTGTTATATAATTCATTTCGCGAGGAAGGTTATAGGCTATATATCATCACACTAAGACCAATAGGAGCGAAGCACCAATAAAGAATATTTCAAAATCGAGGTTTTTTTTTCCTCTTGAGATCTTCCGCTGCGAGTTAGCGTTAGCACAAAGTAACTATTCCACGCGAACGAACTATAGACTAGTCATTATTATAAGTGTAAATATTAAAAAAAAGTATTTTTTTTTGTTAATCTTACATTTTCTTCTTATCATTTTTAATTTTTTCTACTTTTTACTTTATTTTAATTTTTATTATTAATTGTTGTTTTCATTTTTATTACATATAAAGCATGCAACCCTTAAAAAGCTAACAAATTATCTTCAGGACATCAATATAAATAACTTACTAGCTTCTGTTTCCCGCCTATCTATCTCGTCGTATATGTCCATCACTAATTCTTCGAAGAGGTGATTTGGTAACTGCAAAAGAGAACATTAATACAATATCAAAAAAATGCATTACGGAAGTCATGTAGGTGGAGGGTTAACAAGATGTGTTTCAAGTCAAAAATAAAACAAACGAAACGAAAAAAAATATGTCTAATTTCGGTTTAAATGGTATATATAGCGTGTTACTAATATTCGTAGTGATAGAGTGATAAATGATTAGTGACATGTCAATTCGATGTAAGCCGGTTCAAGCCTCAGCTTATATTTAAAAAAAATCGGAATTCGCTTACATTTATTAATTGGTAACACTTGGACGGTGAAGAAAAACACCGTGAGGTACCCTAAACCTGAGTAAGGTTTTTGTAGTACAGTCGTATTTAAGAAAATATAGGACTGATTTCTCAGAATTATAAATCGCTGACAGGCGTGGTTATTATGATCATACCACCTTTCAGGAAGAGTCCTATGGACCTACAGAGGGACTCTTACAAGCCGATGTGATAATATTAATATTTTGATCAAAATAGTATAAAACATAATTTTTGGTACAGTGATAAGTCTTTTGAACAAATTTTTGTCATTCGTCAAGTTTTTTAAATTAATTATTTAAATTACATTTTTATATATTTAAGTTATATTTTACTAATAAAATTGATTATATCTATCGCTATTTGCTTATTTTCAACATATAACTATTATATATTATTATTATATTAGCCAATCTAAGTACTAGCGACAAATATAATTACATGAGCGTTAGTGACTGCTGTAGTTAATCTATACTAATATTATAAAAAGGTAAAGTTTGTGAGTTTGTGACGTTGTGGGGGGTACTCTCAGGAAGTACTAAACCGATTTTAATATTATATTATAATGGTTTAATAAACCAATAGAAAGCTACGTTATTTGTGAATGTCATGGGTTATATATCATCACACTAAGACCAATAGGAGCGAAGCAACAATGAAAAATGTTTTAAAATCGGGGTATTTTTTTCTTTTGAGAGCTTCCGCTGCGTCTTAGCCCAGAATAACAATTCCACGCGTATGAAGTCGTGGATAGAAGCTATTAATTAATTATATTATAAAGAAGTAAAGTTTGTGAGGTTGTAGGGGGTAATATCTGGTGTGTCGTAGAAAAATGGTCGAACGAAAACATTTTTTACGAACGCTGCCTTAACGATGAGAGATATATGATTGAGTTCTAAAGAAAAGTTGTAGCTTGATAATGCCTATTACCGCCCAACGAAGTGGGCACGGGTCAGCTAGTAGAATAATAAAGTTATGATATCGCTTCAAGTAGATATTAACTCGATGTTTTGTAACGGCTATAACAACTTAGAACTGGTTTGATGATCGGCTTACCTTTTTCGTCACAAACTGTATCGTTTAGTAAGTCAATAGCGGACACTGAACCTGTATTACACGTGCTTATCGCATTGGAGAAATATGGGATTCGATTCATTTGATAGCGGAAAAATATATAACAGTAAATCTATAAAAAAATGGTTGTCTGTAAATTCGATTTACGGACGATGATTTTACGTGATAACATCATAAGATGATGATAATATTGATGAAAAATTGTATACTTTTTATGAATTGAATTGTTCTATATATAAATAGATGCGTCTCGAGCCGAACGCTTAGTCCGATCGCGCCCCTCTATCGCCTGTTCCGTGCTCTCACTTGCACCGAGCGCTCAGCCGGAACGTGAAGTGTTCTTAACCGTCAGTCGGTTTTTTAATTTTAATATAAAAGGAGGCTGGGGAACTTCTGCGAGGAGGTCATGATGCAGAAGGCGGCCGGGGGTGCGAGGGGACGGTTACTGTTCGCCTCCTCCCACCATCCTAGCCGGACCGGAGGGGGGGAGGGGCATCTCCTGACTGTACAGGTTCGGCTGATGAGGGGAAGCAGTTTTCCGGGATGATCACTAGGGCGACATGGCAATAGCAATGGACGTTCCAATGTCGCTACAACGAAAGCGGCGGTCGGTACACCGGGGGGTTTTAGTGAGTACGCGTCTCACACTACCCACTCTCCCCCGTTAGGTAGGTTAAGTCCATGAGGACTACCACCCGATATAATTCTGGCATAACAATGACGCTAAACCTTAACGTGACCTTTTTTTACACTTAAGTTTAAATAATATAAGAGGTGTATACGATACCAGTTGTAGTTTTCCTCTTGCTGCTTTCGCGACGTCCGTCATCTCGTGCGTGTCGTGCGCGCGCGGCACTATGTAGTGTCGTCCGGCCGCGTGCTCCGGCTTCTCGCCCGTCAGGAAGTAGATCATGCGGTCCGTCGCCTCGTACACCAGCTCCGTCATACGTTCCGCCAGTTCCACGTGACCGCCGAGTCTGTATAGTCATCATCATCATCATCAGTCTGTAAGAGACCCACGACAGGGTCGTAGCATTCTTTCACGAAAAAAAATATGGGCATAATCACCAAGTCAGCCCACGTCGTATTTCCTTTGAGAAATCCTATGGATATGGCATGTTTTCCCACATACAGTAGTACTACTACAAGAACATTTCTCAGATTCAGGTTTCCTGACGGTGTTTTCCTTCATCGTTGGTTGATAGTGTTACCAATTTAACATTAGTAAATGTACACGGATTCGGGAAAATTCTTTGGTACCTGCAGGAGATCTAAACTTTTTTTATGCCAAAGGGCAGTAAACAGGCAAAAGGCCCATCTGATATTAAATGGTTACCGTTACCTATGGACAACTGCAACACCGCGGACATCACTGCTGGGTTGCCGATATTGAAGAGCGTGTTTCAATCCCTTTCTCGGACATTGGAAAGGTATTCCACGGCTCAAACCACACTAGACCACCACGGCTATTGAGTATGATTTTGTTTAAGCATGTATAAACTATAACGTACCGGGCGCATTCACCAGGTGTGTTCCCTGCATGGTCTCGAGTAGTAGGATCTGCTCCCCAAGCACCCAGCAACTCGGCCTGTGCGCTCTGACCCGCTCGACACGCAACGTGTAAACATGATGAACCCTTCTCCTACATAATCATTACATCATTTGTTTATTATACCTTTAGCAACCAATCTTCTAGTAGAATATTACTGCCATAGACGAGTACTTAATAATATTACAAGTGTCTTGCGATCATGTCAATGAACTAACAAGATGGTGGCCCGCTTGTTACAACTTTCCAGGGAGTTTTTGTGTCATGTCAGAATCCATGCTCTGTGGTATTATTTATCATTCACTGTACTTGTGCATAATAACCAAACTATATTACGTAAAATACCACCAATATTACAAAATACTAAATTATGAATAAAATCCACTACATGATATTGATGACATTACAAGATCCCGCCAAAAACTCCAAACTTCTTCTAAACAGACTCGAAACATCTATCGGAATTATCACAACTCAACAGCTATGCTAAATAAACACTCTTTTGAAGTACTCTAGCCTGAGAAATAACTGCAAGTGAATCTTTAGCGGAACGGAAGTTGCGTGCGTTAATGTAACACACCATGAAATTACTTTTAATCCCGGGACACACTAGGGGACAAAATGTCCCTCAACATGTCCCGCAACACTGAATCTACGTGACGCTGCAACGTCCCTCAGTGTCCCGCAACATGTCCCTCAACATTTGCGAAACATTCACGTGTTTCGAATGTTTCGGGAGACGTCGGGTGCTCCCGCGTCGAAAAGGGACGCACGTGTTGCGAATCAGTGTAGCGGCATTTGTTGCCGAGTGTAGACGTGCGTGCAACATGCTCCTCAACATATCTATACTGTGAGGAAACGAAACTGTACTTTTACTTCTTGATATTTACCAGTCATGATTTGTTGTGGGATACTTCAAACAGGTATTAACAAAATAAAAAAATGACACGTGGAAGAATATTGCCGAGAAGCTTAATTTACTGAGAAAAGAAATAGAAACCAAACTGCATACCCTGCGTTCGCAATTTGTCTGTGATAGAAAGAAAATAAAATTAATAAATACGGAAATGATCCGTCAAAAAATCCGGAGATCATTGAAATTTTACTTCTTTCTCGTTGTAGTAAGAAATTCCGCATCCACCACCTTTTATTCCCTTTACGTATCTCTCCCAAAATAAGTACGTACGCAACACTAGCTGCTCGGGCGACGTTTCTATAAGCACTGACTAGTGTGGTCGGCAAAAATGTTCTGGAACATTTGGCTCGGGACATTCACGTAGTTGCTGGTCAAGTTGAGGAACATGTTCCGCAACATGTCGCTCCGTTTATCCTCTAGTGTATCCGAGGCTTTAGTATATATATATAGTAAGTGAGTAATAAAATCATCTCAATATATTTACTCCAATTGCTTATCTACTTTTCTCTCGTGCTTAAGTCGTATCGCCATTAAAATTACAATAACTTTTCTCAGAATGAACTGATATTAATGTGACAAAGAGTAAGTTACACTCAAAGATATGCTTTATGATTTTCATGGTAAGGTTTTATTGTGAACCCAGTACTTAAGCAGTGATGCGTGTTCAAACAAACTGACGTTTATAAAAATAGTTGAAATGTATTTTGTTGATTATTCCAAGATACCAGTAACTTTTTTTCTCAAAAAATTTAAAAAGTACCGACACGTTTTATTTACGTTCTCATTATAAGTATGTATAGATTTTTTTCTATCGATTTACCGCTGACGAATACGAAATTAGAGGATTGGGTTAAAAAGTATTGAATATTTCTATATGTATCTCGTATTCGTATCTCAATATAAGAATATGCTATGAACTGAGACACATATAAAAAACACTTCACTCACCTGGTTATAGTAATTGGGATCAGCACCCTGGGCAAGGAGTCTCATAGCGGTGTCGAGAGAAGCGCTTCTCACAGCAGAGTGCAGCTGCCGGCCCAGTTCCCCGGGCGGTTCATCCCGTCGGGCTCTTAGCACGTAAGCTAAGCGCAAGTGCTTCGCGAAGATGAATTCCGACTTCACAGGACTGCAGATATTAACTACATCTAAATAAGAGTGAACCGACTTCGTCGCACTGATGCTAATGTTTCAAAAACTCGACGAGAAGTATTGTGGATAGTCGATTTGTTTTTTGAAGTAAAAATTTCTTTAGACCCCATATGATTTGCAACTCAATGAAATGAAAAGACGACATTAAAAAAAGATACACATATATATACATTTATAGCATTTAACGTGAGATAGAATACATTATCTTTTATATGGGTGGTATATTTAACATTTTTTGAAGGATTTCTCTATAATTTATAAGTTTTAGCATTTTATGTAACTCGCTAAACGTAAACGATACTAGTCCACCTTTCTCACAACGATTCCATCGTGATATTTTCTTTCTCTGAAAGCTACGGCTCACTTGCAAAGAATCAAACCTACGTACATCGACACAGTGTCCGATCAAGCTGTCTGTCGCTGCCGAAACACACGGTCAGGTGCTTGATGAGAGATGTTCAACTTGAGGGTGGTAGCCAGGCGGGCTTAGGAAAAGCGCAAGTTTTACTTATACCGCGTGTGAAATAGATACGTGGATTTCTTCTTTGTTTTACCTAGACCAGTGTCTAAATGTGGTAACAAGAATGACTTAAATACGTCTGCTAAAACATAAATTTTACCCAGTAAATATCTTCGATCAACAATAACTAGATACAGGGTCACGTACAAAATCGAAGCTAAATCCTGTCCGCGTAAATATATACTTATGTGTAGCTATTTCTTTACTAAGAAAGGGAGAAAAACAGTTTTAAGTTCAACCTAATTACAACCATGACACCTAGTAATAAAGTCACGAATGTTCAATATATTATCTAATACTTACGATAAAACGAGTAAAGCAATAAATTACTCCCGTCACTTACAAATGAAAAGACGACATACACAACATTTAGTGTGAATTCAACCTTAACACACAATTAATAAAGTACTTTTTCCCGTTATTGTGCGTTTGTGCGTGGTTGGCGAGCCTTGCCCAAACATTTGTACCACAGGTTTAAAATCGGTAATTTTGTTCAAAATTTAATATTAATTGTTAGTTTAAAGCTTAAAATATAACTTATTCAACATGTATTTAGGGAAAGTAAGATACTCCGGCCGTTAATTTGCTTTTTCGGGTATTATTTTTGCATCTTTTGAATACACTGCGGCATGTGAAACAACGGGCTTACATTAGCTGTGTTTCAAACAAACTAAACAAAATAAGGGCACACATTTCAAGTGAGCTCTTATTTACCGAGACGTATTTTTCGCGCCGACCCTTATCTAGTTATTGTTGATCTAAGGTAAATATTGTCAACTTGAGGATGCTAACTAACCAAATGTGTGTTATAAAACGTTACAACATATTACTGCAATTACATCATGGACAATACTAAATAATTATTTGGCATCAAAATGCAGTAATACTTAGCCATATGTGATGCATATTAATCACTTGTAGTTATTTAACATACAATGATCTTCAACTAATTCATAATCATTTAAAATGAACTGTATTTGTGTTCAGTAGGAAAATTATTTATAATTCAATATATATAATGTTATATATAGAAACACATTATTCATTAATAACATTTAAAAAGTAATTGTATTTTGGCAAAACAAAGACAAAACTTACATTAAAGAAAAAAAAACAACAATTTCTTTGAATATATAAACCTGCCTCAATTACAATTCTCAACAGTTAATGTTTGAAAATGAAACCTATGATTCATAGCCTTATTATTCATTGTAAATTGTAAATAACACAAGGCCAGTAAAATGTAAACAAGTGGCAGTGAAACGTAAACAATAAGGAAACATGTGTTAAAATATTATTATGAATATTCATAAGTTAAATTTGATTTGATTTATAATTAGAAATGCTTATGAAATATGTTCTTACTGCAAGGGATCCTTGGGTTGCGGTTTCTTACGTAAATGTTTCGGCGCCGATGTATCCAGTAATGAATGCTCCCATATACTGTTTACATTCTGTGCTGTGAGGGCTTGCACCATCTGCATTAATTTCTGATATTATCATGAAAATATTACATGAGAGTAGTGAAAGCAGACATTCTACTTCGGGTTTTTATATGGTGACATTTTGAGGTTTTACAAAGGGTTTTGTATTTATTTATACTTACCCTGAAATGCTTAGGAGGATACCAATGCCCTGTTTATCAAATGTTACAAGTATTGTATGACATTGTACTTGCAATATTTACAGAAATTTATTTATCAAAACCACATGTGTAAATTACACACTACAAATGGAATCACTGGGTAATACAAGTATTTTTTTCACACTTGTACTTGTGGTTTTCTTTATCCCAAATGCCTTTGTAGCTTGTAACTTATTACTGAAAAGTTAGAGAACTTGCATTGAATCTAAAATAAATTATTTACACATCAAATTTAATTATTTGAAAACACTAGATATTGTACCATAATTTTTATTTTAAGGACATATAATATGGTAAAAAGAATAATTTTGCAATTTAGCAAAAATATATTTTAGTAAATTAAAAATAGAATTTCACATGAATTTATGTAAAATGTCCTTGTATCTTGTAACTGTGAGTTTGTAGACTTCTATTTATGATAAATGTAACTTACAAGTATTTGTAATATGTAACTTGTGAGCTCTTAGGCTTGTACTCTTTGATAAACTGGGCACTGGTCTGATGATAGCTTTTGTGTAGGTTTGACCACCGTGCTTACTTTGCCACAGGCTTCAAGCTATTATACGTCAATTTCAAACATGTTGTTGGCAATATGTACTAACACATTCCAACTCTGTCTTTGGGAATATCACCATTCTAGTGACTAAGTGAAGTAATGATTTCAATTCTGTTTATTCTATGTTATTGATATAAACAGGTTGCTTTGACTTTGGCAGCTTATTAAGATGCCGGTCAGCTTGTATCATCCTTAGTACCAAAAAAAAGTGGTCAGAGAAAAAGATTTGACATACATATTTTTTAAATATTAAATACTATTTCTACAATATGAATCAAGTCTTGTATTGGGCAAACACAAAATACACCCAAGCTTAGGACAATAATTTGTGGCCCTCACAAATAATTTTCCCTTATTGTATATGACTCCACAATAATCAAACCATGTCTGATGACCTTCTATGCCACTTCAAACCATTTCCATGCCGTGGAGGCATACTAACTGTGCTACTTATGTGTAGCATATGACCTAATAATGATCACATTGTGTTTAATATTATCTAATGTAACAATTTGGTCAAAAATGATAATATGCCATACAGGAACATAATTAAAAATATATGTACTCCTGCAATTATTTGAAAGAGCCCTGTGACTTTGTACCCATCTTGACTCATCATATTTGATGATTGTTCCGACCGGTTTCGGCCATGGCGATCACTTTGACCCCTAAACTTAGAAATGGCGCTGATGCGCTTGGAAGATGGCTTATGTAGCCTATCTTCGCGGCGAAACTTCGTGCACATTGAGGGCACGTGAGTATTTATACACTAACTGTGCCCACAATTCCATCTACGTGGAACATAATGTAAAAAAAACAGCGACTAATCTAATCTAAAATCATCGGAATGTATTAAGTCCATTTACTTATCTACTTTTCTCTTGTACTTAAAGACGCATCATCATTAATATTATAATAACTTTTGATAGAGTGAAGTAATTTTAATGAAACCAAGACTAAATGTTGCTCAAGGATAAACTTTATGTTTTTCTTGGTGAGTTTATATTGTGAACGCAGTACTTTAGCAGTGATGCATGTTCAAGCAAACAGACATACAGACATTTCTAAAAATGATTGAAATGTATTTTATTACTCATTGCAAGAAAATTGCAACAATTTTTTTCACAAAAATCTAAATTTTCAGACATATTAGATTTATATTCTATGTATAGAAGATTAGTAAAACATTCTTTAGATGTCCTCGGCTTTGATATGCTCTTATAATGCAGTGTTCGAGGAGTGTTATATATCGCTGATACTATAGCTAGAACAAGGGCTGGTACTTAAATGTAGCAGTTATAACACTATTATACCTTAGTTACAGCTTTTCAATGAAGGACATTACCTAAATAGGTAATAAAGAACAATGCATTCCAATTTTTCCTTCCTGAAATACTCAGGTTCATTGTGGCATATAAATCTACATATTCTACAGACATTTCATAATGTATTTGTACTAAGTTTTCATCATTTGATTGCAAAAATTTCCTGGTATTTACAGTGATTTCTCAGAACATGAAACACAAGGTTGTCAGCAAATGGAGATGAGTCAAATGTTGTAAACATTTGTTTGTAAATATTTACATATCAGATAATGTGATACTTGTTTTAATGATAACTATTATTGTGTTGTATCTTTTCCCATCTGGATTATGTATAATAATGTGGTAGGTAACACCACCTCACTGGCCTCGACAACTGCTTCCCCGGCCAGCTCTTGCTGTTTTTGTTTTGCAAGTCTAACCTGAGCTAACCAAACTGAGATGGACAAATATTTATTTATTTATTTAGAAACACCAACAAGATTTACTCTAGAATAGTACATAACATGCATTTTTAATGACTCTATATAAGTGCAATCTTAATTATAGGTGTTTACGACGTATTTATTATATTCTACAGCAAATAACTTAAGTAAATGAGAAAGCTAAAACAAAAACAACAAAAAAAGAAAAAGTAAAAACATACATTCCAATTTTCTTTTTATTTTAAGTTACTTAAATAAATTTGTTTATACTGGCTGAGACTATTTGTGAATATATCTAGATTAGAGCTTTTAGATTAAGAATTATAAAGTGGTATCATTCTATTTAGTGGAGAGTAAAGGCCTAAATTTGTTCGAAAATACTTCGTAGCGAATATATTAAAACATGAGGCTCTAGACAGCTTCGCAGGAACCGTTATATCAACTCTGCTTAGTTCAGGTGCGTCCAAGATTCCATTCATTAGTTAGTACAGAAAAGTAAGATCAAGTAATCCTCTGCGATCTTTTAAAGTGTCTAAATTAAAATATTGAAGTCTGTCTTGGTATGTGAGAAGATTTTACCTAAGTGAAAGTTGTATGTCAAATGCCACAAAAATCGTTTTTGCACGTTTTTGTGTTTTACATATCAGTCACATAGCACTGAGCTAATTACATATTGACGACCCCACAACTGAAGTTGGTCAAATACAGACAATCTACACCTGGGCCATGTGATTGATATCTTGCATTGTGTATTATAGATGGACTATTTATTTTTCTCAATTTTCCTGTCTCGGTTCGGTTAGGTAAGGCTGGACTTGCGAAACAAGAACAGCGCGAGCTGCTCGCGACAATGGTTGGCTAGAGCAGTGTGGTGGAGATAATATGTAAGTACCAATAATGTATATTTTTCTTAACTTGATTCATTTCAATGGTATAACCATCCATAAATAAACAGCGTAGGTCCTAATTATATTATTTTGAACCTCTAGTTCAATAACATAGTCTAATTTGTATGGCATAAAACGAAAATTTGCCCTAACTAAAGCTGTTGCACCAGAAATTCTGAAATCTCTGAGCAGAAATCGAACCTGCAAATTCCTAGGATCTTTACAAATTTATTTCACAGAATATGAATACAAATACATACAGAAAGAAGTGACGGCGGCCACGAGCCTTGCCGTAAAGACTTCACGTGAGATATATGCCTTCCCATACTTCGATGTACACTGCAACATTCGGCGCAAAGTAACAGCCCACGGTTAATTGATGCCCACGATGGATCTGTACCCATAGAACAACACAATAAACAACCGGCAGTTACCAAAGTCTGATATGATTATAATAAGCTGGGAAATCCAAGACCTGATGCACCGCAATCAGCACAAACTTCCACGGACGAACGAAATTTTGCACGTGATATAATCATTTTAGCAACACTTACGAGATGTTGACGACTATTACTGTCTTTATCAACGTTACACTAGATAATTATAACTAATTTTATGACCTGAATTAGATACAAAAATAAATTCATGTTAGGAAACGTCAATCAAAATAATGAGGCTACAGATTAAAATTAAAATCTTGTAACAAGTTTGACTTTGAGTTAAAGTTTGACGTTGATATAAATCCCTCAAAATTATTGAGCTCTATTATTTGCCCTATGAAATAAATAAAGAAGAAACTTATTTATGACCCCGAATAACATTTTTGTTACGTTATATACAGCAAATAACTTTTTAATGTATGTACTGTTTTAAATCATATAATTGTTTGGTTAATATACAAATGATTATAACAAATACAATGTTAGAATGCTGGTTTCGTATATATTATTGACACCAAAAAAAATTCAATGGCGCACAGAGAATTGCTATTCTATATGTATTATTTCTTATTGATACTGTTAGTGATTCGCAAATTTTTTATACATCTGAGACTACTACTACTAAGTTTTTACATATTAGACATCATTTGCAATTCATAAATACTGCCATTCGTTTAAACTTTGCATTTATATGGCCTAATAAAAGAAATAAAAAATATTGGTTATTTCTTTATATTTGTTTTTTATGGTGTTTAAAATATAGACGCCGTGTTATGTTTATGATCCAAGCACCAATATTGAGCCCCGGACATTATATACTAAACATAATAAGTCCATGCATTGAACCTTTAGGTAGGTTCAGCATCTATTTAATGTCTGTAGATATAATGAAACAAAGATCACTTTTTAGTCTTTAATCAAGCGACGCGTGTTACATGTGTGCCGGCCGAGACTGAACTCTCGCCGGTACATAATAATGCAATTCCACAAAATACATAATTATGTATATCCGATACGAAATATATATAAGGGTTGTTGAGGTATGTATGCTTGGTACACATATATGTTTCAACAACTCATATATGTATGAATAGTTAGCTTAGATTAGCTCAGATAGGTCGCGAATTGCATGTATCAGGCAACAGCCAAAGCCGAGGTGTGCTGCGCACCCTTGAGCTAGTTGTCAAAATAAAATCGGCTGAGTGCCTTAAGCGCTCGCCTTAGTAGTCCGGTGAAGCTGTTAAGACCTTACTTGGTCAATAGCGTAGTCAGTTCGAAAAAAAAAAACATAATTATGTCGCTACAAACCACGGAGTAAAGAATAAAGTCTTCTCTATCTTCCATGCTACAAACCCATTCCATGAGTATTTTAGTCTATGATTTATAAGAGCTGTCTATGTACATTTGTTTCACTCTGTGTATTTGAGTATTTTAGCTTGCGTACACGTCATTGGATTTGCAAAGGTTAGAATACTATTAGAAAAATGAGATTTTCTATAATAATTGCAATAGTAACATGTTTTACATTATCATTAGCCGAACAAGAGACCTTAGTGCTAGTGGATAATCTGAATATAAGAGAGACTCACTCTCAATTTTTCAAATCCCTACAAGGTAAGTAAATAACTACGCAATGAACATGTACACCGTTAGATACCGGTATATTTAACTTTGTTTTAAATTGCTGTATGAACTATTTCCAGATCGTGGTTATAGCTTGACCTTTAAGCTTGCCGACGATGCAAATCTAGTCCTTTCTAAGTACGGAGAGTATTTATATAAGAATCTGATAATATTCTCGCCGTCGGTGGTGGAGTTCGGTGGACAGATCGACAGTGAGGCCATAACAAAGTTCATTGATGATGGGGGCAATCTCCTCATGGCTGGGAATGCGGCCGCCGGTGACGTTTATAGAGAAGTCGCATCTGAATGTGGATTTGAGGTTTTTAAATATTTGATTATAGGTTTTTATTTAACCATTAGCCTCTGCCCGTGACTTCGTTCGCTTGGAATAGTTACTTTGGGCTAATACTTACACACAGCGGAAGCTCTCAAAAGGAAAATAAACCCTGATTTTAAAACATTCTTTATTGGCACTCCGTTCCTATTGGTCTTAGTGTTATGATATATAGCCTATAACCTTCCTCGATAAATGAGTTATATAACACTGAAAGAATTTTTCAAATTGGACCAGTAGTTCCTGAGATTACCTCCTACAATGTCACAAACCTACAAACTTTACCTCTTTATAATATTAATGTAGAAATAGATAATCTCATGCTGAACGTAGAAAGAGAGAGACTCACTCACAAGTGTACCTACGGCAGTGTTGTTCCATGTGACATTCAACATAGCAAGTTTACTTTTTTACTATACCTTAACATATGACTGGTCCTTAAATTGGCTATATATCTATTGACATACCATTTCTCATCATCTTATGTAGATAGGCTTCTGCTCATGTAGCTATTAATATTAATTATTGAGTTTTACACTCACACATACATAAGACTCTTCTCCAGTATTTTAAATATATTGAATAATAACAGTAATACTTTATTGTACACTGTAAATGTACTGTATGATGTAGGATAAGTCAAATGATATTCGTGTGTGGTTTGGTAGCCTTATTGCTTTGTGCCATTCTTTTGAGAAACTTAGAAGACAACTAAATGGAAAAAAAGATGTGTTAAAGACAAGTGTATACATCAATATACAACACAAATATGTCTAATACAAACAGTATATTTAACCTGGTAGAAATTCAGTGGACAGGTACATTGATATATTGATTTGAATATTTCTATACACAAGGACTGTTAAAAGATATGGATCAACACACAGTCTTAAATATATAAAAATCCAGTGTCATGATGTTTGTCCATGATGAACTCCAAAACTCAAATAATTTTTATGAAAGTTGGCATTTATGTATAATTTGGTCCAACTTAAGAGATAGAATAATTTATATTTGGAATAATGCCCTCAATATTTTTAAATTACAAATTCGATGAATTGTTTTTTATATCCTTAGCAGGCAAACGAACTGGTGGGTCACCCAATGTTAAGTGATCAACACCGTCCATAAACACTAGCAACACCAGTCGCAAGTGGATTACCAGCCTGTGTTTGAGGTAGGGAGAAGGGAGGTAGGCCTCCTGCGCTCTCACTGACCGAACGTCAATGTTGATTATTCAAACAGATGGCTCTTTAAATTAGTTTGTTAACAGGAAACTTTAGGGCCAACTGTTTATAGATGGCACCGCATTTCGATTTTCTTTTTCAATCCCAATTTTTTTATGGTGCACATGTTCTGTCACATTTTAATTCAACATTTAATAACTGAACCACAGCAATGTGTGTCCGTGTCAGCTAGTAAGTGTATATAATCTCTTTGGTGTACTATATAGTTTACTAAAATTTTCAGATGGATGAAGAATCTGCAGCAGTGATTGATCACTTCAACTATGATGTGACAGACGATGGTGAACACACCAGGGTCGTAGTCCCTCCTAAGAACTTGATCAAAGCTCCCACAATCGTAGGAGAGCAGAACACAAAGCCTCTACTTTTTGAGGGCACTGGACTGATTGTTGACAAGGATAATAGTCTTGTTCTTCCTATCTTGACTGCAGACTCTACTGCATACAGCTATAATCCTAAGAGTCAGGTCTGTACTGAACTTGTATTGTCTGTTAATAATTGTTTGAACATTAAAATATATTTGTAACCACATTGTGATACATGTTGCCTTTGAAAGTTTGCAAAATGTCATTTTCATATATCTTTCATATATCTTGTTCAAGACCAAGTTCAAGGAATACGGTATCTTGACTCCCAATACATTCTTGAAAATTTAATGTATGTCCCTAAGAACCTTGAAAAGCTAGATTTCGTAAAAAACCGGCACAATTTAAATACTAGAAATTGTGACAAACTGGTTGTCCCACGTTTTAGACTTAGTAAAACTGGTAATAATTTTTTGTGAAATAGTATTAGATTTTACAACAAAGTCCCAAGGGATATTACCGGTTTGCCGGATTGCGAATTTAAGCACCATGTCAAGCAGGTTTTAGGGTCAAAAGGCTATTATAGAGTGGATCAATATGTGAAGGATGGTGATGTCTGGTATTGACTCATCTCTGTGCATCCATTAAAAACGTTTGTGACATTTACTATTATATATAATATATTATTATTGTAAATATTATATATAATTGTTAAAAAGATTAACCAAATCGAGTTTCTTGCTGGTTCTTCTCGATGACTGGGTTGTTTTCCAAACCGGTGGTAGTTTTGACGTTCATGAGTGCCTTCTTAGAGCCTAAATTGAATAAACTGATTTTGATTTTGTTGTAAGGGTTATCATATGTATTGAAAATTGGATATATTAGGTGACACTTCAGTGGTTTCATAGTATGCGCTGGGTATCAGTGATATAATAAATAAAACTATTAGTTATGCTAAAATGTTTTTTAATAAAACGTAAATGTTAATCAAAAAGACAAGAAAACAGGTTTATTTTTCAGATTGATTCACTAATTCACTTTAAATGTATTATACTTTAAATGCAAGTAGGCTTTTAAAATTAACATTGAATAAAAGACTTCAAATTAGAAAACCATGGTATATCCAAAGCAAGTGTATGGTAACTTGTGTTTATACCAGTCCTTATATCCACATAAACACCAGAATTGTTCTATCTAGACACATTTAGACCCTTCAATGTTTGTTCGTAAATGGTTATTACAGTCTTTATTATAATTATTTACTAATTTTCAGGTTAAAGAATATCCCCATGCTGTGGGTCGAAAGACTGTCCTCATTGCAGCTTTGCAGGCCCGTAACAATGCACGGATTATATTCAGTGGTTCTTTGTATTTCTTCTCAGATGAAGCTTTCAATTCTCCTGTATCCAAAGTGCATGTAAGTTGAGCACCGTTATTAAAAATAATTGTAAACAGAACTATTCAAATGAAAATCTCTACATTAATAGACATATATTACAATTATTCTAAATATAATATTGTTTTTGCTCATTATTGTATAGTATATTGTATATTATAGTGTATTTTATAGTATTATTGTGTAGTATTCTAGCAAATACAAAGGAAAGTTGTGATAATGTGAAATAAATCTTTAAATTTAGTAATCTCTAATGTTGGTATTGATCATTCACACAGGGTGATAAATTGAAAGCAGATGTATCGGGTAACAAAGCTTTAGCTGTCCACCTCAGTGAATGGGCCTTCGGCGAGCGCGGTCGTCTTCGTGTACGCTCTGTCAATCACCATAGACAAGGAGAAAAGGAGTCCACCAATACTTATACTATCACAGATACAGTTGTAAGTATTACTAATGGTATATCCTTTTATTTGCTACTTATGATAAGGTATTATGTACCAAGGTTTTTATAAATGTACTATAATACTAGCTAGTCTACTTTCTACTTGTACTTTGGGCTAACACTATTCTCGAATGTCTCAAAAGGAAAAAAGAACATGATTTTGAAACATTCTTTATTGGTGTTCCGCTCCTATAGGGTATTAGTGTGATTATATATGGGCTATGAAAATATTTTCCAATTGGACCAGTAGTTCCTGAGATTAGTGCATTCAACCATACAAACATACCCTTCAGCTTTATAATATTAGAGATATTTTAGAGATTAATAATATTTTTTATGGTAATTACAGTTAAATAGATTTGTTTTGTTAACTAACTTAACATGAATCCTATAATGAAGGACTAGCTGATAATAAATATAACTTTTTTTCCACAAGGTATATAGAATTGAGATTGAAGAGCAGAAAAATGGCAAATGGCAACCATTTGATGCCAGTGATGTGCAGTTAGAGTTTGTCCGCATTGATCCCTTCATCCGCACTACACTTGACAAGAAGCCAAATGGAGTTTATGAAGCAGTTTTTAAAGTTCCTGATGTCTGGGGAGTGTACCAGTTCAAAGTTGATTACGATAGAGTTGGTTACACAAGGCTGTATCACTCAACTCAGGTTTGTCTTTTTATTTTTTATTAACTTTATACCTGAATGTTTTTTTTTAAATAATGATATACAGCAACAGTGAAAAAATCCTCTATTATAACAATTTTGGTAGTATATATTGTGTATTAGCTACCTTAGTAGTGTAGTTTTTTTTGTTGCTCCTATTATTATAGACAGGAAGTTAAGCTATTATAGATTTTTTTAAACATATATACCTACAACAAACCAAAAGAAATGATAAAATCATGACACAGACAGTTTGCACTTAAGTTTATTTACGACAATAAATTATAATTTTTATTACTTCTTTGTTACAGGTATCAGTGAGACCTTTGCAGCACACACAGTATGAACGATTTATTCCTAGCGCATACCCATATTACGTGAGCACCTTCTCCATGATGGTAGGCGTGTTCCTTTTCTCTTTCGTTTTTCTGTATTATAAGGAGGACTCGCCAAAATCTAAGAGTGAATAAATTAATTTTGTATTTATTTTCATCACATAATTCATATTTTAATGCACAAAATATTATGTGCAAGTGTAATTGTATGTTCTTTTATTTGTAATAAAATGATATGTGAAAACAATGAAATAAAAATATGATTAGAATACATACTTCGTTTTATTTAATTTTGGTTGTAGAATAAGAAATGGTTATATACTAAAAATAAATGTACTTTTTACGTTTATATAATAGTATGAACATTGAACTATTGACAACGAAGATATGTTGTATCTCGGGTTAGAAAATATTTCATTTTTTTAAATGTATAAATGACAGGTCAACTTTGACGTGAACGCAGCCATAACTAAAAACTGACATACCGCCAAGTTCTTGAACGCAACGGTTTTAAAAATCGCAATGGCATGCATGTCATATTTGGCTTTTGTATGAATTATTTTACAAAAATGATATAATTCATATAAATGTACACTTACGAAATTGTTTACTTAGCCTTATGAATATTTTATAGTGTCAAACAAATGCTCATAATAATTTAAAAGTGCTTTCGTACGAAAATCAACGTGGTTTGTGTAGGCAGAGTGAATTGGTGTCGCCGTATTTCTAATAGAATTATCATTTTATTACCTTTCTCGTAGTGTATCAAATTTATTACCAGCGTCGCATGTTCCGTCTAGGTTTGTCCCTCGATAAGCGACAGTGTTATTCGTTGCAGTGATGTGTTTACAACTTTAACTGTCCCAAGTAAGTGATATGATGTCATTGTGTTTAAAAAATATATTGGCTTCGTGCCCACCCGTTTTCCTGCTAGTCGTAGGAATTTGAGGAAATAGCTGCGCCCTAATAGCACAATGAACCCTTCAAAGTGTTGGGCAACCTGTTTGATTTATGTTAATTTAAAGCATTATTGTCCAAAGTTACTTTCTGAACCAGTTCCGAATGCGAAGAATGTGCAGTAGCGCTGATAGTGACGATTTAGCTCAATAAGTTTTTTAAATGATCACTTATTCTAATACAAGTGAACATATTCTAAGAAATTACAATATAGTGAAAGGTGTTAATTAGAAAATTTTATTATTTTTCATATTTTTGTAATTACTTACAAATGAGATATATAGAAAATTATATTTTACACGTAAATTATTTGTAAATTATATGTTGTCAAGGTGTTATGATGTAGAGTTTATAAGCCTGTGAAATGTTTAGTTAATTCATTCTAAAACTTGTAAGTTAATTGCCAACTAAGAATAAAGATCTGATAAACAGACTTATATGACCTAATTATTGTAGAAGCATTAAACACGGGTACATCTAACAAATATCTGTACATAAATAGTATAGATTCAACCTCAGGTGTAGTTAGAATTGATTAGTCAACACAGATATCAAAATAAATTCACTGTTGTCTGTAGGCATTCTATTTTATATTACTAAGACCTGATCATGTCATAGGTAATGTTTGGGATATATTTCACAGCCATCCCTTAAATCAAAATAAAAAAAACTTTACTCAGTTTAGGCACTTAGGAAGCACTCATGAATGTTACAACTACCACAACTTCGGGAAAACAACCTAGTCACCAAAAAGAACTGGTGAGAAATTTGATCTGGTTTATCTTTTCATCATACATTTTTGTACAAACATAGAAAGTTACATTTGTTTTTTGGAGGATGAGACTTAGAGATTCTTTCTAAATAAAATAATCAAATATTATATAGACTCATGACATTTATATAGACAAATATGCTGAAAATATTTAAATATTAAATTAATAGGAAAAACAATGTCAAACAATAATCAACTTACTCTGTTAAAGTAAAATATACAATCTTCTATTCACTAATAGGAAATTACAGTGTATATTATTAATCTTACTTGTAATTTTTTTTTATATATTTAAATTGGTTGTTTTTTGTTTTTAGAAAATTATGTTCAATCAGTGTAAGTAGGTAATATTACATAGTATTAAAAAAATAAGGTTTGATCTTAAAAAACATTTTGTGATATTCTTAATTTGAGGTATTACAAGAGTTAGTTTTTCAATTTATAGCCATAAGCAAGCACTAATTAGGATTATTAATGATCACTATGTTTTGAGTTTAATGGTGGATGGATATAGAGTAGAGGCGGACCAGAAAGGCTTAGATGGATTGTGTGAAAAATAATGTGTATAAAAGGTGTGAATACTAAGATGACATCTGACAGGGGAGAGTGAAAAAGGAAAGCACATATTGTGGTGACCCTACTTAGGTGGGATAAGAATAAGAAAATGAAGTAAGCACTAATTAACATACAATGAAACGCAGAATATTAATAAAACAATAATTATGAAAATTGAAAGCATACTTTTTCATATTACAAAGTTACGGCAACAAAAAAAGCAAGAGTTAGGAAGCAATTACAATGTACTAGTAAATAACTAAGACATACCATTGATAACCAAGCTAATTATGTCATGATGATAATATGTTTAGGTACTAAGTTAGTACTAAGTTGTACACACCTAATTGTGTTGTATTTTATAACTGTTATTTTACTACTGAAAACCATCCTTCCTACATTTTTTTGATAAATGATAGAAATGCTTCAACCATATTATCCGAGGGAAACAAATTTGTTTTTAAAATGATTACACAATTTAGGTTCTTCTAACTTTGAAATTAGTTTTAATTTTATTTTATACAGGTGATACTTTTAACTTCCTCTGCGTTGTTTATTTATTATCCTAACACTATATGTCATTTTCTAAAATAAAATCTGAGATACATATATAAGTTGGAACTATAATTAATAAGAAAAAATCATACCATATGAAGAAGCCATATAAAATGCATTTAAGGATGGGTTGGTTCTATACAAAGACAAAACTAAACCCCAATATATCAGTTGTAACTTATAATATTTCCTTAATTTAGGAGAGAGTGAAAGAAACTAGTGAAGATTGTATTTAAAATATAATAAACAATATATTAAAAAAAAATATAACATCAGACTGATATAATAAAATATAAAGTAAATTTTCAAAAAAAAGTATTAACCGACTTCAATATCGATCAATAACCCATAAGGCACTAAAAAGCGGAAAATAAATAGTTTATCAAAAATAAAACATATGAATATGTGTGCTACCTAGAGATGTACTGGAAGTCGGTACCAACCAAAATTTTTGTATTACAGAGACGCGAGAGTGGACTTAAACTTTGTACCTGTAGATGATATGATTTTCGGTTTGGTTGGCACCGACTTCCAATACATCTCTAGGTAGCACACATATTCATATGTTTTATTTTTGATAAACTATTTATTTTCCGCTTTTTAGTGCCTTATGGGTTATTGATCGATATTGAAGTCGGTTAATACTTTTTTTTGAAAATTTACTTTATTTTTCCATTTTTAGTGTACATAAATATATTTTACTAGCAGTGCCCGCGAACTCCGTTCCGCCTTAAGTATATTAAAATATGCGCATTTTTGCGGTATGGTATCTATCGGTATGGTATGCGATATGGTTTCAATTGGTTGTACAATAAGTAACGTTTGGTACGAACGCAACCTTTTCAGTAATCCGCGATAGTTTCTACCACCAACTCGGCTACCATCGCTTCACACATTATACACCTTAAGTAATGTAATTACAATGCTTGCGTCATGTTGCAACACAGCAACGAACATAAGCACAATAGGCTCCTAAGAATTGAAGAGTTTTTTTTATAATATTGGTGGCAAACGAACATACGGGTCACCTGATGGTAAGTGATCACGGCCGCCCATGGACAATTGCGACACGAGAGGAAACACAGATGCGTTGCCGGCCCTTAAGAAAGGAGTAGGCTCGTTTCTTGAAAGTTTTCTTACTTTGCCACGGATCCCATAATCAGAACCTAACCAAACTCTCATCAAACTACCCTTGAAGTACATCCTTTTCAATAAAAAATGAATCATCGAAACCGGTTAGCGTATTATTGAGTTATTCGTCTATTTGTCGTGTACACACTTAATGCAAATTTGAAACTTATACGGTTTTGCACTGGATGCCGTTGTCGGAACTGTACCAAATTAAAATGGGACCACACTGGAAGTACCAGCTTTCAAATAAAAGAAGAATAATCAAAATCGGTTCACCCAGTCCAAAGTTATGAGGTAACAAACATAAAAAAAAAAAAATTAAAAAAAAATACAGACGAATTGATAACCTCCTCCTTTTTTTGAAGTCGGTTAAAAATCTGGAAATTCATCCAAAAGAGTTGAAATCTATTTTACAGATTCTGGCATTAATTATGCACATTTTTCAATAAACAAGAGGTTACAAAACATACCACTGCATATTAATACTCTTGTATCAGTAGTGCATTAGTGGTTGTGAGAGATGATATCTTGATTGGATTTTACAATTATTCATAATCAATTAGTTTCATATATTAATCTATAATAATATTATAGAGGTAAAGTTTGTGAGTTTGTGACATTGTAGGGGGTAATCTCAGGAACTACTGGTCCGATTAGAAAAGTTCTTTCAGTGTTATATAGCTCATTATATTGAGGAAAGTTATAGGCTATATAACTATCACACATATAAATATTGTAACGCTAAGACCAATAGGAGCGGAGCACCAACCAAGAAAGTTTCAAAATCAGGTTTATTTGTCTTCTTAAGCGTAAGTCCAAAATGACTATTCCACGCGGACGAAGTCGCGGGTAGAAGCTAGTATCTTTATATATACATATAATTCTTCTGTTCGTGTGTATGTGACTGAATTACTGCTCAATGGAAGAACAGATTTTGATGAAATTTTTTGCATGTGTTCAGGTGTGTTCAAAAATAGTTTAGGTTCATAATTGGCCTCGGTAGATGGCGCTGCGGTTGACTTTTAGGGTTTTTTTATTAACAAGGGAGGACAATATCCGCTGGGCCTGCTAGTACTTTAATAAAAATATATCTATTTCTTTCTATACTTATTTAATGTAATGAGTGGTTTCAAAAATTTCAAACATATTTTACCTCCTTCTAGATAATATTTTGAAATATTAGATTAACACCTCTGATTGGGTAATCTTTGACAGCAGCAACACCTGTCTTCCATAGGTCATCAGTACTATGGCCGCTTTTAATAGCTTTGTAAGGCCAATCCAACTTAGATTCGTAATTTTAGTGTAACTTTATTAATTTATAGATAGTGTATCAAGCCAGCGGAAATGGATCCATCGCGGCGGCAACGCACGCAGAACAAAGCCACGGCTGAAGAGCAAGCCCTTGACCAGATCGCCAGAGAGGTATGCGAACAATCTTTTTATACCATGAGGTTTTTCTGTTTTTTTTTTTTTTTTCGAACGGATTACGCTATTATCCAAGCAAGGTCTTAACAGCTTCACCGAACTAAACAGCTCTTTTCTGGTTTTATTATTCAAAGACAGATAAGAAATTAGTAATTATAATACGTGTGTAGGATAATCCTACCTATTTTACACAATTTCATTTTATAAGTAAATTTTATATTTTATATTACATTTTATAAGTAAGTTTTATTTGAATAAAAATAAAACAGTGAACATTAAGCATTCCGCGGTTTCCCTTGTTTCATTTCGCTGATCCCTCTATTATTTACAATATTATTTTTTATCAAATATCACTATCAATGAATCATAAATACCTTGTCATCCCTCAGGTGTTTGTCTTAGTAGATAATTACAATCCTTTAATGATAAATATGTTATTCAATAATTTAAGTTGACAGTGAGTCTGTGTAACGATGTATTTTGAACAAAGTTTTAGAAAACAAAACTAAATTGAATTACACATATTGCTACATAAATAAGGAAATCTTTATACTTTTTGAGATAATAATGAAAAGAGTAAATAGTGGTAACAAGGAAATAGTACTTTTTCTATATACTTGTGCTTAATTTCGTAAGTACTTACATGTTTATGAAAATTTTACAAATATCGTAATGAATTGAAACATTTGAAGTATATGTATTTACATTTCACACTAAATATGCAAAGAAAAAACTTACTAAACTTAATAATTAATTACATACGTATTAATAAAAAGAAAATAAATGGCAAATGTAGTTACAAAATGTAATGTCAGTTCACTAAAAATCCACATAATAAGTTACATAAAAATAAAATGAATACCCTTATCAGTTGATATCCTAACAATTGCTGATAATATAGTCACTTCTGTATAAACCTTTATCAGTAATTACTTAGTATTAAAGTGCCTTGAATTAATAAATATGGATGCAATAACTTAATTATGTCCTTTTTGTTTATGATGTAGTGAAGATTAATATTGCGTTTGCTTGAATATTACTGCTTATTTGTTCTTTATTTAAAAAAATAGTGTGTGCGTGCATTAGAAATGTCACTTCAAAAAGTGGAAAAAGGTACTCTCCGGCGGGGAATCGAACCCCGGTCTCCCGCGTGACAGGCGGGGATACTTACCACTATACTACCGAAGATACGAACGAATAGACGAAAATAACGTTTCGGTTCACAGCGCGGTGAGGAATGACGTCGTAAACGTTTAACGCAACCTTGTTGGAAGTCTCATTAGAAGTTTCACTTCAAAAAGTATTATTCTGATATGAAAGAATTTACAATGCAGATGAATATGATATTCTATAAATTAATATCATATTGTATATGAGTATGTATTATATATAGTTTATGAGGGTAGATTGGATAGATTTACATCAGAATAACACAAGGGCTATGAATTATGAAGATATTGTTTTTTTTTTTATATATATTATAGGAGGCAAACGAACAGACGGGTCACCCGATGGTAAGTGATCACCGCCGTCCATAGACACTAGCAACACCAGGGGAGTCACAAGTGCGTTGCCGGCCTTTTTTAATATTTTCAAAAATATAACGATGCGTGTTAAGTTTCAACCAAAAAGAGTTATACGACGGTAATGGTACATTAACAGCATTTATAAAATTACAAACGCAGACGCAGTTGCGCTAGTGGCTGCTAGTGACGTAAAGTTACGAGAATAATTATATTATAATGTAGCTGTGCCCGCGACTTCGTCTGCGTGGAACCCAATATAAAAAAAATCTGTGACTAATAAAAGCATCTGAACGTATTAAGTCCATTTACTTATCTACTTTTCTCTCGTACTTAAGTCACGTCGTCATTAAAATTACAGTATTTTTTTTTATATAGTGAACCGATTTTAATGAAACCAATACTGAATGTTACACGAGGATATGCTTTATGATTTTCTTGGTGAGGTTTTATCGTGAACGCAGTACTTTAAGTGATGCGTCTCCAAACAAACGGACAGACAGACATACCTAAAAATGATTGAAATGTATTTTGATTACTTATTCCTAGACACTTGCAAATTTTTTTTTCACAAAAATCTAAAATTATAGACGCGTTAGATTAACGTTCTTACTATATGTATAGAAGAATTAATTACATCACAGAAAAATAATTAAAATGTTTTGGTAAATTGTACAATATAGGAATTGGTAAGAAATAGGATTTGATTATATTGGTACAATGATATTATTATGTCATATGTTGGTATATAATAATATGGGTAGGCCTTGTGAACTTCTAAAAGTATATAATTCATGTGGATATATTGGGAAATTAAAGCATTATGTTGGGATAAAAATAAGATTTGTGGAGAGTAACACAGGGGTACAAATAATCTCACCTGTATACAACAACTCGCTTCTCAGTTTCGAATGATGATCGGCGCCCGAACGGCCGCATATTCGATCCAAATGATGCACAGTGGGTCGACTTCGCTGCGCTATGCCCAAAACGTAAAATATTTCTCGTTACGAAAAAAAAAAAATCGATACCATCATCGTTGCGTCTGTAAAATCTGTTAAAGAGTTCATAACATTATTTTAATTCTCTGAGATTTAGCTTTTTAAAAAATCTTGTATGCCTATAATAATGTTGATATTACTTGTAATATTAATTTGGACTACATCGTGGTTTACACTCTTTTTGGTACTTCTTTTACAAAATTGATATGTTATTTATCAACTCAATCATTAAATATGAATTAAATAAGAATCAAGTTAAATACGAAATCTCCTTATGTGACAAATTCTGATTATAGAATATTTATAGATTTTTTGCAGTACTAAAATTACTTTAACCGTTTTTACTATTAGAAAATATTACGTAATATGTATTTCGACATAAAATGAATAGTAATTTTAATTAATATATGATATTAGCTAAAATATTGTTATTTCTGTTCACTTATGTAGATGTATTATTAAGTTTGTCTGTGTTCGTATGACATAACCTCCCAAGTATTTTGCATTCGCTGTTAGCTTAGAATACGTTCTGTATTCTAGATTTCATATTGCTATACTTATTGTAAGTTATGAGATCATTTGTAGTCGTACTCAAATATAAGAATTTGATATAATGCATGCATCCAAAGGATGTATGACGGATGTTATGGAAGACGAATGAACGTGATAAGAAAGAGAATTTTCCCGGAGTTTGATTTTATCGAACGTACAATGATACAACTGGTTGTAAATGTTTATGTAATTATTATATAGATAATACGTGTCCGGGTTTTGCGGTTTGTGGGCGGACATGCTTCATTTTATATGATGTCGTCGTATCTTAGATTTGTTTTACAAACAATGAAAAGCGTTGAATATCTGTTTTCCTTATAATATATCGATGTTACCTTGCTTCGTAAAACTTTTCGTTTTACGTATCTCTCCGTTTATTATTATGCTACGTCCTGTTAAAATGAAATTCACGATTTTTTGATCGTTATAATTATAACAATGTTTGTCGCGCGAAATGTAAAATAGTATATAGCATTCAGTGTCCTAAGTAGAAATAGTAATAATTCTCACCTTTAGTCTTGGTCGAGCAGTTGGGACCGGTGGGATATCAATCTGATGTCCGCAGGTTCGAACCCCGGCATGTACCAACAAATTTTTTGGAATTCATGTACATTTACTAATTTACTAATTAAATCGGCTGATGGCGAGGGAAAACATAGTGAGGAAACCGGAACCTGAGAAAGGTTTTTGTAGTTGCACCCCATGTGGGAAAATATAGAACTGTGGATTCCTCGGAGTTTTTTTTATGTCATAGTTGGCAATGAACGTATTAAGTCCATTTACTTATCTACTTTTCTCTCGTACTTAAGTCACGTCGTCATTAAAATTACAGTATTTTTTTTTATATAGTGAACCGATTTTAATGAAACCAATACTGAATGTTACACGAGGATATGCTTTATGATTTTCTTGGTGAGGTTTTATCGTGAACGCAGTACTTTAAGTGATGCGTCTCCAAACAAACGGACAGACAGACATACCTAAAAATGATTGAAATGTATTTTGATTACTTATTCCTAGACACTTGCAAATTTTTTTTTCACAAAAATCTAAAATTATAGACGCGTTAGATTAACGTTCTTACTATATGTATAGAAGAATTAATTACATCACAGAAAAATAATTAAAATGTTTTGGTAAATTGTACAATATAGGAATTGGTAAGAAATAGGATTTGATTATATTGGTACAATGATATTATTATGTCATATGTTGGTATATAATAATATGGGTAGGCCTTGTGAACTTCTAAAAGTATATAATTCATGTGGATATATTGGGAAATTAAAGCATTATGTTGGGATAAAAATAAGATTTGTGGAGAGTAACACAGGGGTACAAATAATCTCACCTGTATACAACAACTCGCTTCTCAGTTTCGAATGATGATCGGCGCCCGAACGGCCGCATATTCGATCCAAATGATGCACAGTGGGTCGACTTCGCTGCGCTATGCCCAAAACGTAAAATATTTCTCGTTACGAAAAAAAAAAAATCGATACCATCATCGTTGCGTCTGTAAAATCTGTTAAAGAGTTCATAACATTATTTTAATTCTCTGAGATTTAGCTTTTTAAAAAATCTTGTATGCCTATAATAATGTTGATATTACTTGTAATATTAATTTGGACTACATCGTGGTTTACACTCTTTTTGGTACTTCTTTTACAAAATTGATATGTTATTTATCAACTCAATCATTAAATATGAATTAAATAAGAATCAAGTTAAATACGAAATCTCCTTATGTGACAAATTCTGATTATAGAATATTTATAGATTTTTTGCAGTACTAAAATTACTTTAACCGTTTTTACTATTAGAAAATATTACGTAATATGTATTTCGACATAAAATGAATAGTAATTTTAATTAATATATGATATTAGCTAAAATATTGTTATTTCTGTTCACTTATGTAGATGTATTATTAAGTTTGTCTGTGTTCGTATGACATAACCTCCCAAGTATTTTGCATTCGCTGTTAGCTTAGAATACGTTCTGTATTCTAGATTTCATATTGCTATACTTATTGTAAGTTATGAGATCATTTGTAGTCGTACTCAAATATAAGAATTTGATATAATGCATGCATCCAAAGGATGTATGACGGATGTTATGGAAGACGAATGAACGTGATAAGAAAGAGAATTTTCCCGGAGTTTGATTTTATCGAACGTACAATGATACAACTGGTTGTAAATGTTTATGTAATTATTATATAGATAATACGTGTCCGGGTTTTGCGGTTTGTGGGCGGACATGCTTCATTTTATATGATGTCGTCGTATCTTAGATTTGTTTTACAAACAATGAAAAGCGTTGAATATCTGTTTTCCTTATAATATATCGATGTTACCTTGCTTCGTAAAACTTTTCGTTTTACGTATCTCTCCGTTTATTATTATGCTACGTCCTGTTAAAATGAAATTCACGATTTTTTGATCGTTATAATTATAACAATGTTTGTCGCGCGAAATGTAAAATAGTATATAGCATTCAGTGTCCTAAGTAGAAATAGTAATAATTCTCACCTTTAGTCTTGGTCGAGCAGTTGGGACCGGTGGGATATCAATCTGATGTCCGCAGGTTCGAACCCCGGCATGTACCAACAAATTTTTTGGAATTCATGTACATTTACTAATTTACTAATTAAATCGGCTGATAAAAAGGGAGAGGAGAGGGGATGGGAGGTCGGCCCCGGCGCTCTCACTGACCGAACGAAACGCAACAATGCAAGCACTGTTACTATACGTCGGTTTTCTATGAGAGAGTGGTGGTACCCCGGGCGAGCCGACCCATTCATGCTAACACCAGTAATAACATTTGAACAGTTTGAAATCGCTAATACGTCGTGGACTGGCGTGGTGATTGTGCTCATACCTTTCTTCGTTGTTCTGCTTATGACCTTGCAATGGGTCTCTAGGCTGATAATGGTGCAGACTTTTCGTGTTTTCTGCGGTTTGTATTTTTGTTAGATAGGCTAAGAGCTAGAGATTTCTTACAGCGTCAGATTATACATTTTAGTGCACATTATGGTCTGGTATATAATTTAAATTTATAATTTTGAAGCCAATATTGAATCATTTTTGCTGTCGATATAATTTTGTGTAATACCTCATTAGGGGTTAGTATTATTTAAAAAAAAATTTTTTTGACAACCAATCTTCTATACGATTACTGCCATTGTCGAGTAAATACAATAATATTACAAGTATCTTTTTATAATTCCTATGTTCTTACAAGATGGTTGTTAGAACTTTCCGAGGAGATTTTGCGGCATTTCAAAATTCGTGCACTGTGGTATTATTTTCCATCGAATTCACTTGTGCGCAATAACGGAACTATATTACATAAAATGCCACCAGTATTGAAAAATACAGAGTCAAATAACACAACATTATGAATAAAATATAAGAGCCACTACATGACAGACTAAGATCCTGTTAAAAACTTTCCAGTTTTATTTTTTATTTGGTTTTTTTATCAATACAATATAAGCGTAAATTTTACAGTTTTTTGTTATTCACTTTGGCAGTGTACATTTTATGTTTTGAAACACTGTGCAGTTTGACACCTGATTGTGGCTGCAGTAAAATATCACTCGCGATCAAAATAGACTTCCGCGTGTACACACATGCACAGCTCTTGTTACATTGTACGATATCGCTTAAGGTATTATTATTATGGATCTTTCAACCCGCATTTATTGTTTAATAATTGTTTACAGTAATTTTAGACACGCGAAAATGTTTTTGTTTTTAAATTTTTTGTCTGTATTTTTTAATACTTTTGTCAACTTTTACCCGGTTTAGGATAAGGCTGTAAAATGCTTATTATTACTGCTAAGTCTATATGGAAAGCACAGTGATATGAATCCTGGAAAAAAAATGCGAAAAGTCTTATATCTGGCAATAAAAGGCATATCAGAATCTGTTAAGACGTATCGAAGGTTAGCCTGGAGTAAACAGTAAACTGATTAATTTTATTTATATGTATAGATTTATTCACAAACTATTTATTATTTATCCTATATGTTTGTTACAGTGTATGTGCTGCTAATTTATGTGGTATATAATGGTTTTGTTTTACTTGTGCACCCTGAATACTCCCGATTATAGTGCATGGAACATATCCATACAAAAGTTGCCTGGAAGTGATTGCTACTAGCAATAAGGCCGCATTTTGTACTATACGAAATGATAAATTTATCTCCTGCCAAAAATATCGCTCAAAGCGCTTAAAGGAGTTTTCATTTAAAAATGTACCGTTGTCGACTCAGTGATTTTATTAAGTATGCGGTGGTGCCGTCTTTTTATCACGGTTTTATTAGCTTCACCTGTATGTATGTATGTACCCCTTTGAGCTCGATTTTGTCCTACTTTGAACGATTAGACTTAATTCAAACTTTGCACACCTGTCAAAGGTCGATGACAATGCAATAATCCGAAAAAAAAGTTAAAAATATTAAAAAAAAATTAACTGAAAGATGAAAAATAAATAATAGTTTTTTTATTTTATTTTTTATTTAAATTTTATTTTAATTTTCTGTAAGATAGCTTATCAGTTCTAACTGTTTACGGATTATTTACCATCAAATGGAATACTGCATGATGTTGTTTGGTCAAAGAAAACAGATTATACGAAATACATTCGTCTCTAATTGGTCGTGTAAGATTTATTCTGTCTTCGAGTCTGAATACCGTTGTTAGTCTGTGTATCATTCCATAGGTATCCTGTGAATTCATTATTATATTAGGAGTTAGGGTTGTCACTATTTTCTAGTAGGAGTATTAAAGTTGACAGTCTCATCCTTATTATCAACACTTGTGTAACTGCTTATCGTCTTAAATTAAATACATATAATAACAGAAACTATTTTGGTAGTAAATACCACTTCATACGATTTCACAAGAACAAAGCTATATATATTAGTAATGGTTAAAAAGATCGCTTTCAAATTACAAATTAGGGTTACGTATCTGTTATAATGAAGCGTTAGCATTAGAAGCCATTTCTGTAATTATGAGTAATAAACATTATATTACAAAGAAAAGAGTATATTAAACTCTCGAATAACTTATTCTTGATTAATTACGGTAAACGGTTAGGTGATTTCCCTCTCCTCTCCCCAGAGACTCCCATTCCCCCCAAACATAGGCCGGCAACGCACTTGCGACTCCCCTGGTGTTGTTAGTGTCTATGAACGGTTGTGATCAATTAACATCAGGTGATCCACTTGTTCGATTGCCTCCCATGACATAAAAAAAGGTGAAACTTGACAACCCTTAGTCGTTTGGACCTGCATAACGCGCATGCGTCGCCGGTGCATAGTCGAAACAAAACGACATTGCGAGCCAAAATAGATGCTTCATACACATCCCGGAGCCGCGGACATTCGCGCTATTTCAGAAAGCTGCAGACCCCTTTACATTATTTTTTTATCACATTGCACTGCGGAATGCTACTACATGTGGATTTTGTATATATTATAGAAAGTTACATTATTCGTTTTTTGAACAGATTTGAATTAGTTTTTAAAAGTTGCGTTATCCTTCTTGCACATACGTTATCAGGCATAAAAGGGTACTTACTTTTCATCCACCCGCGGACAAAACCTAGTCTTAAATATAACACAAATGTACTGATTACCTGGCATATATGTATGCATATTGATCCCAATATTATTCCTCCGTATTATTGTAAGTTATTAAGGATGTATTTATAACGTCCATGACAGAAGACACTCTATATTTGATGGATGTGTTACGTTACGGACGTTTGAAGTTACGCACTTCTCGCAGTTCACGGACTAATGATGTTTGGACAACATACAATGTAAATAAAACTGCATCTAATTGTAGATGTTTTGTTTAAATTAAGCCCCTGTATACTTAGTTGAATTTATATGTTGTTTCGGTTTATTTAGAAAATCATAAATGTTGATTTTTTTGTGGTTGTGAGTGTGAGTGGTTGAATTTTGAGAAAACATTGAAAGATACCTTATTTGTGTCAACGAGTATACGAATAAATACAAAATTTCACACAAATGTGACCAGAGAAATATCACCTTTTCATATGTCCTTTTCGAGATATCTCTTCTAAAATGATGTCTGTAATGAAAAATCGACAACCTCCATCAATTTCAGATTTCTACATTTAGTCATTTGAGCTGGATAATAAATATAGCCTATGTTACTCAGTGATAATGTAGCATTCCAATGGTGAAAGAATTTTTGAAATCGGTGCAGAAATTTTTGAGTTTATTCGTTACAAACAGACTAAAATACAAATCGTTCCTCTTTATAATATATATAAGTTTTTTTTTTTATAATAGCACGGCAAAATTACTGCACTGTGCCTGATGGTAAGCACAGTACAATCCAAAAACAATGGCGACCACCGAGTGACACACTATCCATCGCCGGTCGCCGCTGTCATGCCGGCCTACGAAAAGCTGGATATGCACAGGCTGATCCCGAAACGCGACCCGCAAAAGCGAATCACTATGACGGGCTTTTTCGCCATATCCATGGTGGTTGCGACCCAGTCAGGCTGTAAAACCCTACCACCCCGTTTTCGCCATTGCCTCGTTCGTTATTCAGCAGGGTGCGCCACGCGCAGGTGAGGTTGGCTTGGATGTCTCAAGTCTTCGATGTTATTCGAGACCCGTTGTGCCCGTTAAATATTTGCTTTCCTTTCTCATTTATTCCCCATACGTTGGAAAGCTTTCAAACCGTTCACTGAGTATATGTATTGATTGATGCCTGTCGGGATCATCATAAGCGTTAACAGTTAACGATGTAGCGTTAATCATATGATGTCTATAAAAAGCTTTATAAGGAATGGCCGTGTGAGTGATTGATAGCATCGTCTCGTCTCTGTCTTTATTTAGCATGTGCGCGAGATAGATGCGTTTAATAATAAACACTCGAAGAGGAAAGGGACTTGTACTATTCTTGATTAAAATCACAGATGGTGTTAAAATATTGTTGAATTTCTTAATGAAGAATGACTAAGACTTACAAAATGTTATAAATAGATTGAAATATAATCATTTTTTTTTGAATTCATAATAATATTTCTTTGATTCGCGTCACTTTGTGGTAATCTTTCCTTTGGCGACAGATTTTCAATAGTACTAATGACATACCGGCGGAAACGGCTGTACAGAATATGACATATACTTAGTCTGGCCATAAATACTGTTACAATTAAAAATAAACAAATTATTACATTTGAATTTGGAATCTGTCTTTTTTATATGATTATTCATTGAGTTTTCTCATTTTGGGGCCAATACATTGTACAATATTTTGCGATAATAAAATGGCCACTCCATTTGAAGAAGATTTTCCTTTCCATGATGAAGAGAACTGAATTGCTGTGATTGCATTACACAAAGTAGGTATGGAGCCAAATGCAATATTTAAAACTCTCCATACGCTTGGTATTAGTAAAATGTTTGTGTACCGGGCTATTAATAGGTACAATGAAACCTCCTCTGAGAAACCTCTGAGAAAAAGATCTGGGCGTAAGGGAAAGAATTCGAAGAAATCCTGTCCGAAACAAAATATTTTGGCTCGGGAGAAGAAGATAACACCTAGATCCATGTCGCGTATTTTAAAAGATGACTTAGGACTTGCAGCCTATAAGAGACGTAATGGTCATTTCTTCACTGACTTGAATAGGGTGGTAAAATTGAAACAACTAATGAAGCGGTACGCAAAGGGAGGTCACAGAAAAAAATTGTTTTCGGATGAGAACATTTTTACAATTGAGCAACATTTTAACAAACAAAATGACCGTATTTATGCTCAAAGCTCTAAGGAAGCGTTCCAATTAGTCGACAGATTGCAACGTGAGTACTATCCGACTTCAGTGACGGTTTGGTGGGGTATTAGCTATGAAGGAGTGATTGAGCCATACTTTTGTGAGAAAGGTATCAAAACACCATTCATGAGAAGGTAGTGAAGCCCCTTAACAACACCATGTTCAATAACCAAGAATGGTCCTTCCAGCAAGACTTGGTGCCGGGTCATAAAGCTCGGTCTACACAGTCTTGGTTGGAAACGAACGTTTCGGACTTCATCAGAGCTGAAGACTGACCGTCGTTTAGTCTCGATCGTAATCCGCTGGATTATGATTTATGGTCAGTTTTAGAGTGCGTGCTTCTATTGATAACTAGTCTCAATGTTTAAAGGTCCGTATTGCAGCCAATGGAGACCACTTCGAATAAGCTTTTTATATTTAAAACTAGCTGACCCGTGCGACTTCGTCTGCACCAAAACGGTTATCACCGGTTTCAATTATATTTTTAAACCTAAAACCCGATTGCAGCCACACCTACAGTTTCCAATTGTAAATCCAAACTATCAAGGGGCTCACTCAAACATTTACCCAGATGGTATGTGATAAATCTTTTAAAATAAGCCTACAACCCGTTCGTAGCGTCATCTACGGGGTTCAATTAAGATAAAAACTAACCTACAAATATTGGCGGTAACGTAAAAAAATAACTTGAGGGGTCTATGGACCTTAATAAAATAAGCAACTGGTTTAATAAATGGCGTATTAAAGTGAGTGCTAATAAATCAGTGCAAGCCACCTTCACCCTGCGTAGAGAAACTTGTCCTCCTGTTAACCTTAGTGGTAGAGAATTACCTCAGTGTGATACAGTCAAATATCTTGGGCTACACTTGGATCGCCGGTTGACTTGGCAGAAACATATAGAAACAAAACGCAAAGAGGTCAATCTCAAATACAAGGGCCTGTACTGGCTCCTGGGAAGAAACTCAAAGCTGTCACTTGACAACAAGCTCTTAATCTACAAGGCTATTATAAAACCAATCTGGACCTATGGGATTCAGTTGTGGGGAGCCTGCTGCGAATCCAACATAAATAAGATTCAAAGGACACAAAACTATATCCTCAAGCAAATAAGCAATGCTCCCTGGTTCATTAGAAACAGTGAAGTACACAATTACCTGAACATGCCAAAAGTAAAGGACGAAATTAACGCATATGCAAATAAATACAAGACAAGACTGATAAACCACCCTAATCAGTTGGCTGTGCAGCTCACATTACCCGACTGTGTGAATCGCCTGAAACGGCGCAGAACCCTGGATCTCGGCGGCGCTGAATGAGCCAATATATTAATATGGAAGATATTCCTATTGGGGAATATCTCCTCACGCACGATAATCATTCAACTCATCTGCTCATAGTCGGAAGGACTGATCGCATGATATAATATTAATAAAAAAAAAATATATATTCTAATAAATACATTAAACTGGGTTTGTTTTTAAATATTTTATTTAAACACATAATATATTTAATCTAACAAGATATCCAAGAATGATCTTAATGCACTCGAAATTATTTATTACTAACTGACCCCTGCCCACTTCCCTGGAAGATTAAACATTTATAAAAAAATACTTTTTGTGACTTAAATGTAAAAGTTAGGCATATGCTGTCGGTGACTTTTTTGTAGGCATTATCAAGCTCTCCAACTTTTCTCTAGCATTCAATCATATATCTCTCATCTTTAAGGCAGCGTTCGTAAGAAACATTTTTGTTCGATCGTTTTTTCTCAGACTTAACTTTGCAAATCGGACTACCACAACAGAGTCTTTCTATTTTTTGGGTTTATATATAACCTATGACTCTCACAAATAACGTGACTTTCTATTGGTAAAAGAATTTTCATAATCCATTTAGTAGTTCCAGATACCCTCTACAACCTCACAAACTTTACCCTTTATATTAGTTTAAATTATTATGATCTATTACTTATTTAATTTCATTACAATATTTTTAAAGGTGATAAGTTTATCATATTATATGTCTGGAGTAAATGCCAGTAATAAAAAAAACTGTATGATGGCAAATAAATATGTTGACGCGATACTCTTGAAATATTAGAAATCACATATATTTCACTGATTGTTTCATTTAAAACCAGTTCATTCTTCTTTTTAAGAACCCTACAGTACACTGGAAGATATAAACAAGCTCATGAGAGGTTACTGAATATACACCTCAAATACCTTCTTATTCATAAATCATTTGGGATCCCAGGTGTAAGATACAACTCCCTCCAGTACTACATTAGTGAAAAACAATCTCATCTTGTAGAAATATTTTAAATTTAGCAGTTTGATATTTTTAATAATGCATGAGTAACAAATTAATATAACTAATTTGTAGAAAATTACCATCAGATGATAAATCCTCATATCTATCACTGTCCTCATCTGATTCTGCATCGCGGTCATCTTCATCTTGCGAGAAGTCACCTGTGCCAGGGCTTAACAAACCTCCAGATAAGGACGATGCAGATCCTGCCTCTGCTAGTGAACTAGTAGATAACAGATGTTTACGTGGTTCTCGACGTTGCCATATCTGTTAAATTATACAGTTTACATCATATTGCATTCTTTTAAATGTCCCCGAGTTGAAGTGGAACATAGAGACTAAATGTTGGAGCAACATAGTTGAAATGTGTGTGGCTACTACTTAAAATGATACTACTCACAATATATTATTCAAACACCACAGACTCTGCTTGCATAATAGAATCTGGATAAAATCATATCAAGCATAAAAATGTATATATGGTACTCAAGAATTGAAATGAGAGAATGGATTATTATATACAGATATTGTAATATGTAATTATTTTATTTCCCTTTAGTAGCAAATTTTAAGAATTAAACATTTTACAATTAGTGTACGTCCAGAGTGGACGCTATAATCGAGCTTCGAGCGTAGCATCACGTCCGGTGTTCGTTTCAAACATATGCATTAATACGTGAGTGTCTTGAGTGGCGCGCGAGCGTCGCTCTTGGACGCTGGACGCACCACAGATTCTTATTAGAAAACGGCTTGCAGTAACAGAACTAATTTTTAAGGTGTTGATAATTGTCACTAGTCTAAAACCAAGAGATGGGACACTTTGAGCTAATCTTTTGTTACCTTTATATGAACTAGTAGCAGAAACTAATCATTGTAAATTAATTCTTAAAATTATATTATATGTCAATTAGCTGTGCTCGCGACTTTGTCCGCCTGGTACCTGTCGGCCTGGTACCTGATGACTAATAAATCAGTGACTAAGAAAGTCATCTCAATGTATATCTAACTACTACCTACTTTTCTCTCATACTTAATACACTTGTCATTAAAATTACAATAACTTTTGATAAACCGAACCGATTTTAATGAAAAAAAATACTAAATGTTACTCAAAGATATGCTTTATGACTTTCTTGCAAAGGTTTTATCTTGAATGCAGTATTTTTGCAGTGATGCATTTTCATAATAAATGTTATTTGCAATAGATTTTTTTTTATTTGTTTCATTATTTATGGCTAGACTAGGTAGTTTCAGTATACTATTTGTTGATCACCAAATATTCCTATATAAAGGATAAGAAATTATTATAACGTTATTATTCTAATGAGGGCTTAATCGTTTGCGCGACTATATCGCCTAAGTAACATACAAATATAAACTTAACAGTAGCTTAGACTTTTTTTAAATAATTCTCTAGCAGATCTCGAGATAGGGTCAGATAATAAGGAATCATACAAACCAGTATGGAACGAACCAGACGCATTAAGTCGAGATCCTTCGCTTTTTTTATTTTCATTATCACGTAAATGTTACAAGTTTTTATAGGTGGTAGAGCTACACTGAAGCTATTAATGGTTTCAGCATGAATGGGTTGGCTCGCCCCGGATAGTAGCATCTTGTTACAGAAACCCGACGTGAAGTTACAGTACTTGCATTGTTGCGTTTCGTTCGGTCAGTGAGAGCGCCGAAGGCCCACCTCGCTTTCCCTTTCTCCCTAAACCCAGGCTGGCAACGCACTTGTGACTCCCCTAGTGTTGCCAGTGTCTATGGACGGTGGTGATCACTTACCATCAGGTGACCGGCGTGTTCGTTTGCCACTATTTTTTTTTAAATAGTCAACGATATTATAACTAAAAAGCTACGTCATAAAAGTTTCGACAGCGCCTTGTTAAAATTGGCTAATTAACTTATTTTTGACGGCTGCCCTGTCGTCAATCCGCCCGTATCTTCTAAGCAACATATAACTAGTCCTTGTCTATATGTATATATCTCGTACAGGAAGATTTCTATGAGGTGATTCGATCGTGTTTATTACAGTTCGTTTTAATTCCAATTTTTATTACGCAATGCAATCTGTGCCAATTTCCTTAAACTGATCGACGACTGCGAAGCGTGCGGACCGAACGTAATAAAGGAAACGTTGCTTCAGGTCAACGGTTTCCGCGAAACAACGGGAATATCTTGACGTATATACTATGTGATTTTAGAACGTTTATTTAAACTGTTAAAATTTAAACGCCGCCCCTTAGAAACCAAATGTAGAAATACTTTTTATCTAATAAGTACTTCTTAGAAGTGTTCGGAATATTGGTGAGTAGAAAAAAAAATTGAGAACAAATATTTTTTACAGCAAGCAATTTTTCTATACGAAATGGAAATGTCTGTTATTTGTCCGGTTAATTTCGGCAACGGATAAATCGGTTTTGACGACCATTTTACTGTCATATTGAAAACCTTTCAATGTTGTTCAGACACTATAGGCTTTTTTTAGTAAGAGAAAATTCAAATGAGTATACAGGATTTTTGTGCGAACATAATAACCCAATCAACAATTGCATTGCTTTGTTTACGGTTAACTGAGAGAAATGTGATTTTTGAAGTTAAATATGCGGGTTTTGACATTCTGATCACCAAGCTTTCTGTGTGACGAAAATAGGTGAGGGAAATACTGTGTCAGGTAGAGTGTTAAAAACATCGGTTCTTATCCGATCGCCGAAGTTAAGCAAAGTGACACGGATGGGTGACCGTTTGGAAACACCGCATGGCGTTGGCTATATTGCTGTATTTTTTTAAAGTAAAATGTGTACCTGTAATACAGAAGTTTCGCTTCTATCGTGTGCCTTCACGACTCACTTTGTTTTTTTTTCATCATTGAATATCACTTGTTAAAATATAGTTCAAATAATGTAAAGTCTTACACGTTAGAAACCTTGACAGCGTTGTTAAATCGAACTAAATAGAGAAACTATATAATTAAGTCCGTTGAAACGAATTATGTACAAAAGAAAACTTATTAGGAGGTGTTATCGTGAAAATTAATGCTGATTTGTTCGTCGGTGCATAAAACGTACATTTATATCTGCGTGTTTTCCTTTTAACGCGGTAGTAATAAAGCACGGAACCTTTATATTATAGCTACTGTATATGAAACTCCACGTGTGGTCATTTAACTATAAATCGAAGCAAATAAGAGGAAATCTATTTACAGCGAAGCCACTCGTGCCCTTATTACCGCTCGTATTAGAATTCTATGTTCCGATATGGTGAGACGACTTGGTACATTTACCTGATTTATGTACTTCAATGTTTTCAACTTGACTTAATTATAACATAACCTAATTCCTTTTTAATTATTTGTTTATTGAAATGCAGCTCACTTGTTTTGGTATATCACTAAGTAATCTATATTGGGTAAAGACAAACTATTTTTATTCATATTACAACCTTTCTTTTTACTTCCAATGTTTGTTAGTTTGTTTAGGTCAAATCTTGTAAGCAGAAACTATTAGTTCTACTACTACTGTCAGTAGTACCACTTTTTTTAAGCTCTACCACCTAGAACCTGTAACTATAATATACACTTCGTTGCTTCTCTGTGTGAGTTGCATACTATTTATATCCTATTAGTGTTGCCCAAATGCAAGACCAACACGAGACTTAGCTAGGTCTTAGTTTTGGTCTTGGAGGAAAAGTCTCCTAAAGCTTGCTATTTACTAAACACGTTAGTAGTGATCTTAGAACAATGAGACAGAGTAGCATTAAAGCTTGTATTGGCAAAAACAAACTTTTAATTTCACTTAATTATTAATACTTATTATTTAACACTGAATAATAATTATGAGGATTATGAGTGTTATGGACCGAGTCTGGGAATGAACTGCCGGGTGGTATCGAGGACCGTGAGAGGACTCGGAAAGTGCTGACGTTAGGTACTGGGAAAGGTGCTAGTTAGGAAGGGATATAGTTCTGTGGTGTTAGAGAAAGGTCAGCATATTAGGGTACAAGGTTTGTGCACTTTATGGTATTATTTATATTGGAATTATTATTTTAGGTCCATTATGAATTTCGGGGCGTTACCGGGATATATATATATATATACATATACGAGAACCCGGTATCCCACCGCTGCCACCAAAATGTTATACGGGATTCTAAAAATCCCTTTTTAAAAAAGATTTATTCACTTGATATAATATATTTATTATTTGACAAAGATTTGTTCACTTAATTATTAATACTTATTATTTAACACTGAATAATAATTATGAGGATTATGAGTGTTATGGACCGAGTCTGGGAATGAACTGCCGGGTGGTATCGAGGACCGTGAGAGGACTCGGAAAGTGCTGACGTTAGGTACTGGGAAAGGTGCTAGTTAGGAAGGGATATAGTTCTGTGGTGTTAGAGAAAGGTCAGCATATTAGGGTACAAGGTTCGGGTATAACAGCCCCCCGCGTAAAATAAAACTTTCGCAGTAAGACGCAAAGTTTTAAGAGGATGATCTTAAACGAGGAACAGACATTTCTATTCTCTCCTCAACATCAGGATCAGGAACTGTGTCTTGGGAGGTATGGAAGGAAATTACAGTTTTACAAAATTTCTTATACAGTAAACTTAAAATTATGATTATAATCGATAAAATTATACAGTAGGTTAAAATTGGATAAGTTGAGTTATATTCTAAAACAAAATTTGGATCTTCTAATAAGTTATCTATTGATGATAAAATTTGATTGTTAACAACATCTAAATCTTTTAAATTATCCAAATTGGTTTCAACAATTTTCACATGTGGTATGTTATTTAAATTAAGTCTCTGAATATTACAACAAGTATCAGTAATAATATTAAAATCGGATCTTACAGGGGTTACATTAATCTTAGTATTTATTTTCCCAAATAATTCTGTATTTCGGCATGTGGCCGTACATTTAAGAGGTAGGTTTAATAAACCTGTACCTGATATTTTTAATTCGGTTGTATTAGAATTACAATCGACTATCAACTTGGATACTTTTGATTGGACATACAGAAACTGGTTGTTATTAAGCCTGTGCCATATGTCGATGTCACCGTTAATAAATTTAGGGGTGCATTGATCCGGTAAAGAGTCTACCACTTTTAACATTAATTCAGTTTCACAACTTGGGTTAGTATTCACAGGATATTCTGTTTGAGTTTTACATATATAGATACTATTTGGAATCACTTTACATATTTCTAAGCTATCCATATTACAATAATAAAACTTATCTTTACTAATACTTACATAGTTGGAAGTAGGTACAATCAGCGAATATGAGTCTGGTTTGTTAATATTGTGTGGTACTGGTATAGGAATGGTTTTATATACATCATACATTTTATGCGTTACCAGTGGGATTTTGCAAGCAAATATTATTTGTTTGTTTGCATAGTGAGTACTCATTTCACTTATATCTATAATTACATGAATATTTTCTAAATCTAAGTTTACAGGAAGTTCCAGTGATCTGGGTAAATATCTAATATTATTTACTAATTCATAATACAATTCCTTAGGTGTAAGTACAGATGGGTGAAGAACATGGCTTTTAGTGAACATAATTGCATTTTGCAAATCTTCTATTTTAAATGACAGAGTTAACAATGCGGAAGACAAACTGTTACACAATTGATTGAGATTTGACACAATAATCAGTTTATTAGATGCTATACTCATATTTTTCAAATTAGTACTCAGATTTTCGACAGCGTTATTCAAACGTGCTTCATTTAAATTTATAGTAGATATGGTTTCGTTGAAATTCTTTAACGCGATACTGGCAATTAAAGTGTTTTGTTTAAGTAAGTTAACTAATTTCTTATTATTACTATTTAGAGTTTGAATAGCGTTATCATATCTAAGTCCATCGTTTTCATCCAAAGTGCCAATGACATGTTTAAAAATGGTACCGACGCCGGATATCCATGCGGATCTTTTTGATAGTAAGGGTAATAAGTGCGATATAGAATTATAGTCTTTAACTATATCAGTATACCGTGATGTTAGCGGTTCTAAAATATTATGACATTCTGAATCTAATATAGCGTCGTTTTGTTGACACAGAAAACGGGTAGTTCCTATGATACTGTTTATGTTATCAATATGTGGTTGAATATACGAGAGGTCGACAGGTATTAGTACATGTAATTCTTCGTCAGAAAATCGAACATGTCCTATAGGGTCAAAATAAATGCCGGGACTCTTCAAAATTGGTTCAATAAGAGTCGATTGAACAACATAGAGGTTCATGAGCATTCTGAAATAAAACATAAAACTTAATTTTCTTATAGTATTTCCGAAAAGACTAAATACAAGGCTTCTGAAGTCATGGTTACAAAATAAAAATATTAATATTAATTTGACTTAAATACTACGTGGTTACTGCTAATTTGATTTCATCATAGTGATGACGAAAGTGTCGCCTGTTAATTACGACGGAGAGTGTGTTGTTACCGTGAATTTTCACGACACGGTATGGTCCTTTCCAAACCGGGGATAAGGCTTTTCTTAACCTTAAATGGTTTTTAATAAATACAAAGTCACCTACTTTGTATTTTTTGTTTTTGGTTTTTTGGTCATAATATTGTTTCGAGATACCTTTACTTTTTAAAATGTTCTCAATAGCCTTCTGTCGTGAATAATTTAATCTGTGTTGTAGAATACGAATATAATCGTGATACGTGACGTCAGGGGCGTTTTCATACACCGAGTTAGGAATGAATGGTTTATGACCATATACTAACTCATAGGGAGTGAAATTGGTTGTAGTATGGGTACTCGTGTTATATGAATACATTGCTGTATACACATAACGGGGCCAATTAGTTTGATTTTCATCGACAAAGGATTTTAAATACTCTTTTAGAGTTGAGTGGCTCCTTTCCAAAGCACCCTGAGTCTGGGGGTGATAAGGAGTTGACCACAATTGTTTTATTTTGAAGAAACTGCAGGTTTGTTTGAACAAGTCGGCTGTAAAATTAGTGCCTTGGTCAGTTAAAATAAACTTTGGGATTCCGAAGAGCGAAATAAAGTGGACAAGACATTCACAACTTTCCTCGGCAGTTGCGCTGGATATGGGATAAGCAGCTGAGAATTTAGTTAGATCGTCTTGTAGAGTGAGTATGTATTTGAGTTTAGTGTTGCCAGATTCTGGTAATGGTCCAACAATATCTAGGGAAATGCGTTCAAAAGGTTGTGTGGAAGTGCTTGTGATTTGCATAGGAGCTCGGTTGGTTTTCCTTAGAGCTTTATTCGTTTGACATAATCCGCATTTCTTAACATATTGTTCAACATCGGTTCTCATATTTTTCCAGTAGAATCTTTCCTGAATACGTTTTAACATTCGAACTGAACCTAAATGGCCAGCAATAGGTAGGTCATGGTTTTCTTTTAATATTTTTATGACTTCCGACGGTGTGGGATAGATCAAACTGTTTTTATAAATATTAATAGAAATTTTTGTGTTGTTAAAAAGATATAAGAGTATGCTGCAAATTTTAATAGGTTGATAGTGATCAAATGGGTTTTTAAAATCGGTTATGGCAATATCAATTTCTTCCGGGTAGTTTATTATAAGGTCGTTTCTTAGACATTTGAGACTTTTATAAATGTCTTCGTAATCAGCCTTATCAAAGTGATGGACTTTTGTGAATAGGAAGTAATAAGTTTTGTTACCATGGTTGAATTTCAAGTAAGAATGTAGAGTTCTTTCCTGATTAATTATATCACTACGATTGATTACATTACCTAAAATATCATCGATAAAGTGATTTGACTCATCCATGTCGATGGATGTTGGGATTACAACAATCTTATTTTTACAATTTAAAATACTACTACTATGTTCGTGAATATTTACATTTGATTTAAATTCTTTATTACTAAGAGTTTTTAGACATTTTTTATAGGAATCATCATCGTTTAAACATTCTAATGGGTCTATACTTGGGTTTTCTACTATAGGTAATTCATCTTGTTGGTTTTCAGGAGCAGTGTCCGTGTCTTCGTTGACAGGATTTATGTTAACAGTATTGTTAATTGGAATTCGGGACAGTGCGTCTGCGTTACAATTCAATTTACCTTTCTTATATTGGATACTGTAATCATACTCTTCTAGTTTCAGGCGCCATCTAACGAGCCTGGAACCTGGGTCTTTACAGTTGAAAAGCCAGTTCAGCGGCTTATGATCAGTCACTATGGTAAAACGATGACCGAATAGATAAGGTCGGAATGTTTTAGCGCCGAAAATTATGGCAAGACACTCTTTTTCAGTGACGCTATAATTACACTCAGCCTTGTTTAATGTTCGCGATGCATAAGCGATGGGCCTATCTTTGCCGATTTCACCCTGAGAAAGTATAGCTGATATGGCGAAGTTTGAGGCATCACAAGTTAGCACAAACGGTTTACTAAAATCAGGATACGCTAAAATTGGCGCGGTAATTAGTTTTTCTTTCAATTGTTCAAACGCTAACTGTTGTGAATTAGTCCAAACAAAAGGAATATCTTTCTTTAAGAGAGATGTTAAAGGTTTTACGCTTTTAGAGAAATTTGATATGAATCTTCTATAATAGGACGCTAGACCTAGGAAGGATTTTACTTCTTTAGGACACTTTGGTACAGGGAATTCGTTTACTGCTCTTATCTTTTCTGGGTTAGGTTTCACACCTTGGTCACTTATGATGTGTCCGAGATATGCTACCTCCTTACGTAAAAACTCGCACTTGTCCGGTTGGAGTTTAAGGTTGAAATTACGGAGTTTTACAAAGACTTTTGTTAGTTTTTCAATATGTGCTGGTAAATCTGCTGAATATACAACTATATCATCAAGATAGACGAAACAATGTACGCCTTGTAAGCCTGAGAGAGCCGTATTCATCAACCTTTGAAAGGTTGACGGGGCATTCTTAAGCCCAAAGGGCATTCTATTGAATTCGAAGTGTCCTTGAGGAACACTGAACGCGGTTTTGGCTGCATCTGTCGACGAAACTTTTATTTGATGGAAGCCCGATGCAAGATCCAGCGTTGAAAAATATTTACTCTGACCTAGCTGGTCTAGTATCTCATTGATTTGAGGCATCGGGTATGTTTCTCCAATAGTTATATCATTTAATTTGCGGTAGTCTATAACTATCCGCCATTTCTTTTCTCCGGATGCGTCCGCCTTTTTGGGAACCACCCAAATTGGGGATGACCATGGGGAATTAGAGGGCTTAATTATTTGTTGATCGAGCATTTTATTGATCTGATTATTAACTTCTTGTTTATGAACTTCAGGGAATCTATATGATTTGACATTAATAGGTTGCGAAGAGGAAGTATTTATTTCATGTTTTACAGCATCGGTAGCTGTCAACTTATCGCTAGGTAAATGGAATATGTCTGAGAACTCAGAACAAATTTCGAACAATGCGTTGGACTCTTCGGAGTTTAAATGGGACATTCTTAATTGGTCAAGCACTTCTTTGGTCCTATCATTACAAGATGGGTGAGTATTATTTAATTGTCGAAATTCATTATAATTAATAGGATTAAGAGTAAACTGTAAATTTGATGATATAGGAATAGGATCATCTGATACATTAAGGACAGTAGTATTTATACGGTTATTATTTTTTACAGATACGATACAATTCGCGACGAGGAGTGAATCAGCGATATGTTGATCAACAACAATGCCTTCTTTTAATTCTGGATTTGTCACTGAGCATTCTATTATTACTTCCGATCGAGGAGGAATAACATATTGTGGTTCTTTAAACTGTAATTGGAGAACATAGCCATTTATATCAATGGATTTAGTACTGTAGTCGATCCTACATTTATACTGTTCGAATAGGTCATTGCCTATGATACCATCATATGGTATGTTTATCCCGTCAAGGATATGGAATCGATGGCCAAGAGGCTCATCTTTTTCGAGAAATAAGGCTAGCCGGAAATCGCCCATACTTTTGATGGGTTGCTGAGGGGTTATCCCCTTGACTAATACCTTGTTTTCTGATAAGTGTGGCATTTTTTCCACGGAAGATTTTTTCAATAAAGATATGCCGGCTCCAGTGTCAACGAGGAGCGACAAGGGTCTACTAGACACCGAGGTTTTGATGGTTACGCAGGGTAAGAATCGGTTCTTTATATTAATTTCGTGAACCGTAGAAGATTCGGAGTTTGCAATCGGATCACTAGTTTTTAACTTACCGTTCTTAATTTCCCGGATTTTGAATTCGGACTTAGAATTATGAATCGAGATTGGTTTAGTAGGTTTTGAAACATTATTTAATTCGACGGTTCTCTCTTTAAAAATTTTAGGAATATGTTTCATATGATCGTGTTTACCATCAGGATATTTGGATTTGAGTGTGTCGGTTTTACGTGGTAAACGTCCCGCACGACACTTAGACGGGACGCCTATTCGTTTAAATAATCGTCGTTTTGATATTCGACATCGTCTTGGATTACATTATTTTCTTGTGGTTCCGGATCGTTTGATGTTCCGATATGATTTACGCGTGGATTGTTGTTATAAGGGAATCTTGGTTTGTGTTCAAATGCGGTTTGACCATGAGTTTGGGGTTGTGGCCCGTTCCCATATTTCTTATTATTTTGTTCGCGTAAGCGACAGTTTTCTAACATATGTCCGGTCTTTTTACAATATCGACAAAAAGTTATGGAAGGACGTTTATTACCCAACGTCCATGGCCTTGAGTTACGGAAATTATCATTATTTTGTTGTTTATAAATCGATTCAGTCTGTTTTGATTTTATTGGTGTAGTTTTGTAAATAATTTGCTGGATTTTCTCCTCAGAAACGGCTAAGTTTATAGCATCATTTAAATTTGTAGGAGTTCTACTCCTTAATATAATGGATAATCTCGGATGTAAACCTATAGTAAATATGTGTAATGCTAAATCCTCCATGGCTGCCAGACGGCCAGCCAATTCCTGTTTCTTGGTATTGGAAATTTGTACTTCGGTTAATAATTGAGATAAACATGTTTCTACACGTAATGCATATTGGATTACTGTCTCATTGTTACTTTGTTTACAATCCTGTAAATCAGTTAGGAGGTGAGCGTAATGTTTCCTTTCACCGAATTGGTTTTTAAGGAATTCTTTTAGACTACTCCAATTTTCAAATTCTTTAATGGAACATGCTGCTTCCGCTTTACCTTCTAGCTGACACAGTGTGTATTTAAAAATATATTCTTGTTGATTAGCATCTGCCAACGAATATGCATTGTTGCAGTTATTTATAAACGCGTTTAACCGTTCCCGTGATCCATCGTAGGGTTTAATAAATTTAAGTAGAAAGGTTAACGGTAACGTTACGGTTACATTTTCGGATTCAGTAGTGCCTTCCTTTTTCTTTGTTGCCATTATGAATATTGAATATTAATATTTAAGACTTATGATAAAATAGAAATGAAAAATAACAGACAAGTACAAAGAATGCAGTTATTACCCTGCCTACCTACTAAGTAGACACGGCGTAACGTTATATGTTTACTGCTAACCGGGAGCTCAACGTAATTCCCAGTATAGAGATAAGAGTCGTTGGAATTCAATACACGGTTGCGCGACCGTGTGGTCTTAGGATGAATACGATGTTTACGAATGTTATGTATAATAATTAACTTAATTAATTATCTTAAAAAAGTAGGAACATATTAAAATAAACACTGATTTTCACTAGATCTTGAAGTCACTATGGGCACATTGGAAGTAAATTAAAATAGTCACTTACAGGATAATCTTCATGTTTTGTTATGCACACGGTTGTGTGCTGGACTATGCCTTGGATGTCCTTGATTGATGCAGGATCAGGATGTGGTAACAGTAGCCGCTGTGGCCACTGTAGTCACCGGTGAGTGCACCACTATTAGTGCAGAGCCCCTGTAAGGCTCTATGAAACAACGGCAACTTAGGGTATCTTATAAGATGACCCTGAATACACTTTGACACCTTTTGACACTTTTTGACACTTTTTAGTACACTTATACTTTTAGGTACTTTTATTATTTTATTGTGCACTTTATGGTATTATTTATATTGGAATTATTATTTTAGGTCCATTATGAATTTCGGGGCGTTACCGGGATATATATATATATATACATATACGAGAACCCGGTATCCCACCGCTGCCACCAAAATGTTATACGGGATTCTAAAAATCCCTTTTTAAAAAAGATTTATTCACTTGATATAATATATTTATTATTTGACAAAGATTTGTTCACTTAATTATTAATACTTATTATTTAACACTGAATAATAATTATGAGGATTATGAGTGTTATGGACCGAGTCTGGGAATGAACTGCCGGGTGGTATCGAGGACCGTGAGAGGACTCGGAAAGTGCTGACGTTAGGTACTGGGAAAGGTGCTAGTTAGGAAGGGATATAGTTCTGTGGTGTTAGAGAAAGGTCAGCATATTAGGGTACAAGGTTCGGGTATAACAGAACGAAACGCAAAAAAATGCAAACACTGTTACTTCACGTCGGTTTTCTGTGGGAGGGTGGTATTACCCTGGACGAGCCGACCCATTCACTCTGAAACCAGTATGAATATGAATAGCTTCAGCGTGACTCTACCACCTACAATTTGTAATTTGGTGTCTGCATTAAACACTCTGTGGAAAACCCACACCTTGTTACTTCACGTCGTTTTTCTGTGGGAGGGTGGTATTACCCTGGACGAGCCGACCCATTCACTCTGAAACCAGTATGAATATGAATAGCTTCAGCGTGACTCTACCACCTACAATTTGTAATTTGGTGTCTGCATTAAACACTCTGTGGAAGAGCCACAACCGAGCCGTGGTTTGCGAACCGCCACTTTAGATTTACGACTTTGCAATTCTGTATGTTTGTTCAGTTCTGATGAAGATATACGAAAATGTAATAAAACCGAAGTGAAGAATTTCAAAATTGCCGTCAAATACATTGAAAACATTTTAAGCGCATTTCTGTGAGAACTTCTTTTTAAACATATTTTTCTAAATATTAATTTATTTCATACTCGACACCAACTAATTTTTTTTCTTCCAGTCTACCAGACAACCAGTCTTCTTGTATATTATTACTGCCATTCTCGAGTACGTAATGATATCACAAGTCTCTTACGATCATTTCAATGAACAAACAAGATGGTGGCCGTCTTGTTAAAACTATCCAGGCAGTTTTTGTCGCAAGTCAGAAACCATGATCCTTGTCAGAATCGTGCATTTCCCATCAACTTGTACACAATAACCACCAATATTATAAAACATGGAGCCAAATAACTCAGGAGTATGAATAAAATTTGAAATCCAGTACATGACGTCTCAAGATTCCGCCGAAAATTCTAAACTCCAAAGCTTTATAAGAGATAGTCTGGGGAAAAAATAAATGTAATGAAAATAATATATAAAAATTTATTTATTGCTTTTCCTCTGTTTAAAGAAGGAAAATTATTTTATGATAGTCATAAGCGAATATAGGTCACAGGGAACCTGTCCGCGGACCCCGGTCGTTACCCCCGATCGATATGCCGTTCCATTAAATACAGGCTGTATTATGGGAAGTTACATCCTGAAAGGGATACGGTGTGCAAATCATATTATAGCTAAAGTAGCACTTTATATAATGTCATAGAGTATTAATATTTTATGTTAACCATATACGTTGATTCATAGACTAGAAAGGTTTTCAAAATTATTTGATAATTGAATATTTTAATAAAAAATAGAATCTACTTCAAAGAAGTATGCTCGAAGAAGTTTGTACGTTTGCAACAAAACGTACTTGATCGTAGTTAGTTAGGTAACCTAGTCTTAACTTACCAATATTTCAATTATTCTACATTTGCTATTCGATTTTCAGGAGTTCCTAGTCCAATGTCCAAGTCAGTTCAATGCTAATAAAATTGAAATGAAAATAACCTCTTTCGAAAAAAAAAATCCATGTTAGTTTATAAATGACGAAGTTGTAATGTAACGAATATTTAAAAAAAATACAGCCCAGTTGAGAACTCCCTTCTTTTTCAAGCCGGTTAAAAAATTCACTACTAGACAAATTTCTAAAAATTGATTTTTAAAGCGATCCCTGTCACTATGTTTATATTACTTTGGTATTTATACTCCTTACTAGCGGGCCTATCAGACGGTGTCTCGTCCTGATTATAAAAATATCTGTGACAAATTATATACTAAAACGTTCCTCATGAATCACTCTATCCACTGGTGAAAACCGTATGAAGGTCCGTTCAGTGGTCTTTGAGTTTATCGCGAACAGACAGACAGACAGACGCGGCAGGGGACTTTGTTTTATACTATGTAATAAAATATAATAATATACTATGTAATGAAATGATATGCATATACTTAGCTTATACTGCGCTTTGTATACGCTTATATATATTTCCGATAAAGTTGTAATTTTAAAAATTATGTGAATACGTCTTTGAGTTACTGGCCTTGTCAGAATATCAGCGCTGCAGAGCTTGAGCCTCGAGACCTTTTACTGAAATAAAGACTTATTTCAATTCATGTGACTCTTACTATTGTGTTTCCTTGTATAACAATTAAATATGTATTTTTTTATATGTAAATAGGCTGTGATTACCTGTCAAAGACTTCTAAACGTTCAATAGATGTATTTGTTTTTTTTTTCTGTTCCACACAGATCGCTGACCGTGTTATATAAAATGAAACTAGAGCGTATAAAGTACACAGTCTATATTAGAATTATTCCGTTTTTTTTTGTTTTCATTTACATATGTTAAATTGTCAACTTTTTTTTTAATGTCAAAGGAGGCAAACGAACATGTCGGTCACCTGATGTTAAGTAATCACCACCGTTCATAGTGCTTTTTTGAATAATTATTTTTCCGTCAATTAATTTTCTATATTATTACTGCGATTGTCGAGTAGTGTTATTATAAATAATACAAGTCTCTTGTGATTATTTTCATTGTTCCAACAAGAAGATGGTGGCTCCCAGAACTTTCCAGGGAGTTTTTGTGCCATCTCAGAAATTCATGCTCCATAGTATTTCTCATCTACGTCACTTGTGCACAATAATCGAACTATATTAAGTAAAACACGACCAATATTACAAAAAATAGAATCCAATAATACAAGACTATGAATACAATATAAAATCCACTACATGACAGACTTAGGTAAGCCAAAAACTCCCAATAAGTATATGCAAGTATTTGTTTTCCCATTTCATTGATGATTACCTGATTCGTCCCTATCGTTCTTAAATATTTAAAGCCTTATAAATGCTACTTATTTATATACTTAAGCGGTGATAGTATAATCCGGTGAAGTCTGGGCAGCTATGACGTCAGCGGCGGCATCGATCCGTCTGGCTCCAGTCCCCATCTCCCACCCGCTTCGGTTTATGCAACTTGCTCGTTTTTGCTACAACTTTGTATTACAATTATAAATAACTTGTTGCAATAATTTACCATTTAGCAATATCAGATGTCAAAATTGTAATTTAATTTTAGCGTTTGTTTTTAATAGTCTTGAATTAAGTTAACCGATTTTGAAACATTCTTCATTTGTGCTCCGCTCCTATTGGTCTTAGCGTGATGATATATAGCCTATATATCCTTCCTCGATAAATGAGCTATCTAACACTGAAATATCGTTTTCAATTTCAAATCAATCAATTTCGTATTTCAAATCGTACCAGTAGTTCCTGAGATTAGCGCGTTCAACCAAGAAACTCTTTATAATATTAGTATAGATATGTCCTTGCTAAGTATAATTCTTCAATATTAATTGTTTTTGTCTCTTTCCGCTTTTGATGGAACGGTAAGGTCGACTTTGTTTCGCATGTTAGTACATGAACGCTGTGCGGTGATTGTTTTTTTAATCAGTTATCTGTGTCAGTAATTTTAACGGGATAATGTAAAAACCAAAAATCTTGACAGCTATTAAAAAGTTTATAATTTACTAGCGGACCGGGCGGACGTTGACCTGCCTTGTTAATAAAAAAAAAAATAAAATTCAACCGCAACGCCACCTACCGGGTCCAATTGTGAATTTAACCATTCTCGGATCCACTAGAACAGGCTCATAAAATTTCATCAAAATCGGTCCAGCCGTTTAGGAGGAGTTCAGTGACATACACACGTACAGAAGAAATTTATATATAAAGATAATTTATACATGTGTTTTATGTACTTACACAAAACATTCAAAAGTTAATGTCATATGTTAGTAATAGTCATTATGTTCCTTTTAAGAAACGGTACAAATCAAATATACTATCGATTAAAAGTCTTAAATGATTTTTGATAGAGAATTTATAAAAGAAGACGAAATGTTGGAGTTCGGAAACTGCCAAAACTCCTACTAAAGACTCCAAAGTCTATAATTCCAAACCTATTCGTTTAGAACTAGTATCTCAGCTTTCTGGTCAATCTCATATGATCATATCCTTCATTTGTGAACTAGTGTTCGTCTTCATATGTTCTTGTAATGTTCGTGGAGTCCGCTCTCTTCAGTTCAAGTATGGAGTGTATATGTAAGGAGAACCTTATCTGTGTAACACAGATAAGGTGTCTGTCAAAATGCGTTAATTATGGTGCACCTATAGTAGCAACAGGGTTCATTATTGTTCAATTATCTCAACAAGTTTTATAAAAATAAACACTCAAAAATCACTAAACGTATCATTTAAAGTTTACAAAAATTCTATCACACTCCACGTTTTCTTACTTCAGTTATTTCAAATTATATTTACAAAATTATTTCGGGCTATCTATAATCTTTGCCTATGCTAGCGCCATTTTTGAGAGTTTTGAAATTATTATTTAGCGTTTACAGATGACCATTTTTCGACATGTCCCCCAATATGAGATAGTTCTCCTTAACTCTACTCTCTATAAATTCAAGTAATTCAAGCATTCTATAAGAACATTTAATTATTGAACGTCTACACTTATCCACTTTTAAATAAACGTTTTAACATTTAACCCTTAAATGTTGAACTCTAAAATGCATACTACATCTAAATAAGTATCCAATTTTAAAGTTTCCATCATTACAGGCATTATATTATCATTTCCCTTGCGTTGTAACCTTGTGCTCTCTGTGAAGTAATTTCCTTTAAAAAGGTATTTATAGTTCTCAGTTTAAAAGCTTTACTTTCTGCAATATAAACCACAGTAAAGAGATTATCTCTAGACATTTTCGCCTATCTATGAATTAATTAAATTGATCCGATGAAGGCTGTTCATCGGACGTTCAATTTCAGTGACATTCCGCTACCTTTTGTACTGTGATTAGACATTCAAATAAACAAAGCGCCTCAAGATGCTCTATAATAAGTGTCGCGGAACGAATTTGTAAAAAGCAAAAAAAAACTTGTTCAATAGGAAATTGTGCGGAAGTGCAAGCTGTATAAATTACGTCAATAATTTTTTTTTTATTACAGAATCTATTTCCGCCTTATTGACGTGAAATTAATTGAATTTAACATGGGTCTACTGAAATAATTCCATATTGTTTACTGAACTGCACATTTTTGATTAAATAGCTGTGTAGATGCATGACCTCGTCGTATAGGGGTTATTTGGAATGAAATAGGAAACTGCATTTCTTGCGATATTCTCTTAGTATAGGAGTAAAGGGGGTTGTCCTCTAGGGCGGGCGGCTGGAGGGGCGTTATAGGCGGGGGAAGGGGGTCTCTCCAGCGTCAACGACCGGCACTCGTCCGTCTGCGACCGCGGGAGAGCACCGTACCGAGCTGCGACCGGCTCCGATATTTTCGATAAATTTCACTTAATTTCGTGCGACGATTCGACGTTGATCCGTGAGTCGGAGAGCGGTCGTCCGTGTGCATTACGCGATCGTCTATAGCTGCATTTGTTTATTGTTCCCGTGCGCGCAGTTCGTCCGGTCGTGATTGCGTCAGCGTCGTCTCGCGAGCTCCTGGCGCGACACACAGTGGCACGTTTACTGAGAATTATAGAGCGTCGATAATTTATTATTGACTTTGTGCAACACGTGCGCTTACGTTAGCCCGTGCCTCGCCTCGCGCCGTGTCACGTTGATGGATAATCCTGTTCGTCCGTTCCTTGGTGTAGGCGATACATTGCCTCCGTGACAGTGACTCATATAGCACGTATAAAGGACAGTACCGAGCGTTAAGTAAAAAAAACGGCAACAACGCCGTATAATGTTCTTGTAAACTATTGTCACGGTCAGTATCTTTGGTATGATGGTACGTCTGGGTTTGGCGATGGTTGTGGGCGTGGCGCCGGCGCTGGTGTCGTGGTGGCGTGGTCAGGGTCCGTGGATGTCGCCGCTGCTTGTCGCCCCACCTATGTCGGAAAAACCCCTCAAGTCGTGGCCGACGCGACGTTCACCCTCGCTCTCCGATTGCCTGGAGAGCACCAGTGACGAGGATTCGGCCAGATCCGTTGTCTGTCTAGTCAGGCCTAAACTAGTAAGTTGTATGTTTTTACATGGGACGGTGAAATCTGTAGTATGAGAACATGTTTTAAGTTGTTAGCGTATTTGGACCCCGTGTCAATGGACGTAGGTTCGAAACCTTGCCACTGAGTCGAAGATTTCATGATCATTGTAGTGATTCGAACCCTAGGGTTGGTGATCTGAGATCGATAAATCGAATAATCGATTTTTAGTAATCGAATCTATCTCTGACAATGTTTTCTATTTCGATAAAAATAAAACTGCACAATAATTTATTATTAAAAAAAAGGTATTAAAACAGAGATTGTTCTTTTGAATAATCCATCTTCTAAATCTCGATTTTTTTTTGCTCGGAATCGCCATCCCTAATTCGAGTCTTTGTTGATCGATACGGTGTCCGACCACGTCGCCGTTGAGCCGCAATTGCTTCAAGTTTAAGTACATTACAAATTTAACTTATTCCGGTCTGCGAATATAGGTTGCTTTCGAGTCGCGATCGTTGTCGGAGCAAGAACCTATGACGGCTTTTAACTTTCCACGAATTATGTTCTAGGCACAAAAATTCAACGGGATTTTTGTGTATTAACGAAGAGAATGAGATAATTTATAATACTAGCTAGCTTCTGCCTGCGACTTAGTCTGCGTGGAATAGTTATTTGAGCTAACACTAACCTTAACTCGCGACTTCGTTTACGTAGAAGGGGTGCGTGGTGGTAGGGTTTCACAGCCTGACTGGGTCGCAACAACCATGTATATGGCGAAAAAGCCCGTAATAGTGATTCGCGTTTCGGGATCAGCCTGTGCATATCCAGCTTTTTGCAAGCCGGAATGATAGTGGCGACCGGCGATGAATAGCGTGTCACTCTGTGGTCGCCATTGTTTTTGTATTGTACTGTTCTTACCATCAGGTATAGTACAGTCATTTTGCTGTGCTGCAATAAAAAAAAAGTTAAAATATTTTATATATAGTCTGATCGAGGATGATAAATGAGCTATCTAACACTGAAAGAATTTTTCAAATCGGACCAGTAGTTCCTGAGATTAGCGCGTTCAAGCAAACAAACTCTGTCAGCTTTATAATATTAGTCTAGATAATATTGTTAGATTTTACAACAAAGTCCCAAAGCATATTATTCATTTGCCGGATTGCAAGTTCATGCGCCATGTCAAGCGGGTTTTGGTGTCAAGAGGTTATTATAGCGTGGATCAATATGTGAACGATAGTGATGTCTGGAATTGACATCTCTCTCTCTCTCTCTGTGCACCCATTATTAAGGAGTGTAACGTTAATGTATTTTAAATATATATATATATGTCAAAAAGATAAACTAAATGGAATTTCTTGCCGGTTGCTCTTGATGACTGGGTTGTTTGTCCGCACCAGTGGTAGTTTTGACAATCATAAGCGCCTTCTCTTCTTAATTTGAATAAATTATAATTGATTTTTTGTATGACTTTTTTCAACCGACTTCAATAAGGAGGAAGTTTTCAATTCAATTGTTTTTTTAATTATTTCTTTTTGTGACTTCAGAACTTTGTAATTTATAAACCCATTTGGATTTGATAATCTTCTTTAGGCGCGTTAAGCGGTATCTTTGGCAGATGATAAATGTATAACTTCGCGTCATGAAGCATAAGCATGAAAGGCCGTATAGCGCTTGCGCGGCTTGCGGCAGACTACCGACGCATAATATAGGGGGGCCTGTGTACATACGTTGTTAATTGATTGTTTAATAGACTTTTTTTCTTGGTAAGCGGATATTTTTAAGGGATGGCATTTTAATTTCATTAGCATTGAGTCTTGGATTTCGATGATACATCAGGAAACTCATCAAAATGTAATAGCAAATGTATATGGTTTGATATATTGGTAGATTATGGCTTGTACGGGGTGAAGTCCGGTGAAGCTGTTAAGGCCTTACTAGGCCAATAGCGTAGTAAGTTCGAGAAGAAAAAAAAGTGAAGCTGTAGGAAAACATCGTGACGAAATCCTGAGAATTATTTTTGTAGTACTACTGTATGTGGGAAAACAGAACTGTGGATTTCTCAGAGTTTGAAATCGCGAACACGTCGTAGACTGGCGAGATGTGATTGTGTCCATATCACAGGCAGATGTTGATGATACGCTTAAGGTGGTTCTGTTGCAATTATTAGTCTGTTTTATTTTAAGGAATTCCTTATATTATTTTATTTGATTATCGGTCGAAGGTATAGTTTTGAGTGTATGTACTCGATTATGCAAAGTTCCGAGTCGACTGATATCCGATAAGCGCGCGCTGACTCGCCAAAAACCGGTTTATGGAGAAAGCTGCGTTTTGCATAATATGTTGTATGTCTCATCATTGTAGCGAAATGATGCGATTTTTTGTTATTACAATGAGGTTGCATTTATTTGTATGTATTAAGAAAATAGCACGATATCTTCCCTTTACAGTACGACTATATCATATTTATATATAAATTTCTTGTTGCGTGTGTATGTCACTGAACTCCTCCTAAACGGCTGGACCGATTTTTATTAAATTTTGTGTGCGTGCTCCAGTAGATCTGAGAATGGTTTAGATTTACAATTGGGCCCGGTAGGTGGCGCTGCGGTTGACTTTTAGGATTTTTTTTCTATTATCAAGGCAGGTCACTTATGGTTGTGTGTATGTGACTGAATTCCTCTACAACTTCTGGACTGATCTTGATGAAATTTTTTGTGTGTATTCAGGTGGATTCAAGAATGGTTTAGATTGCGGATTCAATTGGAACCGGTAGGTGGCGCTGCGGTTGTCTTTTAGGATTTTTTTATTATCAAGGCAGGATAACGTCCGCTTGCATAACTGGCATAAAATGGTAACCAAACAACTAAATGTCAATCAATCATTTCTGTCAATATTTTTATATGGAGCTTTATTATTCCAAATTGTTAACTTTTCCGTATGATGTTCTGAACAATTCGGTTTTTCATACAAATCTTATCCTTTTTTTTTACGTGGGGAAATCCCTTATGGATACACCACCCTCTTGGGGGAGAGGGTGGGTTATGTCCGTCTCGCACGGACTAAAACCCCACGGTGTACGTCTACCGCTAAGTTGGGGAGGCACGAGATCTCTATAGACTTCATCGTGCCGCCCCAGCGGTTGGCCCAGCAGCGATATTGCTGCCGCCGGGCCTCGTCCTGTCAGGAGACAGCCGGGTACACACCGGCCGTCTCCTCCGTCCGCCGGACCTGTGCACTAGGAAGATGGGCCCCCCGACCCATCTTCCCTAGGCCCAGCTACGGAGGGAGGAGGCGGTCAAACTACCGCCTCCTACTGCCTGTCCTCCGTTGGCGGAGAGGGTCACTTTGAGGATTTTGCTCACGGACCCTCTCCGCCGCCTCCTTCTGTGAGACGATTTCCTCACAGAAGGAGGCCATTGCTTTCCCGTTATCCTCACTACCGACCATGGCCGCAACCACGCTCGGCAGTGAGAGGTCTTGCCCTACCGCCGCAGCCAGAGTGCGACGTTGCTCCTCCCGCGCAACACACTCAGACAGAGTGTGCTGCGCGGTGTCCGGGTCAATGCCGCACTGATGGCATAACAATTACTAACACAAAAAAAGCCAAATGTGTTGCAACCGTTTCCAGGTGATGCGCTTACATACATATTATACGGCAAGTAATTTTTATTTATATTGACTAGCTGTGCCGGCGGATCGGTCCGCTTGGAACCTAATGTAAGAAACGGTGACTATTAAAATCATCTGAATGTATTAAGTCTATTTACTTATCTACTTTTATCTCGTACTTAAGTTACGCCGTCGTTAAAATTACAATAACTTTTGATAGAGTGAAACCAACATTAAATGATACTCGAGGATATGCTTTGTAATTTTTTTTGCTTGAAATTTTATCGTTAACGGCAGTACTCTATTTTATTACTTATTCCACAACACCGGCAACAATTTTTTTTTACAAAAATCTAAAAAGTACGTACACGTTAATTAGGCTTACATTCTTATTATATGTATGGAAGTTTTGATGATTGTATTGCAGAATGTGGGTTTTGAAATTTAATTTAATGAATAATTTGCGTTTGGTTTTGCGGCGAATAGATCTATATAAGTGGTAACTAACGTCGTGTATGTTTTCATTGTAATGTTGATGTAAGATCTAGTTTTTCCTTTAAAATGCATATTGTACAAGTGTAAAAATAGTGAGTGTATCAGTGTGTACTGGAAAAGGAAAAGGAAAAAGTGGAAGACAAAATGGGGAGGAATTGAAACTACTTTGGCGTATATATGTATTAAATTACATATACTAGCGGGCTCTGCAGGCTTCCCACCATGAAAATGAAATAAAAACTTGGCAAATTATATACCTAAACCTTTCTCATGAATTAGTTATCTATTTATGAAAATCCGTTCAGTAGTTTTTGAGTTTATTGCGAACAGACGTGGCAGAGGACTTTGTTTTTTTTTAATAATATGTAGTGATGAGAATGCTTATAAACTCTATACTCTACGAAGTCCCATAGTATAAATAATCAACTACTACTACTCATGTTGGTATAATACTTGAGCCAGACAGTCACTTATACACAGTGTTGCCAACCCCAACAAACCAAAAAAACAACAGCTAAAATAAAAAAAGCAACATTCATACTTTCCTCATATAATGATGATTAATTCTAGAGTCCTTAATGCGTTCAAACCAAAAGTAAAATCGCCTTTTGCAAGAAGATTTGGTTACTTTCTCCATCCATTTTTATACAATAAAGTAAACAAATACTGTAACATCCAGGGCTGTAACCCATGGGAAGCAAGACACAAGATCCATTCATGGCTTCAAACTTTAAGTTATAATCACACTGAAGAGCTTTTAAAAGTGATCATTTGACATATATTTACATAACCATACACAATCGGACACACACACGAACACACGCGAGCGCGGTTAAAACGCTGTTAATCGGATAGACAAATCGTCCTGAAGTAGAAATCCACAAGACAGGCCTCGAGCCTAGTGTGGAGATCAATGTATAATCTAGTACATAAGTAGAAAGAAACATTGTTATATTATCAATATATGTAAGCCTAGGATAAGTTGTTTGGCGATAACATATTTTATTTATTTTTTATTTATAATTGAAACAATAACCAATTTTCTTAGTTACTAGGACTCACATATATTATTATATTTATAATCACAACATATGAATTAAAAAAAACATAAATCAAAGTAAAATTATTTCCCACTTTCATTCTAAATTGCCTCGTCTTCAGTATTCTCATACTCAATTTCTTGTTTCCCCGTAAATTAAAATATTACTCCCAATCACATAGTCGGGGAATTTACTCGAATCGCAACAAGAGTTAATACTGCCGTGTAGTGTCATTGCGATTTATTACATAATAGTTATCAAGTGAAATATTTGCATAGTGTAATAGGTGGCACTGAACGCTAATTGAAAAAACAGTAAAAATTAGGAATGAAACAGAAAACAGGGACATCAATGTGAAAACAGCAAATCTACTGTTAAAACAGTAGGGTTGGTACCACTGCTCATACATACTTATACCAACATACAAATACATACCTTACGTTTAACGTGTAACGCAAATTTATTTGTAGTCCGGTGAAGCTGTTAAGACCTTGCTTGGTCAATAGCGTAGTCAGTTCGAAAAAAAAAAAAAAAAAGCAAATTTATCCATAACGAACCACGAGAATTTTCACTTAAAAAAATGTATTTAATTTATGTTCATCGCTCTTTAGGATTCGTAGTAGAATGCGTGTGGTCGAATTGTAAGTGAGATTAAAATTTGAAATCGGTTCAAAGAAGAGACGTTTTATTGTAACGTATTCTAAAAATGTACAAAGTTCGTAAATAACTCAAGTCTCCCCTGTAGTCAGTCGCAAGTGATTTAGGTTTCAGTAACCGTTATTTACTGCGACGTACGGCAATAGCGTTCGCTCTTCTTGTTAAAACATATCCTCATAATAACGTGTTAATTAAAAATATTTCAAGTTATATCTAAATATATAAAAATCCAGTGTGATCATGTTTGTTCACGATGAACTCCGAAACTACTAAACGGATTTTCATGAAAGTTGGCATTTATGTATAATTTGATTCAAATTGATAAATACGATAATTTATATTTTGATTAATATGACCTTAATATTTTTAAATTACAAATTGATTGATTGCCAATGTTGATTATTGTTATTAATTGTAAGTTTCACCAGTCTCGAACAGATGGCGCTTTAAATTAGTCTGTTGACAGAAAACTGTAGGACAGACTGTTATACATATATCATAGATGGCGCCACGTTTTAATTTTGAATTTCTTTTTCAACTCAAGTTTGTTTCATGTCTAATAAATAGCATTTGTAACTATTGACGAGTTTTAGAGTTATCAATAAAAAAGGTGATCTTTTTTTCTCTACGGTCGAAGTTCGACCGCTGGATGAGAACTAGTAAACATTAGTTAATCCATAGTTTAACTACGCTTAATTTTTCCTATTCGACCCGGCCACGTCGTCGGCAGAGCGTTACGAATTTTAAATTGTGAACAATTTCGGTCAATTGTGTATAGATACCGTTCAATAAATAAGTGGGGCGACAGACATCGATCGTTCAACTATTACGAAAGCGCATGTCGCGTGTGTAGGCGCGAGCTGTGTACTGCACGCAGCCGCCGGCGCCGTATCTCGGCCTAGGCTGTGACACGTTGCAAATGTCACGATATTTACGTCCGAGCTGCGTCGCGTCGGGTTTGCATCTCGCGCTTCTATAGTCCGTCGATGTCGTTCGATCGACTCTATTCTCAAATGGTTAATCCCTCCACTGTCCAAATCCATAAGGATTTAAACTCCATACAAACGCATATACGAACGTTCCTTATGATGTACTGATCAACAGACCGATGACAGAATACGGTTTAAAAAAAATACCGTGGTAATTAAAAATTTTGAAAAACTTGAACAATAACAAATTATTTAAAGTAAAATTTACAAAAAAAAAAGTCGAGGAAGTCTTGAGGACTGCCGATAGAAGTGACAATCTAAACAACTAAATAACTGTGTTACCTTTTGAACTTTTAAATGAGGTATAGTGTGAATGACAATATTTATATTTTAGAATTTGTTTATTGAAATTATTAACATTAATTTGGTTTTTATATCTATTGGCACTCGGAGTGATAATTATATACATTTTTTTAAAGTCAATGAAACATATGATGAGCTGCAAAATATCAATATTATATGTACACAGGCCGCTATACTACGCGTCGCCAGTCTAACGTTCAATACGGCCGGTCACGCTTGCTAGCATGTAATGACGCGAAATTATAAATTTATCTTCTGCCAACAATACCGCTCAACGAGCCTAAAGAGGTTTTCACTTCAAAAATTGACTACATATTTAAATGCATGGTCCGAAATCAGCCGAGGGGTTAATCGATTGCTTTTTGTTCTATACGTCGCCGCTTTTTGCGAGTGAATCCGATCTCCGAGATCAATATTATTTTTCCATCGTCAAAGTCGTGTTCGTGCGTTTTTTATACGCATTTTCATTCCGATGTTAAAGAGGTTCGAATTATTTACCGATACCTAACGATTGGTCTGATATTTATAATTATTTGCGTAAGTAACTGTTGCATTGGACAGGATGTTCGAAATTTCATTACATATGACCTATATGTCTTTATTTATTGTTCTGCGAATCTATACTTATTTATTCTAATATTATAAAGCTGAACAGTCTGTTTGCTTGAACGCGCTAATCTCACTAAACTACTGGTCCGATTCTTTCAGTATAAGACAGCTCATTTATCAAGGAAAGCTATAGGCTATATATCACCACGCTAAGACCAATAGGAGCGGAGCACCAATGGAGAATGTTTCAAATTCAGTGTTAACGTACGTATTATTTAAAAATATTTTCACATTCCACGTAAACGAAGTCGCGATTTAAAGTTAGCGTTAGCCTAAAGTAAAGATTCCACGCGGACGAAGAAGCTAGTGTATTATATAAATGTGTAGATGATAACCAATAATTGAACGACGTAAAAAGATTTGATTGAAGTTTTCGATTTCTTTATAACTTTCGTCAATTTTTAAAGCTTTCATCTAACTGGTTTCAACGAAGTATCTCGAGTTATTTTATTTTCTAAATAATCGTTGAAAGTGGCAACTTAGTATATTGTCTCTATAAGTTGTTTGTGTAAACTATTTCCCTGACTTTGTACAATAATTTCTTAGTGTTAGTCTATATTAGGGTGTCCGTTATTTACCAAGTTGGCTTTTTTGACTTGGATATCATTCAAATTGTTAGTTTATAGTCTAAGAATATTAAGGAAAAAAATAATTATAAGGTATATATTTTGATAAGGTGAAAACTTGTTTTTACCGGTTTTTCTAATAAATTTTGACCTTATCAAACATAGTATACAAATCAAATTTTTGATGTCCATATCAAAATTTCTCCATCCCAAGGGATCATAGTAGACGGAGAATTAATAATATTTTAATATAATTTCTAGGGTCTTAGTTTTATCATGGATTTGTTTAGTTTTTATACCGCCTAATGTTTTTTTACATTATGTCCATATCTAGAAGAGTGCAGTCAGTGATTTCTCAATATCTCAATATTGCTCATTTTTAAGTAAAGTTATACATAGATTGTAGTTAGTTTTGTAGCCCAATAAATAAATTATTCAATAAAACAAGCAAAATAAAAATTAATTTCTAAAAAGTGAAAAAAAAAACATTTTAAATGAATGGGAAAAGTAACGTTATTTAGGCACGGTTAAACGGCATTGGATTTTGTTTTCTTAGATATTTTTAGGCTATAAACTAACCGTTTGAACGATACCTAACTCAATAAAGCCACTTGGTAAATAACGGACACCCTAGTGTGTATTTATCCTAATTTTTCAGATACTATTGGTTATGACAAGTTACTTGTTGACAGCTCTCGAGGTATTAATATGTTAGTAAATATACCATAGTTAGACCAAGACCGTGTCGGGGCTTTCATTACCATAGACGTCGGTGACGTATTGTGCGGAGGACGTAGCCCGTGACGTCCTTGCACCTTTGTGCCAGCTCCGATTCATGGTTGCATTTAAGTAAAAAACCTCGATGGCCTCATGGCTTTTATGAGAAAATTTTGGTTGACATCTGTTTATTTGCTATTTAACCTACTCCCGCTTTGCGAATCAGTCGATACTTTACGCTGTTTCTTCAGAATGACTCTGTTTCGTAAAGTAATGAGATTCTTTTTATTTTTGGCAACCAATCTTCTAGAACATTATTACTGCCATTGTGGAGTAGATAATGATATTACAAATTTCTTGCGATCATTTCAATGAATTAATAAAATGGTGGCCCTCTTGTTAGAATTATCCAGGGAGTTTTTGTCGCAAGTCAGAATCTATAATCCCTGGTTTTATTTTCCATCCAATTTTACATGTGCCCAATAACCGAACTATATTACGTAAAATACTACCAATATTACAAAACATAGAACCGAATAATACAAGATTATGAATAAAATATATAAATCCACTACATGAGATTCCAAGATTTCTGTTCTTTCCACCTTTAGGGAAAGGCAAAGGTATCTAAACCATGCAGCCAAGTCAGACGTCAGCCCAGTGAGAAGAAATAAAAGTGACAACTTAAGTTTTTACATATCGCCAAGGCACGTTTTGCGCATTTGCCAGCGTCAGTCTTTTATTCCCATCGTCACGATAGAATGATTCTTAAATGTTTCATCACTTTTCTCAATGTTGGCTACTTATTATTTGTCTAGACAGTTATGCAAGATACAGCGTGTTCACGTAATGCATTTTAGTGCACTGGTGACCTCGTTACTAATAAGATTCCAGTAATATTTTTATCCAACTCTGAATTCACGATCTGTGTTTTAACCTAGAACATTGTTTAACACATTAAAAAAATCTAAATCTGGTACGTAATTCAAACTGAAATAGTTGGTTACTTGATCAATCAAGTGACCGCTAAAATTGCGTCTGTTCAGGTTGACATTACTCTACTAGCGTTTTGTTATAGTACATAGCTTTGTTCTGTGACTTCGTTTAACATAGATACTAACATCTCTAGAATGTGGCCTAGGTAAAAACGGCTCCTTCTTTATTGTTTATATTTAAATACGAACTGGCCATCGTGAAAATATTTTTATAGTTTCATAGAAGCTATGTGTTTCATCTGGATTTATTGTTGGCTCAATTATTTATATTAATTGTAATTATGTCATTACCACTTCAATTTTACCATTACTGCTTAAGGCCGTATGGAAAGCATTTTTGTAGCGTGTACTCTGATAAGATCTTTATCTGCAAGTAAAAATGACGTCATAATCGGTTTAACCGTCTCGGAGTTTAGCTTGGTCCAATAAGAAATACTTGAATTATAAATAATAAAGTCGAACGAGAACGTCTGGTAATACTAGCTGTTAGTAGATTAGTATGTGTGGTATGTGCAGTTTCCCGAAGGCCACCGGTAACAAGGTTCGTTAGATACCGCCACGTCGCGTCGTATCTGCATCCCGGACGGTGCAATTATGAACGTTGTGTTTGCGAAATTATAGCGTAGTGATTGATTGATTCATCGATAAGCGTTGTTTAGCAGTTTCGAAAATTATTTAGTCGTAGGTTCGAATCTATACAACTGAGTTCGATCTTTCAATGAAGGATAATATCTTGATGAAATAGTAGTATGATGGTAAGGTTTTTTCTTAATCCGCCTGGCTAGTTACCACCCGTCAATACGATAGTCACTACGAACCAACAGAGAATAATGTGCTATAGATTTCAACGTTTCTCTCTATCTCTCTCTCTTTATTTGTATGTATTTCGAATACATTAAGAATACACTATATCATTCACTCACGGGCTGAAACCTATATATACATTTTAAGCTCTCTCTTTTACGTTCCCGATGCTACCTCGGTAGCATCTCAAGCCTAGGTTCGATCCCCGGATGAGAGATCTCGAGCATGCTGCCAGCGCGATACAGTGACACCACATTCACTAGTTTCATGCACACATCACACACGCGAAAACTTATATGATACATTCACTGGTTCTGTAAGGGACCCTTTTTGGTTAGTTAGTCTTAGCCAAAATTCTCCGACTCTATATACATGTACGCTTTTGTGCGAGAAATATGAAGGTATCCATATCTGTCACACTACATGTATGATTAATTTAGCTCAGGTGCTTGGTTTTAGTTCGAATTGAATTGAGTCCTAGGCAACAATCCAAGCCGAGGTTCGGCCACTCTGGCACCCTTCAGCTTGTATTTATTCGGCTGAGTGCCTGTCAGGCCAACAGGGTTTAGTTTAGTCAGTACGAAAAAAAAACTTTTTCGTTTCATAAAATCAATTCAATTCACACCGTCCTAAAAGAAGTTTCACTTGAAAGAAAACAACGCTGGGCTTACAATTAATTTGTGGTTACTTGTAAACCTGGTTTATAGATGGCGGTAATCCTATATAGTAATACGTGAAGTCTAAAGTATCCCTTTTTGAGAGAAATGCGCGAACGGATGAACGTGAAATTTGGCATAGTTAAAGTTTATATGGAGAAGAAGTGCAGAAAGTTATTTTTTTAATATAAAATGCATTATAAGTATAATAAATTAATTAAAATATACATTACTCACACTACTGCTCCGATTTTACACAACATATACACACATATAAATGGAAGAGACATTTTGACGGATGTCACTCTTACGTTCCAATATTTTACCTTTTCAATATTTTTAACATGACTGACGTTGCATGCCTTACATGCCCTTTGAAATCAACTGGTCAAATTGTAGGTTATTTTTTTAATAATATAATACGTAAATTCATAATTTAAATAATTATTTTTAGTAAATTTATGGAACCACTGAAATAATGATTATTCTATTTGGTGTTATTGAACATTTTAGGAGACCGGACTGCTTTCACTTTGCTTCATATTGTCATAAGAATAAAGCAATATTACCAAAGTCAATATTTAGTATGTTTATGTTTAGTATTTTTTTGTGGTGAATTCCTTTGAAATGATGATTCAATAAAAAAATGAGCTAAAAATACTTTGTAAAATCAAAATAAGTAAATTTGTTTGCTCATGAAAGTAATCCACTAAGTAAAGTAAGAATCTATTCTTAGTTCAAATTGATGTAGCAATTATATTTATTGTGTCATGAGTTACGATAAATTTCTTTATTTTCGTAAAGTTATCTTTACTTAGAATTTGAGAGCCTTATCACCTTATGTAACCGCTTTTTATGTTTATACAATTTAAAAAAGTGGCAAATAACTTAGTAGTAGCCATGATGAAAACCTTTGATAATAGAATTATACCCTTTAACAGAAGAGCCCGAATAAAGTTCAAACTTTAAAAAATCAATGAATTATGGTCGAATGTCGACCACTGGGCGCCCACTAGTTTAATATTAAGTTGTCTACATATCGTTTTATTATTTACTATTCACAAAAAAAACTAATAATCTACGTAATGAAATAATTAGTCACACATCCCGGTGATTGTTATCGGTGGTATTCGTTCCAAACGTGTTTTTCCTCTGATAACTCCAATGTCATTATTATATTAGTAAACTAATGCACGATTGTTTCATTTATTTGTATTTAATTGATTTGCTTTATTGTATATATAGGTATATAAACTTCAATTTATATATTTGTAACATATTTTGCTTGTATATTTTCCTGGTACAGTTTCCTATTAAAATTTTAAAACGAGGTAAAGGTCATCCTAATTAAGAGTCGTTATACATTAAAAGTATGCTATAAAGCCATTAATAATTTACCTGTAATTAATTATTGGGCATTTAGAAATACAATAATTGCATTAATTGTTACGATGTGTTGTGAAATTCGGTGCAAATGGAAACGTAATGTTTTCTTTTCTGAAAACTTAATAGATTTTTTTGAAGTGAAAACTTCTTTAGGCACTTTGAGCGGTATTTTTTTTGGCAGGAGGTAAATTTATAATTTTGCATTATGATATGCTATTACGCGTGACCTACCGTATTGCGCATGCGCGGCTTGCGTCAAACTAGCGACGTGTAGTTTAAGAGCTTGTCGCCATCTAATCATAAAATAGTATATATTTATTATTCGAAATACCTATAGATGTGAAAGAGAGACTAATAATAATAATTTCAATTTACAAATTATGAAGTTTAAATAATTCAAACCATAATTAATTTAGAAAATTCAAAAGAGAAAACTGTTTAAATTCCATTGTTCTGAGTTTTCACTTCTGTCGGCAGTCGTTATGACTATCTCGACTTTTCTATTTTTAATGTAGCGTAAACTAGAAAATATTTTTGTCTTTTTCATACGATTAATTCTGTCCAAAGAGGATGTCAGCTTTAAGTATTTCGACTTGGTTAATTCGCTGCTAAATTGACTTTAAAAACTAGACTAGAAATTCTAGTCTGTTCAGTAAATTATGATTCACGAACATATGGGAGACGTGGTTAGAGGTCGTGGAAGCCTAATAAAAGCAAGTTATTAAAGTTCAGAAGTCATATAACAATATGTCAATTATTATTTTACGAGTGCGCAAGGACCTTCGTCTCAGTTTCTAAATATCGTAATACCCGGCTGTAAGTTTGAAGTTTATTTAAATCCAATTATTTCCTTTTTATTACTTAACATATTAAAATATTTTGGAATTTCCGTGATGAGTATAAAAATTATTTTAAAATTGGTACGATCGTCTTTTATTATTGTTCAACCGATTCATAATCGTATTAGTTCGGTTTAAGGGTAATTGGTGGAAAAGAACGAGTATTGGTACGATTTTGAAATACCAACTCACATGTTCAATTAAAAATTACATTATTTTTGGTGCTTTGAGGTAACCTTTTGAAAAGAATTCGTATATATAAATGTATAATACATGATATATACAAGTTGATTCTAATAGAACAGCACGGTAAAGGTCAGTACGTAAGCTAACGTTCATTTTACTGTCTCGTATGCGTTCGTTGATGTTTGTTTTTTGTTTCTTATTCCGTAAAGGTTACATTTAATGGTGACAATGATACTGCACGGTGTGACGTGCGACTCATGCTGATACTGGAACACTCGTCAGTCGTTCGGAGACGCCACGCCTATGTGCTCGCGTGTGTCGTGTCCTCCTCCATTTTGTACGTATACGAGATCGCGAAGTGTTCATAAAATATTCTAAACACCTCACACTTGTTTGTAAATAAAATTCAATAGGATAAACGAGCTATTGTGACAATATCAGTGTAAACATAATTTTGTTATTCATTGTTGAAACAAAGAATGTTGGTCAAGGAACGACGTTCTATAAAGTGGAAAATATCGATGATAAGATAAAAAATTAAACTGCGACAATAAATTTTATCGTAACGCTATAAAGGGTGCAGTGTGCGAGAAGATCACGTATCAGTGCAAAAATTGCGGCCTTCCTTTCTATTCATGCGGCTCGAGTGATGCTGCAAACTTGCTTTCAATAGTTTGTGGACGTCTCTTGTTGACGAACGACCACGTATGTGACGAATTAGCGGACGGTGCGCGTTTCGGTTTGTTTGTATTCTGCGAATAAGTGACAATAGGTTGATAAACGGTGACGTTAATAATGGGGCATCGATCTGAGTTGGCTACGCCTGACAATAGTGAAGACGAGAGCGGCGATGCGTTCACTGACGGCGATTTTGGCGATTCCGACGATGAAACTCTTGTCCACCGAAACGATGACTCTAAATCCAATTTACCTGTGAATGAATCTGTCAATGAAGAGATCCAGAAGGCCAACGACGAATTGGACAATCTTGATGTTTTAAGTGCTGACAAATCAGTAATTAACGGACAGAAAGATATTGATAATAAATCAAGTGAATTGGAGACTCAAAGCGAAACCCTAATAGATGTCAGGAGGGACTCTCTCTGTGAACAGACTCCTTCGATAGTTGGAATTCTTGGAGATCAACAAAATCATGTTCGTATTCCTTATACATTTTTGTGACCCGAGTCATGTTTAGCAGTTAAATTTAAATGAATTTTACATATTTCCATATCGAATCTTAGGTGAGTCACCCAGGCAGATAGGTATCACATTGCACCTGCCAACTGCAAAACAATCCCTCTCCCTTTTACTGTAGCGACCGCACGAAATGACTTACACATTGCGGCTATGTTTCAATTTGGTTTTAGTTTTCCAACCAAGGTCGATAATATTATCTTATCGTTTATAAAATTTGCTCCGTTCGATGAGTCTCAGAGGCCTTAGTTTACTCAATTGTCTCAGGTGAGCATTGTTTGTTTAAGCCTGAAGCTGGCGTGTTCAGTGGAGGGGACAAGCGTTTTAGGAAATGCCGAATAGCCGTGTGTGTTTGTAAGATATAATGTGAATAGTGTTGTCATGATTGGCTTGTTTAATTTAGTAAGTGGTCCTTTTTGTTGATCGGTGTTATCAGTCTAAAGCCGCACCTGTTGCGGTGTTTCGACCTTGTGATGACCGATCCTGCTTTGAATATGACGTTTCCGGAGATGTTGCTAGGTTTCGCCTGCAAAATTGCAATCCTTTACGTAAGTCTATCTGTTTGCACAATCTTATCTAACATTTTAATTTATATTATATTATTTTATAGAAGCAACGTTTCTGATTTTGTATATTCTTATTATGTAGTATTTGAAAATGATATTAATTATCATGTATTGATATTTGAATTGTGATCAATGTCATTTTTAACTCTATTTATAATATTCTACGAAATTGTAGGGAGACCTTGATACGTTCATTCGCATATATAGTCTATTTTATAAAATTGATGCAATATACAGAGACTCGAATTTATAATAGTCGAGATACTGGCAAGGTCATTGTTAAATTCTACATATCCTTCTATTAAACATTCATTTGTCTGACTGTATTAGATTCATGTAATGGATATTACCAACTCATTAGGTTCTACAATTACGTGAATAGGAGGTTTCAGGTTTCTTATAAGATTATCTATTACATACTTGTTTTGTACTTTTTTGTTCGACTATCGTTACACAAGGATTAATTTATTGTATATGTTACAGACTTTGTAAAGTGACATGGTTTTTGGACGAATCATATATATTTTCTTTAATTACCACTTTTGGTTTTATTTACTTCAGCTAATATTTCTTTTCATTCTTGTCAGTGATATTTCAGACCGTAAACAGAATAAAGTATTATTTCAAATTTTTAATTAACGATTATAAATCGGTTCTTTAACTCGAACATATGATTTGAATGCTTCAGTAATGTTGGGTATTGTCGGTTAGTGCAATTGTGACAACGTATTGGAACACATGTGTCTATTGTTGTCCGAGATGGTTCCGTCGCGTCCGGTGACCTCATAACGCTTAGCAAGTACGCGAAATGACACTCGAATTTGTTTTACAAGTAATTTGCCGTGTATTGATAATTTATGTAAGTGTTCATCGCCATCTTGTAAATGAGATCACTCGGGTTTATAGGTAAATTTAAAACTTGTGTCGCTTATTTAAAATGTTTATAGTGTTTCGAATGATATGTTTTGTTTTGTATCACTACACATTATAAAACAAAGTCCTCTGCCACGTCTGTTTGTCTGTCTGTTCGCAATAAATTCAAAAATTACAGAACGGATTTTCATGTGGTTTCCACCAGTAGATAAAATGAATCATGAGGAAGGTTTAGGTATATAATTTGTCAAGGTTTTTTTTATTATCAGGGCGATACAACGTCCGCCGGGCCCACTAGGTATATACAATTAACAATATGAATAATAGTTGTTACTACAATCCAATTGTAAGCATGATTCGTTTGTACGTATGAGCTCGCATCCAAGCACATCTCATTAGACGTATTTGACCATCGTGCTTTTAAATCCAAAAGGACAATTAAACACATTTTATATCCATGACTATTTAACCAACATTCAGTAAATTATATTTCAATATTCTTGATTATATTTCCCATCTTGTTTTCTTCTCCATACGTTAATTTTATATATGCTTGTTGATTTTCAAATGTTTATTAATATTTAATGTTACATAATTTAATTTTTCAATATTATTATTAGTGTAAGTTATATCGATGTGATGAAGCGTTGTAGGTTTTCAGTCTAGTATGCTTCTTCTTGTTTATTGTTATTATATTATTCAACGAACTGTTGAGTGTTGTATTGCCCATAATCTTATATACAAATAATAAGAAAAAATAAAAAGAATTGTTGCAGGTGTCTAGGAATAAGTAATATAATACAATTCAATCAATTTTAAAAATGTCTGTCTGTCAGTCAGTTTGTATGAACACGCATCAATGGTAAAGTACTGAGTTCACAATGAAACCGCACATAAGAAAACCATAAAGCATATACCCGAGAGTAATTTAGTTTTTGTATCATTAAAATCGGTCCACTCTATCAAAAGTTATTTTAGTTTTAATGACGACGCGGCGTAAGTACGAGAGAAAAGTAGTCAATTAAATGGACTAAATACGTTCAGATGACTTTATTGGTAGTAGTCCGGTGAAGCTGTTAATTGCTAGGTCAATAGCGTAATCAATTCGAGAAAAAAACAGAAGACTTTATTAGTCATTGTTTTGTACATCAGGTTTCACGTGGGCGAAGTCGCCGGCACAGCTAGTTGTAAATAAAGAAATGAAATTTATAATATACTATTTTATTATTGTGTATTTTTTACACATACATACTAACATCGTTTCTATAGGAAACGCGTAGAAATTGAGTTGGCAGAACAGTAAACTAAATCGTACATATTATAATATATTAATTAGTCTTTTCAATTTTCGGTCAACGGGTTTTAAATAACGGTCAGCTATGGCGCCATCCATATATATCGCGTAACTGTTTTGTTTGACGGTGTCTTTACGCTTAGGTCATCCGCTATATATATATGTCTTCACTTACAACGGATTAGGTTAATACTAAGTTAATATACTCTACGTACTCGTAGAAGGAATTCTGATATCGTGTTTCTCTTTAAATTGCTACATGGAATCACAGACTCCCCCTACATTCTTGAACGCTTGAACTTTGCGATTCCACGTTTGGGTAGTCGCCTCCATAACAGAAAAACTTTTTACTTTCCTCATTGCAGAACGAATATCGGCCAACATTCCCCAGTATATCGTATGTCTTCTTTCTGTAACGCTGTTCGCACAGAGATTGACATATTTTCAGGTTCTGATACCTGTATCAAAAATACTCTTAAATCACTTAAATAATGTAATTTCTAGGTTGTTAGTTTTTTGATATATTTATTAATGTAATTTCTAGTCTTTTTTAGTCTTATGATATATTTATTTAGTTTGTGTACCGTCTAATGTCTGTTCCCTATATTTTATATGCATGCTGTGTCTACATCTAGAAGAGTACTATCATAACATGGTTTTTCAATACTACTAAATTATGTATGTAACTAGACTGTAGTCAGTTTTGTAGACCAATAAACTAAAAAAAAAAATTAAAAAATATACAGTTAAGTTAACATAAACAGTTAAGTTTCTGATTGGTTCTTGTGAAAGTTATTTGATTGAGCATTTTACGTATTTCGCAATCATAAGCCCATATCAGAATTAGCTAAATATTAGCTTGGTACTAATAAATTCTGATTATGGCCCTGTTATAACCATACTTCGGTAAAGCAATGATAACGTTACCTCTGTATATATATAATACAAAAATCTTCCTACGAATAAGTTAAGAGATAAGAAGAGAAAACCACACATTTTCTGTTTATTTAGTTATTCAGTAATTCATTTGAATTTATTTTTATTTGTGCAATACATAATTGCAGACGTCTTTTTACAATTTCTCATCAATGCTAAATTGCATGGATTATAAAAAATCGTGTACTTTCAAACGTTTACATTTCCTCGCAAGCCATTTGCGATTCTGATAGTTTTGCTTATTTAAACTTGTCTGCGAGGCCGACGACATATGTTTGACTCGGTTTTCTTAATGCAAAATGCTGGCGAATTTGACTTCTCAGGATCTGCATGGCCTACATCGAATGAGTATAGCGTGAAGGTTCGTGCATACATTACATGACGCAGATCGGTCCGTCATCAGAACAACGCGCGGGTATAGGAAGGTTAAATCAAGTTATAAAATGCATACGTATCACTACATATTATAAAACAAAGTCTTCCGTCGCGTCTGTCTGTGTGTTCATTAATGGATAGAGTGATTCGCGAGAAAGGTTTAGGTATACTGTTTGTTAAGATTTTTTGTAAATTGGTTGAAATATAACGATAATTGTTGGAAGTATCGGAAAAAGTAAAGCCGCCTGGCAGCTTTCGTCGAAATCGCTGCCTTAATCCCTTTGAGATATAACAAAACAATAAAGATACACAAACAAAATCGCGGGAATCAGCTAGAGCAATATATTCGTGATATTCTTTAAAATGAATATTTATTCAGTGACCGGTGATTGCGTAAAAATTGCGAGATAACTGCATGGTGCAAGCTTATATTCCACATTTTAGCAACATTCCTTATGAATAAACAAGAATCCACATTTGAACATTCTAAAAGTTGTATATTTTTTTGTAGATTTGTTAGTTTTAACACATTAGAACTATCAGTCATATTTACTTTTTTTTTGTAACTTGTAGTCTAGTTTATGAGGAAGATTAAAGGCTATCTACATCACGCTGCGGCCCTTACGAGCATAGCAGTTACTATACAAAATGTTGGCCAGAAAGTGCGCTAAGTAATACCGAAGGAATGATACAGGTCGGCGGTGACGACAGACGATACGAGTACCGCGTATATTGCAAAATCAATGTAAAATTTAAGCGAAAGAAACCGCAGGACAATTCCACTATTAAAGAAACTAAAAGTGTTTTTTCTTGTCACCTGATCGTCCTTGCATTATTATTCGCGATGACTTCTTTCAAAGTACGTCAGAAAATGACTCACAATTATGTTGTTGCTAATTTATGTGCATAATTTGATTATATCGCATTTCGTTGTTTTGTATATTATATATATATTTTGTAATGTTAAAAAAAATGTTGTAGGTGTAGACACCTACATAATAATAATAAACCTGAATAAGTAATAAAATACAGTTCAATCCATTTTAGAAATGTTTGTTCTTTTTGTATGAACACGCACCACGGGCTTAAATACTGCGTTCATGAGGAAACCTCTTCAAAAGAATCATAAAACATATCTTCGAGTAACATTTAGTTTTGTTTCATTTTAAAATCGGTTGAGTCTATCAAAAGGTATTGTACTTTTGATGACGACGCGGCTTAAGTACGATCGATAAGTAGGTAAGTAAATGGACTTAATACATTCAGGTGACTTTATTAATAGCTGTTTTTACATAAGGTTTCACGCGAACGAAGTCGCGGGCACAGCTAGTATATAATAAATAAGTAAAATGTTAATTTTACACATGAATTAGGAATTCGCTATGATAGTAATTATTTCGCAATAATATAAAGTTATCAGATAAATTATCAACCGGACGTGGAAATTTAACGGCGAGTGAAGAAACGTTTTTAATTAACTTGTCGTTCATATTAATTACTCGAAAGTCGTTTCTCAGGCAATTTAACAACAAACGTGTCGAAAGACATTTGTTTTTATTAAGCAAACATTAAGTATTTCTAATTTAAATTAGCAATTATCGAGGAGAGATATTTGCTTTTATGACTTTGTAAATGTCATATAAACGAAAATACTTTCGTGTAATTAACACTGTACATATCGATCAATTTTATTTAAAAACATTTGAACTTGTTCAGAAATAAACGCAGGATTGGTTGGTTGGTATGGCTTTTCCAAGTCTCCCTGGTTAACTAGTTGGAAAATCTAAGGAATATAATCAGATTATTATGCGCATTTGAAGTGGATTACTTATTATTAGGTTTGTAACCTAAGTTCTGGAATGTTACAATAAAATCTCTAGAAAGTTCTAACGAAGAAGCCGCCATTTTGTCAGACTGTTTCATCATACTAATTTCGTTTGAAAGAAATAGAATGAAGGAATGGTCAGAGGTGTAAAAGTACCTATCTGTAACCCACTAGATCGGACTACAGTACACATGATGAAAAGGCACTACAGGTTTATAGGCAGGCGTAATAGCGATTGTTTTACATTTTTATTGTACAGTATCTGAATAATTATTTGGTGACTGTTAGTTATTTACGCAGATCTAAGATTTAAATTAAAATAATTGGAATATCTGTAAAGTTATAAGTAGGGAGTTTTTGGCGGGATCTTGGAATGTAATGTAGTGGATTTTATATTTTATTCATGATCTTGTGTTATTATGCTCTATATTTTGATGTGAAGTGGATGGGAGATAATACCGCGGAGCATGGATTCTGATTTGCCACAAAAACTCCCTGGAAAGGCCTAACAAGAGAGCCACCATCTAGTACATTGAAATGATCGCTAGAAATTTCATAATACAATAGTATTCATGTACTAGAATATTGGATGCTATAAATAAAATAAAATTAAAATAATGTATCACCCCAAGTCGTTAGACTTTAGTCCGCTGTCGTCTTCAGTCAAGTATTATACTGTCAATTTGAATTGGTTGGACTCATTGGAGGATCGTCTACGGTGGAATAAACTCTCCACCAATGTCGTATTATTATATTTTAAAGAATGATGTCAGTGCGAACGGCTCGATTCTAAGCTAAACAAATTTGCATAGATATGCCATTTGCACGACGTTTATGGCTACCATATGTGAATATAATAAATGTTTGGTTATTGTTAGTCTATGATAGGAGCTTCATCTGGCTTGTATTATAGTCTATGTATATTTTTTGTTTGATTTTTCAGCCAGCTATGAATATTTTGATATTAATTTCTGTAGGATTTTGATCAATTTAGTATAATGAGAGATTGTTCTATAATCGAATATATAACATTTTAAATCGCACAGATCATTGATAGAAAAAAGGCACAGACAATGTAGAGTAAGTAATGACACAGCGGTGCCAACTGACATTTAATTTACATATAAGAAAATGTTGCTTTCATAATTCAACAATATAATATAACTAGCGGGCCCGGCAGACTTTGTCTCGCCTTGATTATTAAATCTGTGACAAATTATATACGAAAATGTTCCTCATGAATCACTTTACCCACTGGTGAAAACCGTACAAAAAACTGTTCAGTAGTTTTTGAGTTTATCGAGAACAGACAGACAGACAGACGCGGTAGGGGACTTTGTTTTATACTATGTAATGATATAGGTATAAACAAATAACAAAAATGTAAATTCAACGTGTCTGTAATTTTTAGATTTTTGTGAACACAAATTTTCCAGTTTTCTTGGAATAAGTAATAAAATACATTTCAATGATTTTTAGAAATGTCTCTCTGTATGTCTATTTGTTTGAACACTACGCTCCACGTACTACGAACTACGTTCACGATAAGACACCGAACAACGGAAATCATAAAGCATATCCTCGGGTAACATTTATAGTCTTGGTATTCGTTAAAATCGGTTAACTCTATTAAAAGTTATTGTAATTTTAATGACGACGCGACTTAAGTACGAGAGAAAAGTAGATAAGTAAATGGACTTAATACATTCAGACGATTTTATTACTCACTGTTATTTTCATTAGGTTCCCCGCAGACGGACTCGCGGGCGTAGCTAGTCTCAAACAATATTAAATGACTACGTAAGAAAAACGCCACAGGCTACTTCTATAGAGGTGTAGTTACGGAAACACACCGATAGCCATTTGACGATAAATCTTCAACTTTGTGTTAACTGTGTAGGTGGTAGAGCCACGCTGAAGCTACTACTGGTTTCAGCATGAATGGGTCGGCTCGCCCGGAGTAGTATCACCCTCTCACAGAAAACCAACGTGAAGTAACAGTGCTTGCATTGTTGCGTTTCGTTCGGTCAGTGAGAGTTTCCCTACTCCTCCCTCCCTCCAAACGCAGGCTGGCAACGCAGTTGCGACTCCCCTGGTGTTGCTAGTGTCTATGGGCGGCGGTGATAATATATAAAAAAAAATACCTGACTAGAAAATGCCTTATCACCATTGACATATAAAAACCCAAGACACACAGTCTCGAATAAAAGTAGCGGTCAAAACCGTCCTGCAAAAACTGCTCAATATACATATGTGGGTATAGTTATGGGATAAACTTATGATTTTGCAAATTCGACCTTACCCGAATGATTTAAATTTGTTTTTACAAGAACGCAAGCGACACGAGACTATATTTGAAATGAGTGAATAATCCAAAATTATGCACTCATTTTTGTCTGCCGGCTATGAGTCATTAAGTGTGCATTTTGGGTTTTTGGATATCATTGCTTATAACCCAAACTCTACGCTCTACTACGCTATCTTTCAACGAATGTCCAGGCATTTAGGATTTTAATTTAGGACAATCGAAGCGTATCCCCTTACACCTTCATCGCTTTAAAACGCCTGAGTTTTGAAATATTATCAAAGGGTTTTAATTAAGGGGAGGTGGGCCTCCGACGCTTTCACTGACCTAACGAAATAAGGCACTGTTTACTTCACGTCGGTTTTCTATGAGAGGGTGGTAGTACCCCGGACGAGCCGACCCATTCATACTGAAACCAGTAATAGCTTCAGCGTGTTTCTATCACCTAACGTGTTAAAACCTGATTTAGGATTTAAATAAATAACCAAATCATTACACATATGTTACTACTTTTATTCAAATAAATCAAACAACAAAACTTCAACTATCTTTTTATTTATTCACAACTGGCTGACATCCGCGACTTCGTCTACGGTATCAGGCAGCGTTTTCAACGAAAACTCCTAACCGCCTTGACTTTACCCGACACTTCCAACACTTCTCGTTATATTTCAACCGATTTACACAAAATCTTGACAAATTATATCCCTAATTATATAACCTAAACCTTCCTCGTGAATCAATCTAACTATTAATGAAAATCGCATGAAAATTCACTCAATAGTTTTTCAGTTTATCGCGGCTAGACAGACAGACAGACAGTAATATGTAGTGATTCTTCACAATGCCAGGCGTCGCGTGCGCGTCACCAAAATTTTATACATGCTTTTATAATTATAGCCATGGGTTTTCGCCCCTAGTTTCACACGATACGGGTGTACAGCGTATTAATCAATTACTGAGACAATAACAAGTTTATCGTGGTGTATTGTTATCGCATTCTTTCGTCGAGTTCGTTCGGTAATCGCTAGTCCGTTGCGTTGTTCGTCCGATCGTTAGCCGTCACGCTATCAGGTGTTACTGATTATTTGTATTTGTGTACAACATATGTTTATTTCATTATTATTTTTAATACTTCATGTTCTCCATCGTTTCTACTATACTTCGATGGGGAAATATTATTTTTTGAATTGAAAACTTTATGCACGTTGAGCAGTGTTTTTGACAGGAGATAAATTTATAATTTCGCGTCATGAGATGCTAGTATGCGCGACCGGGCCATATTGCGCTTGCGCGGATTACTACTACTTCATGATATAATTGAATTAAAAAATCCAAAAGACAACACAGTTATTCCATAGTTGTGAGTTTTCACTTCTGTCGGCAGTCCTTATGACTGCCTCGCTTTTTTTATTAGGTTAATAGTATACAGGTCCGTCTGACGAGGGGAGGCAGCTGGAGTGTACTCAGTCTGTCTCCCTATTCGATAGGAGCTCGGCGGCCACCCCAACAAATACGGCCTGTCGGTACACCGTGTGGGCTTTTAGTCCGTGCGTGTCGGACATAACCCAATCTCTACCACGAGAGGATAAAGGATTTTTACCATATTAATAAAAAAAAGAAGAAAGTTAATAGTATACAGACAATAATCCTAACTAGTATTATTAATGCAAAATTTTGGCTTACCCGCTATTCTGGCCATTCACGACGGAACTATTATTATACATTGTATCATGAATTTTGGTATATTTATGTTAAATATTATTTGACAATTTTGTGTAAACATATTTGAAATTTGATCGCCAACCATTTTGTGTGACGAAGAATGGTGGGAGTAAACACTGTGTCTGGAAGAGTGTTGAAAACACCGGTTCTCGTCCGATCACGGAAGTTAACCAACGTCGGACGCGGCCAGTAGGTACTTGGATGAGTGACCGCCTGGGAATACCACGTGATGATATGAACTATGACATAGTTATAAAGTAAATTTTATAATGACTATGGTTTACCAATTAGAATTTTAAATTACATAGTCAACTATGCAACTATTATAACTATAGATTATTACATCCATTTCGAGTAGGTTATTACCAAGTTTCTTGCGATCATTTCAATGAACTAACAAGATGGTGGCCGTCTTGTTAGAATTTTCCAGGGAGTTTTTGTGACAAGTCAGAATCCATGCTCCGTGATATTATTTCCCATACATTTCACTTGTGCACCATAAAAAAAACTATATTACGTAAAACATCACCAATATTACAAAATACATATAGAGTAAAATAACACAAGATTATGAATAAAATATAAAAACTACTACATGACATTCCAAGATCCCGCCAAAAGCTTCCAACTATAATAACATTATTGCTTTTGTCGTTATTATGCAATTTAAAAGATAATGTAACATCGCGACAATGTTGCAAGCGTTTTGTGCACACCGCCCTATGACCTGATTTAGTACAATTGGATACAAATTGATTACTAATAAATTTTTTACCGACTTTAGGAAGAGCTTCTCAAAATCGGCTGTGTTTTTTTTAACGGTTGTTACTTCGTCATGTATAAACTTATTTGGATAATTCTTTTGACTCAAAAAACCCGCGTGAGATGCCGCTTAAACTCACAGTCCAGTAAATCGGTAAAATTTTTGGGATTTTGGTGTAAAAACTTACACTATTATTTAAAATACCGAGTTTTATTGAGTCTGAAACAGTTTGGCACAGTTTCTATGATATATAACTAAAAATCTGTAGATACGTTAAAACTAGCTTATTTTTGACGGCTGCCCAGTAAATTTGTCCGTATCTAAGCAACATATAACTATTTCTTTTTCACCACCGATATTGAGAATATGCCATATTACTTCCACATTTTATCGAAGACAGTGTGGCGTTACAATATTACTTTACGTATGTGTGCGTTATCGTGCCATTTGTTTTGTCAAAATATCGTGTAGGTAACGTATCTACATCTTTTTGCTTATAATATCTTTGGTTTCTAGTATTTAAATCATGTCTTTTACGGAATCCAGCTATTCAACGTCCTTAGGTGTATCTTTTCAATGTATTGCTAACAAATCCAAATTTTGATTGCGATTTTATTTAATTGAGTTCAATGAGTTATTATTTTCTGGTTTGTTGGCACTACTATGTTATCGCCCTACACCGTTATTGTCGCCCGCATTTCAAACGTTTCCCTATAGTGCAAGTTTACGCTTTATTACGATAAAATTGTTCGTTCCACATCGATAATAAAACAAAGCACAACTAATTCTACGATGACGTCATTAAATAGTATTTTCTTTAATGATAATTCGTATTAAAAAATAATTAATATTACATTAAAATAATATGAGGCTTTAATTAATTGTTAATATATTAGTTTTCTGCTTATAAAAGTAGCCTCTACTTCGTAATGATGTAAAAATGCTGCTGACGTTCCACGTGGTGTAAAAGATATCTGAGTTAATTATCATAATGCAAATTGATTGTTTTTTTTCCATAGACAGTTTTATCTGTTCCATTTTACTATTATTGGGTACTAGGTGTCGTTGTCCGGTTTCATCTGCACAGACCCATGTAGTGGAGGCGCATTGTGCCGATGTGATTACCGCAATTCGTCAGATGGGGTCTAACACCCACTACAGGGGTCTACGATCTTGACCCCTCAGATCGCAGTTGGGGTCCCCTCGGAGGGACCAACACCTGTCGGGGGAGCGAGCATACGCAGTCGGCAGTCCCCGTTCCCCGGCTAAAAGGTGTATGAAGGCACCACAGCTGCCCCGCGGGATGGGTATCCGTTAGGGATCTCCCCATGAAAAAAAAAATAAAGGTGTCATTGGCCAGTATTATTGTATTTTAACGCGGACGAAGTCGCGGGCTGTTGCTATTTTTTTAATATATTTGAAGAACTGTATTTTTTGCAGTCGTTTTAATTATTTTTTACTGATAATGCGATCATTTACTGATGCGTCAAGGACGTTATGATTCAACATTACGGGAGTCCCCAAGTCCATTGAAAAACTTATAATATTCACCGCTCGATGTCTTTATTTATTAATAATAACACGTAATGTGACATATCTTTTGAAGCGTTCTATTTAAATAGTTATTAAACTCTTCACGAGTGTAAAAAAAACGCATACGTTTATTAAATACTTATACCATTATTCATAATGAAGTGGTTCTTTCGCGCACTTTCAAACATATATCTGTTAATAGAGAATTGTTATAAACTTAATAGTTGGAATTATATTATAACTATTATTTCACCATACTTTTAACTGAACAGTTTAATAATATGAATATTTATAGTAGGAAAGAGTTATTTGTTCAATCGCGTTATATTTTTATAATTATAATAACGAACCAGCGTCACTCTAGATTTTAATTTTTAATTTTAATTTGTAATAATATATATACGAATATTTGCTGTTATTCAAATTATATTGAATAATAATATTGTGATGAAATATTAACGCCTCGACTGATTTTTTAATAACCAGATTCCAAAATGGGCGATCATGTTTTTAAATATCTAGCCAATGTTTTAAAATTACAATTTTACACGGCATAATTTGTTATTGATCAAGTTTTTCAAATTTTGTAATAGGTATTGTTATTTAACTTATGGTGCTAACAGTCTGACCAGTGCATCACAAGGTATTCATTCGTTTGTATTTACAAATCGTCTTAGCGTATATTATCTTATATCTTTATCTTATAAAGTATTGCAAGGTTTGAGGACAACCGATTACAAATAATTGACGAAAAATGGCAAGTATTAAAAGATAGACCGAAACCTCTTTACACTTACACATACAATCAGAATGGCCAGCTCTACTGCTCTGTGTGTGATCGGTTCTTCAAAAGCAAGTTTGGTTTTGCGACTCACATTAGGAGCCACGCTCGAAGGAATGAAAAGTTTTGGATATATGTGTAGTATAAGTAATAACATACTGTATAACTATATACATATAATATATATATACTAGTGGGCGCCCAGTGGAATTTTATTAGGGTTAATTTCATTATTAAATGTAGAATGAAAAAGGGTAATGTACGTAAGAGTAAAATAATACATACAGTCGAGCATAGCAACCTCCTTCACAACCTTTTTTGAAGTCCTTTATTGACAGACGTCAAAATGTCTTTTCTATTTACATGTGTGTATATGTTGTGTAAAATTGAAGCATTAGTGTGAGTAATGCATATTTTAATTAATTTAATGTACTTTTAATGCATTTTATATAAAATAAATAGCTTTCTGCACTTCTCCTCCATATAAACTTTAACTATGATAAAATTCACGTTCATCCGTTCGCCCAATTCCGTTAAAAAGGGATACAAAGTTTAGGCTTCACGCATTAATATATATGATATATATAATAAGGGATGTACGTATACGAGTGTACTTATCGAGTGTGATTATTGCACCCACCCACGAGGATTGTCAGTTTTCATTGAATAAACGGATTGTGTTAAGTTACCAGATTGTTTCTCTTTCAATATAAACCAATATGGAGCTTAAACCCTTATGGTTTTGGACAGTCCAGGGGTTAAGGTAGTAATCAACGTGTAGATACGATAAATGTAACTAAGGGTTTGGTTACATTACAGGCGGAACAGCGGTTGGCGGCGCGACGAGCAGCGCGAGCGGAGGCTAGAGAGATCCGCATGCGCGAGCTGGAACGCCAGCAACGCGAACAGGAGGACCATGCCGACAAGGCATATGACATGTATGCAGGTACAACACACTATTATATTCTTCAACATGTATTCCACACACCCATAATCGTTTATATTTTATAACCCAATGGTGTGAAAATAGCAGAAAATTAGAACAAACGTATGCAACCTATATAATGGTTAAGTGGTGACTATGGCTCATATTTGTCTCTTGTTAAAGTGTAATACAAGTACTGTCTCATCCAGGCTTACTTATATATTGGTTACTAATCCTCGACTGAGTTGTAATGCCTCGCCACAAGTAAATAAGTATCATAAATCCCTGGCATAAATTATTATGGCGTTGATGCTATCGTAGTTTACAACACGTGTGAACTGTACATTCGTACAAACAAAGAAGGATTTTTTAACACCTTGGCCACTTCCCTAATGCTGATTATATTATATATAATATATATATGCAATAACGCTATGCAATAACTCAATCCCCAGTTTATTAACTTGAAATTTTTCCCTTTTTGGCCAAATGCCTTCCAATTCTCACCACCAACTCCGATGAAATCACGAAGGCCCTTCAAACCAACAGCATATAGTCGGTTTGAAAAAAAGCTATATATTATTAACAAATTATGCTGTTGTGTTATTTATAAGAATCGTTGTTATACATTTTTGTTAATTATAATTATTTTGCTGTTTTTTTTTCGAACTGACCACGCTATTGGCCTGATGGACCTTCACTGCTTCACTGAGCTACTAAGGCGAGCGCTTAAAGCACTTCGCTCAAAGATGCCAAAGTGGCCCATCCTCGGCTTGGGCTTATTGCCTCGGGTGCAACAACGCGAATCTATCTATCTATCTATGAATTTGCTGTTTTATTTAGTATAACAATCTGTAATAATTAAACGATAATTAAATGAAAGTTCTTTGTTAGTATCATGATTCTCGATTGTTAGCTGCATTAAATGTTTTCTCTGTCACACCTATTGGTTGTTGCATTTCGCTTACTTGTTCACTCGTTGCGGTAACTGATAATCAACAATAGAATCATTATGTCTTCAGTAATCCGCTATAATGGTACAACAAAATAATCCCATTGATTGATGTCAGGCAGCCGGCCGATTGTAAGAATTAAGCCAAATTATACATCACAACATGACAAACATGTTGTGCCGACCGGTCGCGACCCTACTTAGGTGGGATAAGGGTAAGAAGATGATGAGTAATACATTATCTTTGCTTAACTATACGGGACTATTACTGACGACGCGGTTAGTAGGTTCATCCATCGTGCTGTGGACGCCCCGGCCCGGGACATTGTGAATTATAACTTAAAAATGGCCATAAAGGATCATAATGCAACCGCCATAAAGACAATAACCTCATTAAAAAATCCGACCTAAAATAGGTAGTTAAGTAATATAATAATAAATTTTAAAAATCCCAATAGTTGTTCACATACACGATTTTTGACGTACAAAATATATCAAACGAAAGCAAAATTCTGGCAGGTTTCAGTAAATTCCTGTATTACCATAATCTGCAGTTATTACGATGATCTTACAACAGAGACGGTGGGGAGGCGCGCCGGCGGGCGACTCGCTGCGCTCAGTCCGGGCGGAGTGCACTCCCCCAGACGCAGTTCCGAAGACTCCACTGATGAGGCGTTCAGTATTAAAGACCTCAGGGTATGTAGTTTCTTTCGGATTGACTCAACAAGGATCGTGTCTCTAGATCGTGATATGATCGAAATTGTTGCAAGCTAAGTACAGGATCAGCTCCGTGAAACACTTGGAAACAGATTTTCAACCTGAAGACACTGTAGACTGTCGCGAGACATGATTGAGCATATTTGATCAGGTGCCGTTCAAGTATTACGTAAGCAGAAGTAATGTAATGTAATCTCTGTCCGTTCCCTTCCCCTGGTCAGCAAAAGTTTTTTTTTATATCATAGGAACCAAACGAACAGGTGGGTCATGTTAAGTGATCACCACTGTCCATAGACACTTGCAACACCAGTAGAGTTGCAAGTGGTTGCCACCCTGTGTTTGGGAGAGGGGCAGAGGAGGTGGGTTATCGGGCGCTCTCACTGACCGAACGAAACGCAGCAATGCAAGCACTTTTACTTCACATCGGTTTTCTGTGAGAGGGTGGTAGTACCGGGAGCGAGCCGACCCATTCTTGCTGAAACCAGTAATAGCGACAGCGTGGCTCTACCAACTATAAAGTGGTAAAGTTAGCAATGCTCTTACCCCATGCTTCCTCATCCCATGCTTACGTAAACATTTATATGGGTAAAGATCACGTCAAGTGGACCCTCCATTTCCATTTGGTATTTAAATATAATTACTATATTATAAGTTTGACAGACACTAGGGACAATTAAACCTTGAAACAATTTCTAAGAATTATCATTTTCTCACTGAAAAATTCGTTCAACCAAATCTTTTGGGTTATGTTAATGTCATTTTCAGGATTTATTGTTTAATATTCCTACTTCTATTACAGTGATTCGCTACTAAGGCGATGGTAACCCAGTGCAAAAGACTCTCACATATCAGACCTACACATCCAGATCCCCCTATCCTGTGTATCATCAAAACTAAGCACACCAAGGCCCCCTGACACCTTTAGTGCTTATGCAATACTTGAATAGCCTATATTATTTAGTCTAATGAATTACAATAAAAGGAATCCGAATTAACCAGAAACTTTACACCTTTGATTTGGATCATTTAGTTAATAATATATTGGTGGTGTCCACAGCACGAGCTGAAGGAGGTCGAAGAGAAATTCCGCAAGGCAATGATACTGAATGCGCAGCTGGATAACGACAAGGCGGCGCTCGGCTATCAACTAGAACTGCTCAAAGATAGGATAGAGGAACTCCATGAAGAGTACGCGCAATTGCAGGTAAATTTTACCATCATATATTCCGAGTAAATGATCCAGTAAAGGAGTTAGAATTTATCTAAAATGAAATTTGTGTTTATTTAAATTGTATGCTTTAAAATTGTGAGACATTCTTGGACATGGAATTTTGGAATGATTTTATATTTAAAATGTATTATTACATTTTGGATTAAAAAAATGAATATATCTCGTAGCTTTGCTCTTAATTTTAATATTAAAAAAAAATTAAATATTGGAAAAATAATAAGAACTTAGAATTTTATAGCATTAATTAGATCAAATTTATAAATTTTAAATAAACTGAATGATTTGAAAGTATTTTAGTTTCGTATTATTGGCAGTACTGTATAGATCAAATAAGGTTGATTGGAAGATTAATGGCTTGGGAAAGATGTTTGTGAGTAATGTGTTGATGGTTGCAGCGCGAGCACAAGGAGAAATGCTCGGCTCACGAGCGGTTAAAGCGCGAGCACGGGTCGCTCGAGCGGGAGGTGGAGGGCGCGCGGGCGGCGGTCGTGGCTCGCGAGGCGGCCGCCGCGGCCGCGGGGTTCGCGTTCGTGGAGGCGGGGGCGGGGGTCGAGGGGGCGGAGGGGTGCGGGCCGGTTCCGGCGCTCGCGCTCGTCTCGCATCAGGCACAGGCGCTGCTCAACGATGCCGGCGAGGGCACGCTCGGTAACCTATCCACCTACAGTAATATATATAACAATTATACATATAAATAAATATCATTTGCCGAATATATGAGTCGTTACGCTTTACAATCCAATTTTAACCGTTCATAAGACTTATCATATGAGCGATTAAAATTGAATTTGGCTCATTTTAAAAAGAAACGACTGCTATGATAATATTTTGAATTTGAACAGATGTCCGATTGCAAAACCTCGTGAGCTCGAAACAAGCGTTAGAGTCAGAAGTTCGTAAGCTGAAGTTGCAGTTGAACGAGGAGCGCGCCGCCCGACAGAACGGTGTCGCCTCGCACAACGATCAAGAGTACGAAAACGAACGTGAGTTTATTCATTAATAAGTAAAGTTAAAGGTAAAACCCCCAAAAATTGCCACAATTACGTGAAGATACCTCTAAAATAAAAATGAATGAAATGAAGTTTATGTACATATTACATTTTTAAATACTTTTCTTCGTAAAAATTTGATCATTAAAATAGTAATTTAAAAAAAAATGATTGATTTGGATTATCTCAAGACATATACTTGTAACTAAAAAGGGCTGTAGGAATATAATCGAGGCCAATTTGGCAACCAAAAAACTAGGTATACTCGACCGGTTTAAGCGGTATATCACCCCAAAGCAAAGACTTGTGCTTTATAACGTGCAATGACGTCCTTATAGGAGTATTGCTCGCAATTCTGGACTAGTGCCTATCAGCTTTGTCCTTTTAACTCCGCGGAGATGTGAGCTATTCGTATAGATAGCGGTCCTGAATTAATATGCGGTCTAGAGTCGTTAGAAAATTGCACATACAATGGGTCTCTGTGTGTGCTTTAATGCATGTATAATGGAGAATATTCTGAAAAGCTTTTTGATATGGTGCCTTCATCACTATTTCAAATTTGCACCATCCGCCGCTATCTTGTTGCTCATCCACATACCCTGAAGCCCAGCGAAATATAGTCCGGTGAAGCTGTAAAGACCTTGCCAGGTCAAAAGCGTAGTCAGTTCGAGAAAAAAAAAACCCAGTGAAATAGCGACAATCGTTAGGTTTTGTAAAAGCTTCGTTATGCATACGCAATCGTTGTGGAATGAGTTACCCGGTAAGGTGTTCCCCCAAGGTTATGGACAAGGGGGCTCTTCGAAACGGAATTTTCAAGGCTGGCAACACAACACTGATGCCTCTGGTGTCGCAGTTGTCTATAGGCTACGGTAACCATTCAATATCAATTGGCCTGTCTGCTACCCATTAGAATAAAAAAAAATATTGTATTTAAATCTTAAATTTGGAGGTAAACCCTGAAGTTGGGAACTCTGTTGACGAGTTATGCCCCGCATTTTATAACTCTCGCAGCGGCAAGCCATCATCTTGATGCGGTAGCGTGGGTGCTAAAGTTGCTGGAGATTATATATACAATGTATATATACATGTACATGTACACTCTTAATAACGTCGTTCCTTATAACGAAAAACTTTCTATAAAGTTGAAATTAATTCAATTTGGTTGGTTTAATACAAAACCATTTATTCGTTCTCTTCCCTTCGTATAATGAAAAAAAATTGTTCCGTTCCTTGAAGTTTCTTTAACACTGTATTGATCCGTTTGTTGGTGTTTGGGTTGGGCAGTGGAAACGTTGAGGAAGGCGGTGGCGGAGGCGAAGGGTCGCGCGGCGCGGGCGGAGGCCGAGGCCGCGCTGCAGGCGGCGGCGCTCGCGCGGCTCGAGGCGCAGGTGACGCGGCTGCGCGCGCGCCAGGACCACCAGGACGAGCACGAGGAGCAGCTCAAGCAGGAGCGGCGCCGCCTGCAGAGGGAGGTACGTGCACCCACTCACCCCAACTCGCACACACTCACCACACATACACATTCACTCACCTCCCCACAACCGTCCACACTCACACCCGCACACACTTCCACCACTCGCACACACACACTCACTCACCTCCACACAACCGCCCACACTCACACTCGCTTAGCAAATAAAACTGTGTATACTATTTATTTAATGTGTTTATTGGAAATAAAATACAATAAGAAATATTAAATCTATTATCAATTACTTTACACATTATTTATCAACACAGATCACTCTAAACTGTCGCGAACAAAAACATATTTATATTTATTCACCATCGTCGAATATCGATCATCCCTTTTTTTAATCAACCCTCACGCCTGATTGCCAAAAGGAGCCGTTCAAATATTACGTAGTTCTTGGCGGGAACTAGGAATGTGTCATATAGTAGATTTTATATTTTATTCCTAATTCTTAATCTTGTTTTATTTCACTCTAACAGTAACTCTGAGTCTCTGGATAGTTCTAACAAGGGAGACACTTGATGGAATGATCTTGATGGAACATTGAAATAATTCCAAGGCACTTATAATAACTACCTACAATGGTAGTAATTATCTAGACAATTGACATTTGTTATCGCTTGCTTTATTTATTTTTTATATGATACGCGATAACTTTTTTACAGGATGTTGTTGATTTCTGGGCGGTTATCAACAACGGTGACAGTTATACGCGTTATAAGTTTTAACCCTTTGCGTTTTATATGTAATAGATGGTTTTTATGTAATTCCCAATGGATCCCCACAGTACAAACTAATAAATTCTTAAGGTGTGATTATTGTAAATAATGTTTTAATTAATACACTGATATGATGTCACTTCAAAATGTATATTGTATGATAATTATTTACTATAGAAATAATCTGAGTAAATCCAGCTATTTTATTATGTTTGTATGTGTTATGTGAAATATTTGTTCAGTTAAATTTTTGCCTACGCCCGTGGACTTTAACAATATCTGTTTAGAGTGTATTTTGTATGTCCCTTAATTCTTTTTTTTTTTTCGAACTGACTACGTTATTGACCTAGCAAGGTCTTAACAGCTTCACCGGACTACTAAGGCGAGCGCTTAAGGCACTCAGCCGATACCTTATATCTTTAAATCGCATAGAAGTATTAAAAAATTGCTCCATATTGTAATTTTTTTTTTTCGTATATCCCAATATTTTTCTTCTTCAGGCGCGTTGAGCGGTATTTTTGGCAGGATATTAATTTATAATCTCGCGTCATGACATTAGCTGGTAGTAGCTAGTACGCGTGACCGGCCGTATTGTGCGGCTTGCGTCATACTAGCAACGTATAGTATAGGAACCCGTGTACATCTAATATTGATAGTTTGTATTGGGATTGTGCAGCCGATTATATGTTTGATTAATTAATTAATAAACTGTATAACAATGTATATAATTACTGGAGTGCCAATAGATGTGAAAATCAGACCAATGATAATACATTTTAATGTACAAATTATGAAAATTAAATCATCAAAAGAAAACACAGTTATTCCATACTTTTGAGTATTCACTGCTGTCGGCAGTCCTTATGACTGCCTCGATTTTTTTTAAACTTTTTATTTATTTTAAAAAAGAAGTAAGTTTGCGTTGTCTATTACTCTTTCAAGCAAAAACTACTGAAATGACTTTGATTAAAGTTTATACACATAGAATAATATATTATAAAGATTTATAAAAGTCGAGACAGTGGTGTAGGGACTACCGACAGAAGTGAAAACTTGAACAATGGAATAACTGGTGTATATAGTGTATAGGATTTTTAAATAAATTATTGTCTGAATTATTAAGTACAAAAAAAAATTCCCCTACCATGTCGTAAAAACATTCACTTCCATAATTTATATGTCTCCATTTGTGAAACCCCGTGATACGTTTTGAACTCCTTTTATGCACGCATGGTCATACTTCTTGTATATTTATAACCCGCTGATAATAATATAGAGGACTGCCTTTGGAGACATTATAATATGTTTCTTATACTCACACAGGCGAGAGAAGCCCTCAACCGGGTCGAAGAGTTGGAGACGGAGAACAGTCACCTCACGAAGCGTCTCGACAAGCTCAAGAACGCGAAATCAGCGCTCCTGAAAGACCTGTGATCACCCATCGTGCGACCCCCATACACCAAGTGGAATTTCTCGACCCTTCGACCATGCTATACCTTGAAGTGACATACGGAATCGAGGTATTATTAAATATATCGTAAATAGATTAACGCAATAATATTATAACTATAGATACACCATAAGCGTTTCGACAGCGCCTTGTTAAAACTTGGCTAACTAGCCCCTTTTTAACGGCTGCCGTCAATTCGCCCGTATCTAAGCAACATATAACTATTTCTTTTTCACCACCGATGTTGAGAATATGCTATCTTACTTTCACGTTTTATCTAAGACAGTATACATATGTGTGCGTTATCGTGACATTTGCTTTGTCATAATATCCTGTAGGTGACGTGTCTACAGCTTCTTGGTTATAATATCATTGGATTAACGTATAAAAGAAGTTTGCAAAGGTCGATCGAGCGAATAAAAACAAAACTGTAGCAATGTACTGTAGAAATTACATTAATGGCTAAATATCAATTAAAAAAAAGTGGCAAATTGATATTTATCTTCGAGTGAAATAAAAACAATGTCCAGTTTTATGAAATTATTCAAGTAATTACATAAGCAGAATGTTTGTAATCTCTGACTCCCCGTCCCCCTCGTTAGCAAAAATAAGCAATGCTCTTAATTACCCCCCCCCCCTCCCTATGATTACATTAACACTTATATAAGTATTTTTAAATCTGAACTGGTTCAATAAATAGATATTGCTGACATAATTACCATCCAGACTCCGCCGTCCCCTATGTTATCAAAAATAAGCAAATCAAGAGGGAGGGCTTATGTAATACATGAATAGTTCCTAACGTGTAAAAACAATTCGTAGCGAACAATCGAACTAAGAAAAAAAAATTTGAGTTTTGAGTTAATTTTACAGTTTTTCTACTTATAAATCACCATAATTGTAAAAACTGTTGGGCATTTACAACTTTACTATCATAAGAGGCAAAAAAGTAGGTGTTCACTATGATACAGTTGACTACCGCTGATTCAAACGGTTTAGATACGTCATAGGACACTGGGACATACTTGTGCATGTATAAAAAAAATGTCTAAATAAAAAAATATTTGCGGTAGGTAGCCATCAGAAATAAAGTTCTTTACGCTCTTTACGTTAAGTTTTATATTGTTTTTTATTTGTATATTTTCGTCACGTCAGGAAAAATCGTTATACCCTCCCCAGGCGCCTCCCTCTGTGATCTATGTATATAATATTTATTTTATGTCATTTTTTAAATACAAGTAAGGAAAAAGTTTCGTTAGATTTCATAATTAAATATAAAATAGTTTATTATAAACTATAGTTAAAATTGCTAAATAAATGAAATAAAAAACAACAATAAGCTTTGATGAAATTCATAGGCGTTCAATATTAAGGTTATGCGACCGACAACATATTATACAATAGAAAGTGACAGAGAGACAGAGTTGCATAAAGTGGACATAATGCTTTTCCTTACGTAACGATTCCTACCAGTCAACTGCTACCGCAAACCGTATTAAGACACATCGTTTAGATAATATTTTTGATAACGAGCTATTGAGAGCGTTAGACCCTATTTGGACTTTCTATCGACCTTTGTAACACGGCATGCATTTTATTTTGATATTAAATATGATTCGTTTTTCATTGACAATCACAAAATTATAATATATTGCCAAGGTGTATTTCTCTAAAAATTAAAACAAAAATGCTGGCGTTTCGTTTTAAAAACGCAGTGTTATCTGTACAACACTTGAATCGAATCGATATGCCGATGTTGTTTAAAGTTTTAATAATACTAAGAAATCACTTGTATTACTTGTAAACTTGCTCCCAATGCTCAATGGGGCCTTGTGTATATTAAAATTGAACTATGTGTGTTGAATCGCAGTCTTGATTTACTGGTCTCTCAATATATCAATTTATAGTATTCTGTTTTTATATAATGAAATATGAGTATATGTGAGTGATAGAATATGAAATTCAACAAAGTATGGCCGTCCTATAATTTGGCAACTGAAAGAACAAACTGATAAAGTTTAATTTCATCCATTGATAATAGTGATGAATATTTTGTTTTGAGTGAATATAAACCAATCGAAATCGACAAAATTAAAAGAAATTTCTGTGTTGATATACTTATCACATTCTTTGTTATCTCTATACTTTACTATTTACTATCTCTATACCACTTTTTAATTTTATAGGAGCCATATAAAAAGTACTCTAATATTAAAGTGAAATTTAAATAATTATACCAAGTGATATTAATCCATTACGTTACACATGGGTTTTTCAACAAGTATTTAGCATTTATCGTATCTTTCATTACCAAATTAGCTATAATTTTCGAATCGATTCTATGTGTTGTATCAGATTAGCGTCTATTTATACAGATAGACTCCTAATAGTATTTGTATCTGTCAACCTCTCTGACGTTCTAAAATGACAGCGCGCCATTTGTAAGAAAATAGCTGTCAGTCGTTGTCGAATACCATTTTTCTCAATTATGCTGTCCCATTTCTTAATTTGACACTTCGATTTTTCAAATTTGAGCTATTTGACAGATGCCAGAGGATTAGGCGTCTATCTGGATAATGGACAATGGGTCACGGTTTTTACATTATGTATTATAGTTGCCGAAGTATGACTATATATGTCGATTGGAATGCGTAAATAAAATTGATTTTAATATAGTTTTAATTAATTATTACTCTGTAAATCATTATTATAATAATTCTGTAAAATATACGAATAATGTGTAATGATACAATAATATTGTTTTAATGATGAATAAAATTATTTATTTCCTTTTTTTCTTCTTTTCTACGTTATATTACGTTCGCAGTTTCAACTGTTCGTGTGAAATCTGATTGTCGGAAAGTGTATCGTTTTTGTATGTATATATTTTTTTACTAAACATTATTAAAAAAAATGTGTGAAAGTATTGTACTTGCCATCGCATCGGTATCACAAATGCGTTTAGATTTATTTGTGTATTTTAACGCTTCATCTAACTTTAATAATAATAATAATTGCTCAAAATTATGTATATCCCGTAAATATGTGATATTGTATATCGCTGTGTACGTCCAGTAGGGTAAGAAGGTGTACGGATTTTGTGGGATATTTCTTTTTTTTTAATACACATTCTGTTTTTATTTTATCGATAGTTACCACTCGCGTTAAAATTCCAAGACATTAACAATGAATTTGCATTTTTTTTTAAATTACAAACGGCTTAAAATGAGTTGAGTTAGTTCAAGAATATATCCTCATTGCTCAAACATTTATCACTAATAAGATATTATATGCGGAAGGTATGTATGCATCCAGTATGTGAAAATATGTAGGCAATAAATATCACTTTGTGAAGCAAGAAACGCAACCGATATGTTTTTTTAGTATATACATTTATATCTTATGCAACGTATAACTTGATACTAATATAACTTAAAATATACACCTGTGGTCGAAGAAGTTAATGCCTTCATAATAAAACACTATGTTTATTTCAAAATTATGTAATTAAATCACTATCTGCATTGATTTGGATGATGGATGTCGATTGATTATGAATGACGATAAAGTATGTAATTTGTGGATTTCTAAGTTACTGGATGTTAAAGAATACTCTATGGAATTCTTGGCTCGACAAGTTCAGAATTAGCTGACTGAATTTATTCATTGTTAGATTTACCCACTTATACTAAAATTGGCCATGAAACGATTTATGTGTCGTTGGATATTCGAATCTGCTGTTAAAGATATATTTTATTATTATTAATTAAAGATAATAAAGCTTAATAATAAAAATAATATGATTATTATTATTACAATTCAGTTGAAGCAATGTAACGAAACATAAAACCTTGTGAAATTAATTTAAGTTTTTTGTCAAATTACTTAAAGTAGGTACAATCTTCTTTTTATATATGTATCCTATTGATTTGTAACATATCCATTGCGTAATAAGGACCACATGTGGCTTTATTCCAAAATTTAAAGGTAATTAAAAACGCGTGTAAAATTTCAGACTAAAGGTGAGTCATTTATATTTGAAACACAATATGTTGTTCTCATAAATACAATGGACAATTTAAAATCAGCTACTGTATTTTTTTAAAATTTCTTATGTTAGTTATATCAATAAGAAAATTAGTAAAAATGTAAGAGTGTCCAGTTTTCACTTAGAGATATGGTCATATTATTTTTGTGTATATTTTTTTTAAAACATGATGATTACGAATTACAGCTATAGGCATTTCGTTTTTATTTCCCATTCATTTCTTTTGTAATTTATTTTTCATATAATTTCGTGCAATAATTACTCGAGTCGACTTATTTTAAATGATTTTCAATAGTCCCCTTGATTCGTTATCAATATTTATTATGTTTACTTCTAAATGAGACGTCAATTAACTTTGAAATCCACGTATAAGTACTAAATCGTTTATCCGTCTTTACTTCGCAGTGCCATGGCGCGCCAAAATTTATTATATGTGTAGTTATACGTAGTATTCATAGCTGTATATTTGTACGTAAAAGTATGGAAGGCTTGTTGCTTTCTAAGCGAGCTGACTATTGTATTACATATTTAGTATATCAGAGGATTGTATAGTGTAACTTAATTTTGTGGTAATAGTACTAATTGTCTATCGGTAATAATCTTTGTATAATTTCGAACGATCATTTTTTTTCTACTAGGTACATCTCTATTTTCAAATGGCAGTCGTTTTGTTTTGCGCTTGCAAAATCGACTATGTAAATATTTCATTTAACTCTGAAAAGTTTATGTTTTCTTTCACTCTAAAAAAATTCCTCAGTGAAATCACTGAAAAACCAAATCTTTTTTAAACTCTTTTTTTAGAATGAACTCTTTACACTCGAGGGCTCCGGAGCGGAGCCATTTAAAATATTGGTGACCGTCATTTGTCAAAGGGTTAAAATCTCGACATAGCTGATTTTGTAAGCGCAACAATGATATATGTTCGTACACGAACTGTATTTTTATTTTTAGATAATTGATAAACGAACATTTAATTTGTTAAGATTTATACCAATAATACCATAATGATTTATGCGATATTTTCCATTGTTTGCTGTTTGTGTAAATGTTTTGAATGTTGTGTCAATAGTTGAATAATATGAAAGACTTTTGTCGTAGATCCATTAGTAGCAGCCTTAATGGAAACGTGGAAAAAATAAACTCGTTAAAAATATAAGAAACAATCTATAGTATGCATAGATTTTCAGATGTATGTAATATTATATAATTAGTGTCCGGCTGTGTATCTTGAATGTCCGCCGGCAGCCAGACTTGTAATTAGAAATATTATTGTAAGTGCGATGTGTATGTATGTATGTATTTTGGTGCTGAATTAACTAATTTATTTTGTTTTGTTTTATAACTAGGAATGATATATTCTTTTTATATGAAGCGAAAACAGACGTAATATTGTATAAATTTGGATATTTTGAATAAATTTCGCTCTGGATGTATTTTGTTTTATTTTTTTCAATTTCCTAGCAACAGGGGTGTTCCACCGCTGAATCGATATACCCCGACGTCTAAGCAAGTATACGCAACATCGAACACACGAACATCAAACATTGATAGCTTACCTGACAGTAGACGAAGAGTTATTTTTCAATTAGATAAATAACTAATTTATAGGAGACTTGAAAATACATTATCTCAGAATAACACGCTCAATTTTATGACCCACCACCTTCGATCAACAATAACTAAATAAAGGGTCGACGCGAAAAATACGTCTCGGTAAATAAGAGCTCACTTTGAAATGTGTGCCCTTATTTTGTTTAGTTTGTTTGAAACACAGCCAATGTAAGCCCGTTTCATATGCCGCAGCGTATTCAAAAGATGCAAAAATAATACCCGAAAAAGCAATTTAACGGCCGGAGTATCTTACTTTCGCTAAATACACGTTGAATAAGTTATATTTTAAGCTTTAAACTAACAAATAATATCAAATTTTAAACAAAATTACCGATTTTAAACCTGTGATACAAATGTTTGGCCTCGCCCCTCACAAACACACACAATAACGGGAAACGAACTTTATTCATTACGTGTTAAGGTTGAATTCACACTAAATTCTATAAGGCACAAGTTCGGCCTTGCGTGGAGTATTGTTCGCACCTCTGGGACGGTTCCGCCAAATACCTACTAGATACCCTGGACAGGTTGCAGAGACGGGCTGTCCGCATTGTTAATGATTCAGTCATTACACAATTTATAGAGCCGCTTCAGTTGCGCAGAGACATTGCCTCTCTGAGCGTGTTCTACCGTCTGTATCATGGCGAGTGTTCTGAAGAGCTATTCAATTTAATACCTTCCTCTCCTTTTCATACCCGAACCACGCGTGCTGGGCTCCGGAGCCATAGTTTTACGGTAAATCCTATCTGGGCACGAACCATAGACTATCTGAAGGATGAACCTACTGAATAAGTTTTAGACTATTAAATTGCGAAGTAAAAGTAATATTTCCTAACTCTTCAATCCCCATCACATCGCATTTAACAAAAGTTTATCTTTTAAGTCGACCTTCATTACTTTCGTCCTTCCATGATACATTATATGTTACAGTCGGCTTTGTAACTTTGAACCAGGATAATAGGAAGAGCCACACTACCCTTATCACGTTGCAATTCAAACAGAAACAATTGAGTTAGGAACTACTAAAACTACGATATTAACGGAAAGTAACAAATAATTAACACAGTGACAAAGGTCTGGCAAAGTTTATCCACGTGTTCCCGGCCTGATGCGTGTTGGCTGACAATTTTAATTATTAACGAGGATTGATGGAGTCCCACGGGATAGCCCGGTAGGGGGTGGATGTGTTACGTCTTTTTGAGAATAGGGAAATGTTTGTGTCAGGACTGAAAGGAATTCTACAAAATTGCATTTTTACTTTATTCTAATTCTAACTATTTAACTGGTTGACAAACATATAAACAACATTTTTTTTTTTTTTTTTTTTTTTTTATCGTAGCACGGCAAAGTGACTTTACTGTGCCTGATGGTGAGCACAGTATAATCTAAAAACAATGGCGACCACCGAGAGACACACTATCCCTCACCGGTCGCCGCTGTCGAACTGACTACGCTATTGACCCAGCAAGGTCTTAACAGCTTCACCGGACTACTAGGTGAGCGCTTAAGGCACTCCGCCGCTTTTATTTTGACAACTAGCTCAAGGGTGCGCGGCATACCTCGGCTTTGGCTGTTGCCTGATACAAGCGATTCGCGACCTATCTGAGCTAACCTAAGCTAAGCTAACTATTCGTACATATATGAGTTGTTGAAACATATATGTGTACCAAGCATACATACCTCAACAAACCTTATATATATTTCGTATCGGATAATATTTTAAACTATTTCAGTTTGATAAGGGGAAAAAATAAAACCCTTCCACCTGCATGTGTAAGCATGTATGCGTGCACGTGTGTGGAGGTGATGTGTGTAATGTTGTCGCAGTGATGTAAAATTTTGTGTCACTGTATCGCCCGAGCAGCGTACTCAAGGGCTCCACGCCGAGGGAACGGACCTAGGCTTGAGCTGCTGCCGAGAGGGGCCCAGTCTGGTGTGCGGTAGCGAAATTTACCCCCAGACCACGGCGGCGTGATTTGTGGTTACGCGGGCGTGGGCGTGAGCACGCTCTGTTTGGAGATACAGGCTGGTACTGATCGTTCACTGCCGTTATTTCATCGGGAGGGTCGGTAAAAATATGTCGCGGACGTCTTTTACAACCTTTTACAACGCGCAGCGTTTGGTAAGGGTTCGTATTTTGCGGCGGATACCACTAACGGACTGGGATGAGGGGACTAATTTATTGCTTTGCTCGTTTTATCGTAAGTATTAGATAATATTTTGAACATTTGTGACTTTATTACTAGGTGTTATGATTGTAATTAGGTTGAACTTAAAACTGTTTTAAAACTTTTTTTCTCCCTTTCTTAGTAAACAAATAGCTGCACATATATTTACGCGGACAATTTTTAGCATCGATTTTGTACGTGACCTTTTAGCTAGTTATTGTTGATCGAAGATCGAGAAAAGCCCACCACAATCAAATGTCAAAAAATAACTTGTCCGCCAAACGTAAACTTTCTCTTTCACACAGGTGTTTTGTATGGTTTGATCCTTTATCTAGTCTAGTTAATGGTAAAAAGATAAAAAAAAAATCTTAATTTACAAGAAAACATTATTGTATTTTACATCATTATGAACATCACTCCTTGAGTTCTACAAATTTACTGCGTACAATAATATAATATTTGAAATAAAATGAATATCTGAGATCTTAAAACCTATAAAAATTCATGGAGTAATAATTATTTAGCATTTAAACATAAAGGAAGATCTCTTTGCTACATACCCACTGTGTATCTTTACATAGTGCAATTTACACCATAATTTGTTTTGAAAATATATCCTAGTAAATATGATTACTATATTTTTGTACAAGTACCCAATTTTACTTATTGATATATTTTGACAGCACGATAAAGCTACATTTTTCCGTATGTGCAAAGATATAAATAGTATTCGGTACTCTTATCTTATTTCTATGCGAAAACACTTTTTCCTGTATGTTTTTATTACTTTTTATATAAATAATCGTAATTTCTAACACTCATTGAAATGAAATTATATTCAGCGTGCTAATAATAAAAAAAAATTATAGGTAAAGAAATAAACAGTAATAGATTTTTGATGCATTTGAAGATGATAAAATAGTTTTGATAAATAAAATAAAAAATAACGGTAATATGCAAACGTCGTGTAAAGAGATGAGATTTTAAACAGAGTGCAGTTAATCGAATAGTTATAGAATTTCTCAGAAATTTATTCATTTTTCAAGCAGTCAGATATTCTAACTGTTTTAGATTGTAATTAGTTACATCATAAAATAAATTCTGCTGATTTGTTTTATTCACGATAGTAGTAGATGGGTTCAACGTCACATCACGAGAGCATGACATAAGTATTTCGTTCAGCAGTCAATTAGTACACTCCAACAAATTTTGATACAGAGCTTATGATTGAATACTCCAGTTTACTAACCTAACCTCTGATAAAATGCACATCTAATCACGCCTAAAATTAGATAATTTGCATGCTCGAAAGGCTTTTTATGGATGGCTAGTTATTTTTCTTAATTTGAAAATCTTTCACAGAGTAGGTACCTGCTTGTAGGCGTGTCGCGGCTGCTACCTTAAGAGCCAGTCTCTCCAGGTTTAGCTTGTTTACTATTCTAGCCCACATTGCCCATATTCTAGCCCTCTAACCTTTTGGGGTGTCGAATAACATCATAAGACTTGAGACACCCAAGCCAACCTTACCTACACGTGGTGCACCCTGCTGAATAACGAACGAGGCAATGGCGAAAGCGGCGTGGTAGCTGGTTTTACAGCTTGACTGGGTCGCAACCACCATGTATATGGCGTAAAAGCCCATCATAGTGATTCGCTTCTGCGGATCGCGTTTCGGGATCAGCCTGTGCATATCCAGCTTTTTGCAGGCCGGCATGACAGTGGCGACCGGCGATGGATAGTGTATCACTCGGTGGTCGTCATTGTTTTTGGATTGTAGGTACTGTGCTTACCATCAGGCATAGTGGAGTCACTTTGCCAAGCTACAATAAAAAAAAGGTATATTTACACAGAAACAATTTGAACATTCTATCAAATTTTATTGTATAGGTAATGTACGTAAAAAAATAAAACAAACAAAAAACTTATTTACATTGGTGAAAAGTTATTTAATAAGGAACCTAAATGGTAAAACGAAATATTGCTTATCTCTAATTTTATAATATTACCTAACACTTAATTACGTTTGAGATTGTCAAGCCCAAAGAGATTTAACTAGAACTGGTAGACTTTAGAAGAACATTGACAAGGTCCCGTTCAAGTATTGCGTAAGCACAATTTTTGTTATTTCTGATCGCCCCCTGCTCCAGCTCAGCACAAATAAGCAATTGTCTTACCCCCTCCTCATCCAATGCTTACGTAAACATTTATATAAGTAGTTTTTAACCTATTCTAGCTTCCTTGTTGATTCATGGGCAGCAGTCTCGAAATAAGGAATTTATCGTCTATAGCGAAATTAACTTATAGTGGTTCGCTACTAGGAGTTTAAGACAATGATAGCCCACTTGATTAGAACCCCCATCCCTCATGTCATCCAAAATAAGCAAATCGAAGACTCTCTCCCTCTTTTACTGATTTGGTAATACTTGAAGGCCCCCAACATATAACCTAAGAAAACTTCATTACAAAAATCTGGGATAGTAGATAATATACTAAATCAATTTCACTCAAGAGGCATAAAATCTTAGGCAATAATCAGCTAGCTTGGAGTTTAAGCTCTTTACAGTTTTATTCTCAATCTCTTGGGAAATATCTTTCTTTTGTGAAATATTTGGCGATTATTTTTAATACAAAAATATTATGTAGGCTGCGGTTTAGATTCAACGGTTTATTTTACTTGAAAGTGATGGTATAACTTAAGTCGTAAGGTTCTAAGCTGCTTAAGCCGAAAGAGAAACTTGGCTTTCTAGTGGAACTGTCGAAATAGTCTTGTAGTTCTAGGGCAGTCGAAATGTTATCCTTAACAGATTCCCAACTTGAGAAACTTCACGCTAGGAAGGTGGGTATTGGAAAATGTCTTACCACCATGTTATATCTTCATCACAATGATTTATTTCATACAAAGATAATTTCAGTTTATGAAGTGAATCTACTTTAATCAAAGTGGTTTCCGAACACATTGCTACTGAGCCTTCGTCCATTTCAAAGGTAAACTAAATTGAGACCTAAATAGCGAGTATTATATTAATTAATATTATCATACAACTTTTCGTTACATTTTGGTCTATAGTTGTCTTTTTTTTCGTTCACATATGCACCAAAGACATTTCATACAAACGAAAACACTTCAAAACTCTAGATGTATTTGTTTGAACAAATCTTCAGTTAACATAGCTGCCATAGACATTTCATTTTAATACCTAACCTTTAGGTAGGTATTTTAGGTTTTTTTTGTATCTTACTGCGCTATTGACCTAGCATGGTCTTAACAGCTTCACCGGACTACGTATTTTAGGTTTAGGTTGAGGCTTAATTTTAATTATCTATTAACTGTAAATAAATTTCACACTATATGTAAGATTTACGATTATGATTTCTATAATTAAAGGCAACTTAGAAAAATCTGAGCTTTAGATAAAATTAGCTTACTTATTATGAACTTTAGTGTTAAATTATTGACTTAATTAGGTTCTAAGTTTTTCTGAAATTGTAGGACAAAATCTGAAGATTTAAAAACCGTGATAACAAAAAAAAACAGTTCGAAGATATGTGAATTTTTCATTACACATATAACATTCTCTTTGGGCTCAATGTTTTAATTTACAACTTAATATTACAACTTAAGGCAACGGGTGTTGGCTAGGCGTAAGGCCGCCATGCTCTGGACTATGTTTTTGTTTTTTCCTCTTCTTTTCCTTTTTCCGTTTCTTGCGTTCCTTATCGTCTTCATGACGCTTCTGCTTTTTGTGTTTCTTCTCATATGTGTCCGGGTTTGAAGAGTCTGTACAGATTTTCATTGTTACTAGAGTTATTCTACAGTAGCATGAAAACGTTATCTTGTAATTTGAATTACATGCTGTTTTAGATAGGTCCTCCATAATTAATCTTTGACTGGTTCATAATGAGTCACATTATGATATTGTATTCATTTATATTAATTCCTAAACTTGCATAAGTTAACCCTGTATTTTGTAATATTAGTGGCAATGGTAGCAGTTTAGTTAATGTTAACAAGTTAAAGTAATAAAACTACCTACAAAACAAAACATTTAGAGTTGACACAATAACTTGTTTTATGTCCAAATTCACTTCAAAACTCAATATTTATAAATTTATTTAACCAGTTACTAAAGAATTGTAGTCTTAAACTTATACTTTAAGACTAATTTAATATAAAATAAAATGTCTAACTCATACCACTCATAGCCAAAATTACTGATTATATTATTATGAACAAGCTCCTTCTAAAGATGTAAAATAGAGATAGGGCTATTGTATATTCTATCTTTCAAAATTATGTAATTAATAATTGAAAAATATAAAACTTTTGGAAAGCACAGAAATCTCTTATTTGAAGTTACATTTGAACTTAATATTTTATAAGGACATTTAATGAGATTGGCAAAGAATAGATATTTATACAATGTCTGACAATTCTGGCAATAATTTGTCACTCTCTGAAAAATTATCATAATAATAAATAATATAATATATATAATCATCATCATCATCATTACCCTTATCCCACCTAAGTAGGGTCAGCACAATATGTTTTCTTTTTCCACTCTCTCCTGTCAAATGTCATCTCAGTATTCACACCTTTTACGCACATATCATTTTTCACACAGTACATGTAGGGTCGGCACAACATGTTTTCTTTTTCCACTCTCTCCTGTCAAATGTCATCTCAGTATTCACACCTTTTACGCACATATCATTTTTCACGCAGTCCATCCATACCTTTTTCGGTCTTCCTCTACTCATATATCCGTCCACAAACATACTCAACACTTCTCTAGTTACATGGTTTTCATCTCTCCTCATGACATGCCCATATAATATATATTTATAATAATAAAATAATAATATTGTTAATAAATAATTTCACACAAAGCTGCTAAAATAATCTAGTGAACAATATTGTTGAATAAATTACCTTGTAGAGGGGTCTCCTGACCTGGAGGTGCTCCATCCTTATGTTTATTATGCTTTTTGTGTTTACTTTTATGTCTCTTTGGTGGGGTGGCACTCACATAACGGTACTGTTCAGGAAGAGGGCCAGGATGTAGTCTGAAGCCTGCTAATTGAGCACTAGTCAGAGGCATCAACTCTTTGCCACCAATGGGCCTCTTGGCTATTACTGATCCCAGAGTACTGTTGTCTTCTTGCCCCGGGCCGTCAAGAATGCCCGGGAGGTTTGGAAGAAACGATGAAAGCGATTCCTTCAATTTCTTACCATTAAACTTGCTGTACGAGTGCTCCAGCCCATAGTATGCCATCAAATTAGTAGCACCCGTTAACTCGCATTGCACTGCAAAATTAATTAAGATTGTTACATATATACTAGAGGGCCCAGAGGATTTGTAGTCTGGTGAAGCTGTAAAGACCTTACCAGGTCATTAGCGTAGTCAGTTCAAGAAAAAAAAAGGCCCAGAGGATAATAATGAATATCCTAAAATTCAACCCCAGCGCCACATACTGAGTTCAATTGCGAATCTAAACCATTCGTGAATACACCAGAACACTCACAAAAAATGTCATCAAAATCTGCCCAGGCGTTTAAGAGGAGTTCAGTCACATGCACATGGACAGAAGAATTATATATATAAATAAGGAAATACTCAGTTCCGTCTATAACAAGAAATGTTATTCACAGTAGAGCTTTGAGGAGCTACTACTCAGGTACAGTATTTTTATAATTTCCTAGAGGATTAATCAATAAAATATAGTCAAAACTATATACCTGGAGGTTCTTTCATCAAATAAAATGGTCCACTGTTCACTATAGACGGATTCTTGCCGAGAGAGATTGTAGTTTTAAGAGTGCCAGAGGAATCTTGACGAGAAACCACTGGCGACCTAGCTCCTCGCGGTGACGACTTTGGTGAATAAGGTTCTACTTTTCTAAACTGATCCGACATCATCTTTAATAAGCATTGTCTACGTAACGAACATAAGTAAAGTAATTACACACTAAACAAAATTATAAAAACTAAAACGCCACCCAGCTCCGATCGGATTTTTGACAAATCTGCAAAATAAAAGTGTTACCAGGGTTGCGAACTGATTAAAAGAAACATAATCAAATTCTACGACAGAATTTTACCCTACGATACTCAGTTATCTTCAATACTCTGTGAGGGATAAAAACATACTGCATAAAATTTAAGAGGAATTACTGGGCGAAAAATTCTTAAAAAATATATCATTAACATAAAATGTAAAAAATATAATCTTATTTGAATATAGTTATAGGCGCTCTTTAAAAGTAATAAGAATAGTTTCTTTGCGATCGCTGTGGATGAGTGCATATATAAGACACTATTAAATGAGTATATAGACGTATTTTGTCACTTTCGCGATCTTCATGACTTATTTAATACCATCTAAAAAAAATATCTTAACATTTACCGTAGCCATGTGACTTTAAGTACATACAATTTTGTTCGATTGCCGGTAACTCCGCGATATTTTTTCTACGTTCAATAAAATTATTGCTTTGATTACTTCCTAAACTACAGTCTACAGATTAATAGTGTGAGGAAAGAGAAGCATCGCATTGTTCAGAGCATTGATTCTTGGAAATTATTATTTAAAATATTAACAAATCATGTGATTTATAAGTTTAGTTCAAACTCTGTTTTCAATTTTAAATATATTTTCCATGTTGTTCTAACTAGATTCCCACTATTGATTAAATATTACAAAATTAGTAGAACTTGTTGTAATATTTGCCGCACCCACGGATTACTAAGAGGATACTACGTATTGCTACACAATTTATTATAAAGCAAAATTATCGTTCGAGGATCTTAGAATTTTGTTATCCTGGCCATATTATAACCGTAGGGATTTCTATAGGTATAAAGCTATATAAAATCAATTAATAAACACCAAAAAAACCTATAGTTATAATAATGATAAAATTTTATCTATTTCTATCAAATATAAAATTGACATATTTGTAGGTAGATAATTATTATAGTACATTGGTGAATGGTTATAAGTCAATAGATACAAATATAATTTTTAGTTATAGATAGGGACACGATATCGAATAGGAAGTATCGATACTGTACTTATGAGTAGTACTGAAAAAAAAAGTATCGAAACAGTAAGTATCGATACTTCAAAGTATCATGTACTTTTCTTGAGGCCTAATTACGGACACGGTAAGGAATAGAAAGTAGTCATGAGTAGTATCGAAAAAAAGTGTCATACTCATAAAAGTATCGAGTACTTTTCATAGGGCCTAATACGCATACGTCCAGGCGTCAATGTAACTCAGTAAGTAGCTTCAGTAGAACATAACATAAATAAATAAAAAGGTATTGATATATACATTTAATACAATGATAAAAAAAGATAATTGTAACGGCACAAATTAAAAATATTATTTAAAAAACGAAACTATTTATTACTTTAGGCAAATATTAAAGTTCCCATTCCTCCTCTGGACAATTGCTTAAAAATATAAGTTTATCGAACCGTCTTGGTGATTAGCGGTTTCGGATTTTCGATATGTAATTTCCTGCTTTAGAAAATAATGTTTTTTATAAAACTATTCAATATTCATTCATATTATTATTAGAACGACAAACATTTGAGTGATTCATTAGTGAAATTAATGAAAGAAAGGATAGGAACTCAACGTATGTGAACAGAACAATTTTGAGCTCAATGTTTTAGTTCAGTACGATTGAATTAGATGGCGTTGCCATAAACAAGAAACGTAAGGTCAAGTTTAAAGTAGGTATTTTCTGTAACTCTTTCGATACGATACCTGACAAAAAGTACTCATTGAGTAAAAGTATTGAACACAAAGTATCGACACAAGAGTATTGGTATTGAAAGGAAATGTACTCGATATCATAAAGTATTAATACTTTTTTCGTGTCCCTAGTTATAGAATGATTAATGTTCGGATACAACTAACTATATTCTTAAAATTTTTAGGAATAGCATACTTTTTAATACTTTTTGATTAAATATTTTTATCTTGCTACAGTAACAACAATATATGGAAAAAACTATAATTTAATAAAAATATAAATATTTCTTATATAAAAGTTGTCTTTGGTTACAACCACGTGTATCGTATAATTTGCAAGTGATAATTCGAACATCAAACTGAATAAAAAAAAAAGAAAAACTTTTGTCTATGATTCATGATTAGCTACTCGTAATGCGTTACAATTTCCAGCAATGTATTTGGAAATAAACAAAATATAAGTGTAAATTAGTTTGGTTTGTGCATATTTATGGTATACAAAAGGCAAAAAATGATTGTGAAGTGTTATTTGTGTTTTAAAAATGCATGGAACCGCATTTAATATCACCGTTCCTCAGCGAAGTGACGCCATTTTACGGGAATGTTCAGCCCGCGGCTACCTCCTAAGCCTGATGTAAGGATAGCTTTGCTCAAACGGATGCATGGAAACGGATCTTTATTCTTGCACTCGTACTGCATGTACGAATTTAAAGGTTAGTATCATAACAATAGTGTTATTGTTATTCCCATTATAATTCGAATTATGTTTCGATTTCCTCTTGCACGAGCGTCTTTTGTTTCCGAACAGTCACAAACACGTGCGTTCATTTTTACAGAAAACTATGGAAGATGGTAATGTTGTCCATACGAACGACGATAAAATCAATTTGGGATCACTTGCGAGCCTGTACGGCGATAATAGAACCGACAGGTATACTGCAAACGGGCACGAGCTGACCGGTGAGCCTTCGAGTCCTCCAGACGAGTCGTACGAATCGCGCCGCTCAAATGATGCTGCACAAGATGATAAGTATAAGAAACGTATCAATCCACTGAGAATACATCTTGGCAAGAGACCATTTGTGGACAACTCACATCAGTACATTAGTGCATCCAAGAAACGAAAACCTTTTGTGATAAAAACTAGTGATAGTAGTACACATTCTAATGTTCCCCGAATGCCTAAACTTATACCTAAACGTGCAGACCTCAATCAATTCCGGAATGTATCGTTACCTGCTGAATGTGTCATTGATAATGAACAGGACAAACCCGTACCTCGGCTTGTGCCAAAGAGCCAATTGCAGCATTACAAAAAGGGTAAGATTGAAAAGGGAACCCAGTTGAAGGAGTATCAGCAGAGCTTATGTTTACAACCTGTGGTGAAATTTAAATGCCGTAAATGCTGTTCAATGTCATTTAAGACCTTGGCTATGTTGAAAGAACATCAATTGGTTTGTCGTGCCCAAGCTAAAGAGCCTACATTGAGCCCAGAGGCTGCTTCATGTCCAGAACCTAATTCAGGTGGTCCGTCTAGAGTCACAAGGAAGGTGTACCTCTGTTCAGCATGTGGAACTTATTATGAGAACTGGAATCTCTTTCTTCACATGCGAGAAGTTCACAACAGACATATTTGCTTATTTTGCCTAGGAATGTTTTCGAAAGCAGAAAAATTATCATCCCATTTAGCGAACAAACATAATGTGAAGGAATTCAGTTATAACAGTAAGGAGGAATTTTTAAATGTATTTAATGGAACTCTATATCTAATGTGCTGTGTTTGTGAAGAAATCTGCAGTGAACAGGATGACTTTTTCAATCATGATTGTAACAATGTTAAACCAAAACCTGTGCCCGTGCTTGTTAGTAAGAATTCAGTGAAACCGAATAATGTTAAAAATATTAAAAATAGTAATGATTACCCTTCAAATGGCCCAACAACAATGGTAAAGGAGTTGCCGAGATACTATAATGATACAAGGGAACCCAATGACAGTAAATTTGATATAACATCACATTTACACAAAGCTGCAGTTAGCACAACTGTGACTGAATTAAGTAATAGCAACACTAATATAATTTCAGATACACCTTTGATAACAGCTAAAGATTCTAGTAACACTGTAGATTCTGGCATGGAATTAGAAAGTTCAGATAATAGACCAATAACTAGTCCTATAAAAAATAAAGCAGTCAGTCCTGAGATGACAAAAAGTCTACCAAATGGTGATGATCATCTAGATCACTCTGAAGATAGTAGTTCTCCATTACCAGATAAAAATCATATAAATGAAGACACCATTACAAAAGTTGAGGAAGCACCATGTCCGCCTAGTGGTAAAGAAAAAGAATGTGGTATTAAATTAACACTGAGTCTTAATAGTGCAAAGTCTCCAGTTATAATAAACTCAACTGTTGATCCATCTATTGGGCAGCTAAATGTAAATAAACCTCCATCTAGGTTAAGAAGGCCACCAAAACGGTATGAAAAGGAAAGTTTGACAACAGATACAGTCCATTCAATAACACCACAACTAAAACCACCATCCATAAAGATGACTATTTGTGATAGAGCTGATAGTCCTTTTGTGAAAACTACTATATATGAAAACAATATGGAGACAACATCAAAAACTATATTGAATAACAACTTGAACTCTGAATCCACATTATTAGAACCTAAACAAGAGAATGCAGTAAAAACTACAATATATGATAACAAATTAGAAGATGTTAATACATTAAATAGGGTACCGAAACTAACAGTGCGAGTTCCTAAAGAACTTCTGGATAAAGACTCATCAAGTGATTATTCATCTGATAGTGATATTAGTGAAAAGTTGACAGTGGATGAGAACAAAACAATGATTAATGATTATGAAACTCAAGAAGAATTAAAAATTAAACCAGAGTCAACAGAGTTAAAATTGGTATTAGAAGAAGTTAAAGAGGAATCTGTTCCTGCTGCAATTGAAACTGAAGAAAATGGAGGTGATTTAGACCCTAAAATTGAGCCTAAGATTGAGCCTCCAGAAGAAGAAGCTCCTATGGGTCCTTTGATTGAAGAGCCTTCTATTCCTTTAACAGAATTATCATTGGATAGGCCATTAGACAAATATCCTCTTAAAGATCTTTTAAAAGTATTTCTGACGTCAACTATTTATAGTTGTATATATTGTAATCATGTTCGTAAAATAGCAGTAAACTGTGAACAATTATCATTACATATGGTAGCGGAACATCGATTTGCAGCAACGGTAGATAGCATCACAGCTGAGGAATTATTACCAGAGACAATAACAGCTAAACTGAAATTAGGAGCGCAAGAATTGAACTCTGTTTACATCAATTTGGACTCTTATGATAGTGTTGAAAAGTGTGAGACAGTACAATATGATCACTCATTTGAGTGTTTTCAGTGTTATTTTAAAACTGCTATTCATAAAGATCTCTATTTACATAATCGAAAAATGCATCAAAAAACAATTTTATTGTGTGTCATGTGTAAATCTAATTTTTATAGTTATAGTGAATTATTATGTCATTTATGCCCTGGGACTTATGATTCTGAGTATGATATTAGATTTAGGTGTTGTTTGTGCAATGTAGATTCCATACCTTCACCATTTAGGCTAATGGTACACATTCGTAAGATACACCATACATGTGATGTTTGCTTAGAATTTTGCCAAAACCAAGCACGTTTATCAAATCATGTCTGGAAACACAAACTACATCATTTCTGTTATCGCTGTGGTATCTCTTATAGAAATAAGCTAGACATTACAAACCACTTATTTTGGAAACATGGTACAGAAAGTGTTTTGTGTAAAAGATGTTTACAGAAAAAATGGCCTCATGTGTATCATTTTTGTAACCCACCAGCTATTTTTGCTTGTGATGAATGTAATCTACAATTTAGTAAAGCTGTATATTTGAAGGTGCATAAACGATTTCACTCTGAAGAATATCCTCATTTATGCACAGAAGAAGGATGCACAGAAAAATTTGTTTCTAAAAAACTTCTAAATAAGCATATGCTGGAACACAAAAATGTGCAATCTAACACAGATTTAAAAGATGAGAAACCTAATCCTCCGAATGATATAATACAAAAATCTGAAGATCCTGTCCCTATAATAGATTTAGTAGATAATAAGCCTCAAGAGGAAGCTTGTACTTCAGAGATAAAAACTGAAGTCGAAGCTGATAATATGTCTAAGAAATCCAAAAAGAAAAAGTTAAAAGAAAAGGATGCTTTGCTTCTGGATGTGAATCTGCCAGCATTGAACCTTTCTGAGAGTGATAGCAGTGATGAATCTGACAGTGGTTTACCTACTACAAAAGAAGAAAAGGCTGAAGACAATTCAAAAGTTGAACATAAAACAGATAAAACTGAACAATGTGATACAAATGTTGTACTTTGTACACACACAGCAGATGTTAAAACTGAAGAAAAAAATGATGCTATCACTGAAGAGAAACCTAGCGAGCAACAGGTTCTTGATATATGGGACAATTTCAAAAAGTATCAAGCAAATGTTGAGAAACAAAAAGAGAAAACTCCACCATTGGTTACTATCAGAAAGCATGTATGTGAGTCTGATCATGATTATTGTTTGATACCAACAGATATGAATGGAGATGATGATGTGTTCAGCTCAGACAAAAAGGCTAAAAGTAAGAAATCACCTAAAAAGCAAAAAGGTGATATGTCATCCTCGAGTAGCAGTAGTAGTGATAGTGATTCTAGCTGTTCTTGTGGCTCCAATTGCAGCTGTTCTTCTAGCAGTGGGTCATCTTCTTCAAGTTCATCTGATTCCGATTCTTCTGAGGAGTCTGGCAATGATAAAAAGAAGACAAAAAAGCTTAAAAAGATTTTACCAAACAGAAGGATTAGCACAGGTTCAAATGTAGATGTTATGGGCAATGCAGAAACACCTATATTAATACCGGAAAAAGTAGAACCACCTATAGCTGAATCAGACCTGGAAACTGAAGAGAGTGAAACAGATGAAGAATTTTATGATGAGCATCCTCAAAAAGCTATAGATAAATTGTATGAAGAAAAACGTAATCAGCTATTGACGCTGGCATCTGTGGCTCAATCTGATGGAGGATCAATTTCTGGAGAAGCCAGCCGACCTACAACACCACTCCCAGAAGAAGTTCGAAGTGAAAATTTCGAAGAGAAAAAGATTCAAGAAGATAAAGCCTATAATGAAACAATAGTTAAAGAAGAAAATGAGAAAAAACCAAAATTAACGAGTGGTAAAAAGAAGAATAAAAAGAAAAAGAAATCTAAAAGTTCTAGAAAGCATGGACCTATTAAAATTAACATTCCTAAAGAAATCATTACAAAATCTGAAGTGGAACCCTCAACACAGTTACCTCCAACTAAAATTACAATATCCTTACAATCAAATACAGTACAAATACCAGAGGTCCCTAAATCGGCGCCAATTACTTTTAATATGGACAGTCCAGCTACTTCTGCTGAAAACAAACGAGCATCTAAGAGAAGAAGAGTTCCTAATAAATTCTATGGATACTCAAGTGATGAAGAACCACCACAGTCAACCTTAAGTGGCCTAAAACCACAGCAACCGCCAAAATTGGAGTGGAGAAAGGAAGATTTACCATCCCCAGTGACTAACAAAGTAAAGAAAGAAATTCCTTCAACAGTACTATCCAATAGACTGTTTAACTATAATGATAACATCAGGTTGACTGCGCCGATACCGGACGCTGAGCCGCCACGAATTTTGATGAACACAGAATCAATGGGCTCAAGTGATTCAGATTCTAGTGAGGAAGGAAACCTTGAGATTTACCAACCGAACAGTCAGAACAGTGCACCTATCCCGCCCCCGACGTATTTAAATTCCGGTACATCTAGTCTACCGTACGCGTTCCAGCGACCGGCAGTGCGGGAGGCGCGTGAGGGAGAGAGTGTATACTGTTACTGTCGATGCCCGTATGATGAAGTGTCAGAGATGATCGCTTGCGACGCTGAGGGCTGTCCCATTGAGTGGTTCCACTTTGAGTGTGTGGGTATCATGGTACCGCCTAAAGGCAAATGGTACTGTCCCGAGTGTAGAAAAAATCATAATTTTCCAGGTTACAGATAATTTTAATCGAAATTTCTTGTATATATATAAATACATATATAATTATTGATGTAATGTTATTTGTATATAACTTATTGATTGTAGATAATTTAGGCTTTACTTGTATATCTTTGTAGGTAGTTTACATGTAAGACTTAGTTAATTAGGTCTGAAAAAATGTATTATTGTTATAAAAAGTACATGTTATGCTTGATACAAGGCTGTGTAGCCAAATCTGTAACCTGGCAAAATGTTACTGATTTAACAGAATGAAACCGGAAATATAATTCCGATTTTTGATACCAAGCCTAGTGTTTTTTTTACCCATTTTATCTAGTAGCGTGAACAGAAACAAAGGACACGTAAATAATAATATATCCGGATTAAATCATAGATTTAAAAAATATGGATGAAAAGAGGTCAAGGTTATGTTAGTCATACAATAAACTCGACTGGTAGCTTTATAATTTGTAATAATAATTAATTTTAAATACTGGAATTTATCTTTTTAATACAAAACAGTATTTGGTTATTTTTTTGCATTTAATAGACAATTTTCCTTTTAAATTCTAATGTGTATTCTCTAGATATCATTTCTCATTCTCATTTCTTCGATCAGATGTCTGATAGCAGATATACCTATGTATTAAATTTTACAGATAATTTCATACCCAAAAAGACCAGACGATGTGAAGCTGATGTAATATAGTGATTCTAGGTTTAAATGTACGTAAATGTAGTAAATGACCTGAATAGTTTCAAATTATTAGCCAACATGCCGTATATTTGCAGTTACAGGGTTCGTAGCACTGAGATTACACTAGAAATCATGTGAAATTAATAGATTATATCTCGGTAATGGCACATATAAGATGAGTGATGATTAATGTTTCAAATAAATATTCATTAATTAATTGAATCGGCTAGAATCGTCGGGGACCAGGTGATTTCCTTAATTCTTGATCTTCTGGCGCTTTCTAGGTATGTTACGTCACTTTGTGTCTTTTACAAAATTTACCACGGAAAGTATTCCGAAGAGCAGTTCAGAATGATACCTGCTACTGAGTTCCATTAACGAACTATTGGCCACAAATCGAAATTTCATCCATATCATCTTAATGTTAGGAGTTAGTAGTCTACTGAGTGTTTTTCACGTACGTCGATTTTTTGGAATGAAATCCCAGTGGCGGCGTTTTTGGACCAATATAAATTACAAAGCTGCAAGAAACCGACGCTCCTTTCTCAAGGGCCGGCAACGCATCAGTGATTCCCTTCATTTCGCAGGTATCCATGGGCGGCGGTGATCACTTACCATCAGGTGCAAATGTGTTTATTTGCCCCCAATCGCATAAAAAAAAGTAAACAATCTGATTGCGTAGTGTAATTTTTGGTAGTTTTCACATACAATAATTTCGTTTTGGATTAAACAGCAGTAGTGCCCTCTGTGGTGTTATGAAGGAATAAAATTGAAGTAGAAACGTGAACGTAAAGGGATCAATACGAGCGTTGATAAATTTTGTTATATACAAGAAAGGTCGTCAACCGTATTCTGTAGTAAATTTTAGTTCTCTAGTGTTTCCGCTAGGGTCTACTAATGAAGGTATAAAATATTCGTCGAAGTTTTTGGGCGGGATATTTGTGACATTTTACGTAATATTGTTCGGTTATTGTGCACAAATGGAATGGAAGGGACATAATGTTGCGGAGCATGAATCCTGAGATGTCACAAAAACTCCCTGGAAAGTTCTAACAAGAGGGGCACCATCTTGTTGGAACATTGAGGTTAATACAAGAAACGTGTAATATTATATTATTACCTACTCGACAATAGCAGTAATAATGTAGAAGATTGCTTGCTAAAAATAATACAATAAAAGTATAGATTCGTATCAAATACAGTATCGAATGGGAATAATGGTCAAGATTTATGCTAAAATCTATTGTCAATAGCAGGTGGCTACATTTTTTATTTCTATTGCAAACTTTTTAAAGTTGCAAGATTTTTACATGACATTGTCAAGAAAATGACTAGTATTCCGTGTGATAGCGTATTGGCGCCGTATATCGGTGAAACAAATCGTCGCTTAAACTGCCCCCATGGATTTGAGTTCCATCTGTAAACACAAAGACGAATGCAATAGATTCGGAGGTAAATATTTTAATATGTTTAATTGCCACTGAAAAATATACTATTATTCATAAAAATGACTCCACATTTCACTGGATATGCTTTGAAACTGTATAACAGTGCCTTATAATGGATGAAAAAAGAAATATAAGTTTATGATTTCACTGCCCGAAATGTTACACATGAACGTCGATGTATATTGGTAAGTGTATTGGTCTTAAATCACCAGAAAACCCATTGTACATTAGTGAAAACTACCAGGCATGCGATTTGCTGATACCTAATCATGGTTTTTACCAAATCAAGCGCGAATTAAGTTCGCTACGAGTATAATGGCGATCTAACGGACACTAAAAATAACATTAGGGCATTTCATGTGAAGCGGACGATAAAAAAAAGTTGCGGTTTCGAAATTCGTACATATTTGTAGCCTAATTGTACTTTTAGTAGGTATGAATATGAACACATTTTTCTTCTATCACGTTTATTTGTCAAGTTATGGGGTTGTAAAGAACAGTCATATTTTATATTTGTTTTTTTTTGTAATAAGTTTTCTGTATGGAACAAATTTAAATAAAATATGCAATGCAGTGATTTATATAGAAAAATAATCTATTTTTAAAAATAGGATAAAATTGGAAAATAGTTTTTTTATCTACAAAAACGAAAGTAAAAGTTTCAAAACTCATTTTTAATAACTTGCTAATCTTTATTTGATTCTCTCTTTTATCACAATGTGGCTTAAAATACACGTATACTAGGATTTGTTAAATGGGGGCCGCATTAATTAAAGACAAATATCGATTAATGTATACACATGTTGCTCTTCGCTGGCATATGGCGCTTGTGTAAGTCAGTTCATTTCCTACATATCGCATATACCGTGTATACATCTTAATATTGAGACATTTTAATGCGATATCTAGCAACTAAACAGACTTAGGCAAGCTCTTTTATAGAATTAAAAAACGATCGGCCAAATTATTAAAATTTAATTTTGACATTTTTTCTCCCGGTTTTATGCATTCTAAAATTTTATTAAGGTTTTGTTTAAAAAAAACAATACTTTATATAGAACGCTACATGTTATTCTAAATTTGTTAAATTTTAAAATCTACTTCCAAAAAATTCTAATTTCGAACATTAATGTTCTTTAGAAGCCCATAACTTGACAAATAAATATGATAGAAAAAAATGTGTATTCATACCTACTAACAGTCCAATTTGCTAAATATGAATGAATTTTAGAATCTCACTTCTTTTTCGTTGTCCGCTTCACGTGTTATGTCCCATTACACGTACTTAAGTACTTATACTTAAGTATTATACTTTGAACTATAAATAAGTAACCTAACGCGTGTATATTAAATACTAGCTGTACGCGCGACTCCATCATCATGGAACATAATGTAAAAAAAACAGGGAGTACCTAATAAAATTATTTTGATTGTATTAAGTCCATTTACTTATCTCTCGTAAACTCTATCAAGTGAAACGAAGATTAAATGTTACTCAAGGATATGCTTTATGATTTTCTTGAAGAGGATTTGTCGTGAACGTAGGACTTTAGCAGTGATGCGTGTTCAAACGAACAGACAGACAGACATTTCTAAAAATGATTAAAATGTATTTTATTACTTATTTTAAGACACCAGCAACGATTTATTTCACAAAAATCTAAAAAGTACAGACAAGTTAGATTTTCATTCTTTTTATATCTATAGAAGATTACTTATATCGTGTTTTTTACTAATTGGAATGTTATCTTCCAATTTTAAACGATAATAAGTGAGTGGTAACTTAGTCGAACGCTAATGTAGAGGACTAAAGTTTGAGTCCATTATATCCATATTAGTCCATAAGTGACCTTAAGTTTTCAGTGAAAGAATATAATGAGTTGATGTAGTTTACTACGATAGCCTTATGCTGAAAAGTTCTTTATAAACTTCGCTTTTTGCTGTCTTTGTCTGCAATGTTATGTAATATTCATTGTCCTTGTAATAACCACAGGTTTGAAAAAAGTAGATGAATAAATTTAAAAAATAAATATTTTTAAATAATGTAACAAATATAAACAACAATAAATCGCATCTTTGATTTAAAAAAAAAACTCAAATTTTTTTTTGCCAATATGCGTTTAACGTTTGGCCCTGTATACAACATACACGTGTGACTTAAATTTAAAACGGCCATCTTCATTCCTTCATATCAGTGAATAATTCTCATTCCTACTTATGTTTCTGTTCTAAGGACTTAAGTATTTGGCGGTAATATTTCATTTTATATTTGGCACTTCTCTACTTTTTAACCATATCGTTATTTTTGTTAGCATTTACAAATCGTTGTCATACAGATATGACATGATATGTCATACATATATAACAAGGCGCAAATGTGTTACTGAAACTTTTCGAACAATTTTTTTATGTTAACCTAGTAAAATTTTTGTAATTGTATGATTATTAAAAAAATAATAAGGAATACAATATATAATTAAAATATCCTATATTATTAAAAAAGACTACATTTTTACAAAGATTTCTTTATCTTTAAAGGCAATTGTTACGGTGTTTCTATCTTCATATATAAATTTCCAATATACCTTTGTTCATATATAATCTCCTAATGGAAGTCTTGACGAATTTAGATTACTTTTTCTTATCTCTGAGGTCACCTGGATAGTTCTTGTTTTTAGTTGAACCCGGTATGTGGCGCTGTTGTCGAGACTAGAAAACAGAACATTTGATTACAATAAATGTAATAAATATCCGTTAGATGGCGTTAAGCTACACCGCAATATAACGCACTCAAAGTTGCTGTTAAATATGCTAGTGGTCGATATTCAACCATAATTCATTTTGACATTTAATAAGACCAAAGAGAATAATAATTACTTCAGTGGTTTCATAGATTTACTAAAGATAAATTATTTATCAATTAATTATTAATGTGTATTATTAATTTACATATTATCTTTATATATATTTTTTTTCTGTACGTGTGCATGTCACTGAACACCTCCTAAACGGCTGGACCGATTTTGATGAAATTTTGTGTGCGTGTTCCAGTGGATCCGAGAATGGTTTCGATTCACAATTGGACGCGGTAGGTGGCGCTGTGGTTGACTTTTAGGATTTTTTTTATTATTAAGGCTGGACAACGTCCGTCGGATCCCCTAGTATTGTCATAAAATAAACCTACAATTTGACCAGTTAATTTTAAAGGGCATGTAAAGTATGGAACGTATGTTATGTTAAAAATATTTAATGTATAATGCAAAAAGGTAAGAGTAAAATGAAGGAAACGTCATCTTCTAGTGTGTGTACTGTATATTTTAATTAATTGTTTTTAATGAATTTTATATAAAAAATAGCGTTGCACACTCCTCCTCTATATAAGCTTTAACTATGTCAAATTTCACGATCATCCGTTCGTGCAATTCGCTTAAAAAGGGGTACAAAGTTTTCGCTTCACGTATTAATTTATAGAGAAGAGGGGAAACCGACTAAATTTAATTTCTGTGAGCAAATATTAGTTTTGCAAAATACTCGTAATACAAACTGTATGTTCTGGTTTACGTACACAATACTAAGATTTTTTTTATACTCATATGAATAACCTATATCTATACTATTTTTAATATTATAAACTTGAAGACTTTGTTTGCTTGAACGCGCAAATCTCATAAACTACTGGTCCGATTTGAAAAATTCTTGCAGTATTATAGATCATTTATCAAGGAACGGTATGTATCATCACGCTAAGACCAATAGGAGTGGAGCACCGATGAAGAATGTTTCAAAATCGGGATTAACGTACGTATTGAAAAATATTTTTACCTTTTATGTAAACGAAGCCGCGAGTTCAAGTTAACGTTAGCCCATAGTAACTATTCAACGTGAACGATGTCGCGGGCAGAAGCTAGTAGAAAATAATATACTACATATCAGGTTAAATTCGAGTTCTGTCCAAATTGATAACACTAGACTAATCGATCTTTGTGGTTGATTTGCAAACTGCAACGGTGTAACATACTACGAAATCTGACGCATTCCGATAACGGTTTAATTTAGATATATTGTTTGGAATTTGTTTTATGAACCCAAGACCGCGGTTAAAGCAAAATATTTATTAATGAATATTACTGACATGTACCTATAATTTAATACGTACCTACAGTGATTCGGTAGAGTTATATGTGTACTGTCGTGAGAAATCTCTAATTTTCTTTTATATCGTTACGGCAAATTCGCTGTATACCTACAACGTCTATAATGGTGGTAGAGCTACGCTGAAACTATTACTGGTTTCAGCATGAATGGGTCGGCTCGTCCGGGGTAGTACCACCCTCTCACAGAAACACCGACGTGAAGTAACAGTGCTTGCATTGTTGCGTTTCGTTCGGTCAGTGAGAGCGCCGGAGGCCCACCTCCCCCCCCTCTTCTCCTCTCCCTCTCCCACCCCTAATTCCTTCCCCCAAAAGGGTGGCAACGCACTTGCGACTCCACTGGTGTTGTTAGTGTCCTTGGACGGTGGTGATCACTTAACAGCAGGTGACCTCCCTGTTCGTTTGCCACTGATGACATAAAAAAAAAACAACGTATAGCTCACACCTAAATGCTCAGGGATAGTTATATTTTTATTTCATTTTTGACAACCAAACTTCTAGTAGATTATTACTGCCATTGTCGAGTAGGTAAATGATATTAGAAGTTTCTTATGATCATTTCAATGTTCCAACAAGATGGTGGCCCGCTTGCTAGAATTTTACAGGCAGTTTTTGTGGCAAGTCAGAATCCATGCTCCATGATATTATTTCTCATCCACTTAACTTGTGCACAATAACAGAACTATATTACGTAAAACACTGACAATATTACAAAAGATAGAGTCAAATAACACAAGATTACGAACAAAAAATAAAATACATTAATTATAGACGAAGCTCCCGCCAATACCTCAAATTGAGTAGTTGACACCACCAATCAATTGAGATATTTTTTGTGAACTGTCAAAATACGATCGCCCTACAGGTTTTGTATAGCTGTAGCAACCTCTGAAGTAATTTATTTACCATCTCAATTGATTTCAAAGCAACTACAATTCTAATTTGCGATTCGTTTCAGAGTTAAATTAAAGATTGTCTTAGAAAAATTGTGGCCTGGAATAATTGGTTAAAGGTGTCAACTACTACGTCAACAAGTATTACGCAGGCACTGATAGGGTTGGGGGGTCCTTGACATGCTTAGTTTTGCAAGAAATGTGTTATGTCGTTACCTACTAGACAATGGCAGTATTAACTATCCCTAGACATTTAGATGTGAGCAATACATTGTAGGTATCTATATATTAATACGTGAAGCCTAAATTTTGTATCCCTTTTTAACGGAATTGGGCGAACGGATGAACGTGAAATTTGGCATAGTTAAAGTTTATATGGAGGAGAAGTGCAGAAAGTTATGTATTTTATATAAAATGCATTAGAAGTACATTAAATTAATTAAAATATGCATTACTCACACTACTGCTTCAATTTTACACAACATATACATACATGTAAATAAAAAAGGCATTTTGACATCTGTCAATAAAGGACTTCAAAAAAGGTTGTGAAGGTGGTTGCTATGCTCGACTGTATGTATTATTTTACTCTTACGTTCCAATTACCCTTTTTCATTCTACATTCTACAATGATATTATAACATAATACCCTTTGACAAAAGAACCCTAATAAAATTCGAACTTAAAAAAAACAATGAACTATGGTCGAATGTCGACCTCTGGGCGCCCACTAGTACATTATAATACCGCGAATTTGCCATGACTACATAAAAACAAATTAGAGATTTCTCACGGCAGTATACATATAAGCCTACCGAACTGTAATCACTATAGGTATGTACTCAATTATAGGTACATGTCAGTAATATTCATAAATAAATGTTTTATTATGTTCATTTAAATATATATATAAATTAAATCGTTATCGGAATGCCTCAGATTTCGCAGTCTGTTACACTGTTATAGTTTGCAAATCAACCACAAACATCGATTACTTTGGTGTTATCAATTTGGATAGACCTCGAATTTTAACCCGATATGTAGGGCACTATTTTCTATTATTCATATGAGCATAAACATTTCTTAGTATTATGTACTTAAACCAGTACATATTTTTTGTATTATCAGTGCTTACGTAATACTGGTATAGCCCCAAGGTAGCCACCGTCTTGTTAGAACATTGAAATTACCACAAGGAATTTGTATTATATATCTACACGACTCTGGCAGTAATCATTTAGAAAATAGGTTGCAAAAAAAACCCAATCCATGAATGTGCGGCCCGCTGCCGCTCTGTTATACCACACATAGTCTGTGCACACACGTTTCTATGTTGCCCTTGACCAAAAAAGTATGACAACCGCTGAAGTAAGTGTATGGAATGTTAGAGAGCCACCGTTTTGACATGGATTCTTTATCCTTGTTTTCGTTATAAAGGTACTTGATCTGAGAACAATAGGCAGGTCAGTCTGGGCTGTAATAAAGTAATTAAACTTAACATTAGAAATAACTCATAAAATTACGACAATTAAGCGTCTCTAGAACTTTCTTTGAAACAGGTATACAAACAGACCACAGTGCAGACATAAATGAATTTGAAGTAGATATTAACGTTATAGTTATTTTGTAGTATAATTATAGCAGTGAAATATATTTTTTTACATCACTGTTATTACAATAGCGAAAAATTAAAACTGGCATTAGTCTTCGACTGCTTTCACAGTGCTTCTGTAAACGATTTTTTTTTTTTCTCGAACTGACTACGCTGTTGACCCGACAGGGTCTTCCCAGCTTCACCGGACTACTAAGGTTGGCGCTTAAAGCACACAACCGATTTGGGTTTTAGGTAACATACACAAGGGTGCACGCACACCTCGGCTTGGGCTGTTACCTGGAAAAAGACGCGTCTGTCCTAGCTAACTATTCTAAGCTATTCATACAAATATACATTTGTGAACCATACAATCGAAATTGCATGATTCACAAATGAATACGTGTATATCGGATAGAAACGAACTAAAACTATTCGATTCAGTTCGATGAGGGAAAAAAACAAAACCCTCCCACCATGTGTATATATGTGCACGTGTGTGAGAGAGATGATCTCATATGTGTGTTAAAGTGATGTAGGTGAGTCACTGTATCGCGATAATAATATCACGAGGGCTCTCCGCGGGGACGACCTAGGCTCGAGATATTACTGAGAACCGCGATGTGTACGGGAGCTAAAAAGTATCGATTACAAAAGCGCGGGCGCAACACGCATTTAATAAGATCGAATTTAAATTTACTCAACGGCGACGGCGCCGAAATCTAAAATAGACATAACAAAAATTATTATTATTGAACGGTCGTTTTTAAGGGAAGATAGACGTAAATACGCGATTTACTCTATCTATTCTGTAAACGATTTTTTACATATCTTGGTGGTTTATGCAAATAAATCCAAAAATCATAACATTGAGCCGTCACGGGACGCCTGGCAAATGTGAAACATAGAAATTGTTTTGTATAAGTTATATGCCTAAAAGAACAGATTACGGCAGGAATCGGATATGGTATAATGAAAAGACAAAGCATTATAAAATTTGTTACATAAAATAATGACTGTTTATTTATTTTCTTACATAAATATTCATTTCACAAAAATCTTTGTTTTTACAAAAATTCACAACACACTAGTATAACGAGTGGCCGACAAAACAATTTGAATCTTATGTTTATACAGATAGGGTTTTAAATGTTTTTGAGTATTTCGTTAATAGTGTAAAGTTCGTGTTTTGTGTCGCCATGTCGCGCTAAGCCAAAATCAGGTTTACCTGCGCCTATATATGTTTCACGTCAAAAGCACACAAAAAAAATCTTGTCCGAATAGCCATCAATATACTATATTTCAGATGTATGAATTTTGCTGGTAATAATTTACAGACAATTTAAATTTATAAGCAGCCATATAAATTTATAATTATCACATGACGAGTTATTTTCCATATCATGTGAAAAATAACAGTGAGCGTGAAATAATCCACGCGTAGCAAGTGCATAGTAGAACGACAAATATAAGTTACATTGACGAAGGGACAATGAGCATTTTGTAAAATATAACGAATGTCATACGATATTAAGCGATGACGTCACTTACGATGTAACACATTAACGTTTGGTGCCACTCTCAAAATGTAAATCTATCACCAAACACGTTTAGGTGTGTTACAGCAACTGTACTTGAGAGACAGTCTCCGTTTAGGCTTCTTTGGATACTGTGCCTGTTTTTATAACGTTTCTAGTAATCTTACCTTTACCTTAATTGGGACAAAGTTTTTGTCCGTCCTGATGAATAAACAGGCCATATGCTCACGTTAGTTTTCTGCCGCGAACGGAATATGTATTTGAAACAACATAATAATATATTTTAAATACTAACAACCTTCTGCTCGAGAAACTGCTACCTTTTCCTTCTACGAGAATCAAGATTGATATTTTAATTGCGTAGTACGGACGTGTCTCGCTTATGTGTGCAAAATGCGTTATTTATTATACACGCTATTATTTGTATATCTGTGGTCGTTACGGGCGACGATTCTCCAATGTTATAACGTAATAGAAGATGTAGTCGCAATTAAAGGTAGGTATTATCTACTTAATTAAAATTTTAAATCGTATTATTTGCCAGTTTATATGATGCTACGATATAGTCGATGTTAATTTATTCAAATAAACAAAAACAACGACAATATGTGATACTAGTTGATAGCCACGAGTTCGTTCTCTAGTTTTATTTTTGTTTTATTACAACTGTATGTTTATTTGGATTCATTATGTTAATTATTGTTTTTTATTTTTTTATTGTAAATTTTGTGATCTTTATTTAATTCCCCTTTACCGAGTTTGAGTTACCTCTGTTAAATTTCAAAATAACTGCTTGGACGCTTATATGTAGAAGTGTCATTAAAATCATATCAATCGTCTCGGAAATTGCTCGTATAAGCAATTTAATTTATTGTATATAGATTTTTACTATGTAGATAGACAAATTTTAGTCTCATATATAGACTACTTAACTAATAATATTTATTTATATTAGATAAGTAATATTTATTAGTAAATAATACCAAGACATTATTCAGCCTTGGCAACAGTGTCGTTGCCGATGTAATTAATGATCATAAAATACAGTTTAATTTAATATAAGAACTTATTATTACTTTACATTAATACAGCTAAAAGTGATGTCTACACGTAATTTTTTTTCTTTGTTTTTGGCAACTAATTTTCTAGATTATCACTGCCATTGTCCAGTAGGTAACAATGTTACAGATGTCTTGTGATAATTTTCATGTTCTGACAAGATGGTGGCCCCTTTGTTAGAAATTTCCAGGCAGTTTTTGTGGCATCCCAGAACTCATGCTCTTTGTTATTATTTTTCATCCATTGCACTAGTGCACCATAACCGAACTATATTACTTAAAATGCCACCAACATTACAAAATATGGAGTCACATAACAAGATTACGAGTAAAATATAAAAGTTGCAGCATGACAGATAAAAACCCGATAAAAACTCTATACTTATTTGTATACCTCTGTTGAGTATTTAGGTGCATACATTAATTAGTGGAGAGTAAAATGTTTAAAATATAAACAGTATACACAGTAAGATCCGTGATAGAACGACGACCAATCAACTAGTGACATTAGGTCGTAAAACTCGTGACGCACCATCCTCGGTACCATTAAACTGATAATACGAATTTATTGTTTTCTACTTTATACATTTTTATATGTATTACGATTATGACAGCATCGTATGTATAAGGAATTGCTAAATGTAAATACATGTTAGTTAAATAACATGAAAGTCAATGAAACTCAGTACTACAACGGATACCTATAATTTTCTTTTTACTTTATATTTGGCAACCAATCTTTTAGATTATTACTGCCATTGTCGAGTATTTAATAGTATTACAAGTTCTTCTTTTATTCCATTTTTGGCAACCAGTCTTCTAGTAGGCTATTACTGCCATTGTCAAGTGAGTATCGATATTACAAGTTTCTTGATAAAATTTCAATGAACTAACAAGATTGTGGCCATCTTGTTAGAACTTTCCATGGTGTTTTTGTGGCATCTCAGAATTCATAGACCGTGCTATTATTTTCCATTCACTTCACTTATGCACAATAAACAATCTATATTACATAAAAACACCACCAATTTTACACAATATAGTAACAAGTAACACAAGATTATGAATAAAATATAAAATCCAATACATGATAGACCAAAATCCCGCTAAAAACTCCTACCTATACTTATATATCAATAATTAATCACGATATTGTTTTATTATATAACAAACGTTATCACAAACTGCTGTCAATTATTCTGCTGCTCGGTAATTTGCTGTTTTATAGCTCATTTTAAATTATTACAAGAGTTATTGACGGAAGCTTAGTCTGTCATGTAGTGGGTTTATTATTATATTATCCGCCGTTACGTTCGCGTCAATAGTTATAGATATTTTTCTAGTTTTCGGGTAAGTACTTACAGTATTTTTTCTAGACAGAAAGTGCTATATGTCTTTGCTCCTTACGTGTAACGTGTATGCGAAACTATGTTACAATTGAGTGAGTTATTTAGGGGTAAACACGTAACAAACTCAAATTAGCATTTATATTATCAATTAGGTTTAGGATTTAAGTATTATTATTTGAGTAAAATATGCGTGAAATATCATATCCAAATTAAAAAAAAACCGCTTTGAAGGTGCAAATACCAGGACAGTCCTGTTAACAGAACGCAGTATAACAACAGTCATTAATAGTACAGTAGAACCTCGATAAGTTAAAATCCAAGGGAAACACAAAATATTTTAAGTTATAGAGTTTTTAACTTATCAAGGGTTTATGTTACACTCGAACTTTCGCTGCACACTTTCTTAAAGGCCAAATCATACCGTTTCTCAAAGGTTCAGTATGGGTCTGTAAGACTGATGTTTTGGTTTGGAGACTGTTTGAACCACCTAAATAAACATTGCTCTAAAATAGGGAATTCAGCAATTTTTTTTCGTCTTTTACATAAAAGACTTTCTCCATATTTTCGTTTCTTCAAGAGTTTAGCTTCTTTTTCAATTATAAGTGATAATGTACTTTAATGTATTCCAAACTGAGCCCCATCATCTCTCCTTTTTAATCCATTTTCACCGCCTTTATCGCTTTTAATTTATCAGCGTGTGTTAGTGTTGTTAATTTTCGTTTTGAACTCATTCTACTTAAGTAACTTTCATCACACAGCACAATTTCCTGGACAGGATTAACAACTAATCATCCAAGTAAGCCGCTGTCCTACCCAGCGCAAATACAGTTTTTAGGGATATCAAAGAAACAATAGGGGATTGTACACTTATTATTTTTGTTAACAATTTAACTTGTAAACACGTGCAATCAATAAATTTCGCGAAACTTTTTGTTTTGTACATTCCTTCGACATGACTCATTGGGAGACAGTTTATGATACAGAGGTCATCGAAAAATTTCTCTAAGTAACTGAGGGCTAATACTGTAAGTAGTTTAAGTTATCGAGGGTGCATATTTTAAGTAATAGAGGTTTTAGGCTCTGAGGGGAAGGGAACAGATTATTTTTTGAAGTTATAGAGGATTTTACCTTATCAAGGTTTAACTTATCGAGGTTCTACTGTATTACGCAAAGCAAATAGGGTGAACTAAATTCAATAGCAATTGTAATTTTGTATTTAAGTGTTTTTTATGAGCTATTGGTATACGTGAAATATCATATCAAAATTAAAAAAAAAATCGGATTTGAAGCTGCGAATACCAGGACAGTCCTGTTTGAAACAGAACGCATTATGACAGTAATTAATAGTGTTGCACAAAGGAAATAGGATGAATTAAACTTAATAGCAATTGTGAATATATATATTCAAATAATTTTATGAGCTACGGATCCGACCTTAAAGCTGTTATAACATTAGATACGCGCTTGTCTTAAAACACATACCAATACTGGGACAATTAAAAACCCAAGACGTTATTTGAAAGCAATCTAAATCTAAAAATCATAAAAGTAAGACGAGCCTGGGAAAATAGTATGGTTGACAATCCCAAGATAATAGATTTTTGAAAAACAAAACAACTCCCTTGTTCTCGCACGCCATCTGTATTAATTACTACTCCTATTTGAATAACTTGCTATAGTACATTTTATACAATATATCATAATAAACATAATGGGCACATACAATAGGTGTATCTTTTTACGTTTTATAAACTTAGCATTTGACTACAATCCCACTTGAGGTTCATTGAGTTCTTTTTTATGTCATAGGAGGCAAACTGACAGGTGGTTCACCTGATGTTAAGTGATCACCAATGTCCATAGACACTCGCAACACCAGGGGAGTCGCAAGTGCGTTGCCAACCTGTCTTGGGGGAGAGGGGGAGTAAGGGAAGGGGGAAGGAGAGGGGAGGTGGGCTTGCGGCTCTCTCACTGACCGAACGAAACGCAACAATGCAAGCACTGTTACTTCATGTCGGTTTTCGGTGAGAGGGTGGCACTACCCCGGTCGAGCCGACCCTTTCATGCTGAAGCCATTAATAGCTTCAGCGTAGCCCTACCACCGTTTCGACTAGTTGCATACATTTGTCGGAACACATATCCATGTGAATGGAGAGAGCTTTTCTATTCGAGTGTGACAGCTAGTCACAGCGTCCGACTGACCATATAGTCGAGGTGACGTTTGCCAGCCAGGCCTAAACCTGCGCGTGTCCCCACGGGCCTGTCTTGCGGCAACCCAAGGATACGAGGACCGCGCAGGCTAGGTCCCAGCTCTTACGACCTAAATTAACTAGATCAGATATTTCGTTCATACAATTAGAGAGAAATGAAATGGAAAAAATCAAAAACTTTATATTTTGTTTATCTCAGTTTGTGTATCTCAGTATTTTCTCATAGTATTTCGCGTTGAAATATGAAACTCGTTGTAGAAATACGACCACCACTAAGTAGTCGTCGTCATCGCCACCATCTTTTCTTCTAATGTGAACAATAATTACAGGGTACACGGAAAAATATACGAAAAAGGAATCACAGGCAAGGGATACCTCTCGCCCTGTATGGGAAGGTAAGTGAACCTAATGAACTATCTGTCTGTTTATTTGAACTGGTAACGTACTGCTTTCACGATAAAACTTCACTAAGAAAATCATAAAGCATATCCAGGAGTAACATTTAATCTTAGTTTCATTAAAATTAGTTCACTGTATCAAAAGTTATTGTAAATTTAATGACGACGCGACTTAAGTACGAGAGATAAGTACATAAGTAATTGGACTTAATACGTTCAGATGATTTTATTACTCACTGTTTTTTTACATTAGATTTCACGCGGACGGGGTCGCGGGCACTGCTTGTATACTATACAATTAATATCGGTAATAATACAATGCGAGATGAGATATGTATCTGCAAAAATAGTGCATTATTGTGCAATCGAGATAAAAGTGCAACGATCGCTGATCACTCGTTTCCAAGACATTTGCGAGGAAAACAATTAAAGAAAATGTTAAACAAACAAATATTTGTAAGAATGGTTATCGAATTTGCTTTTTCCCGGTCGTATTTATGGTTGAGTTAGCTATAGGTATGCAGGTGGGAGAAGCTTTAATGAAGTCGACCGAATAACCTAACGTCAAAAAAAACGATAAACTGAATATGTATATCTATACTAATATATAAAGCTGAAGAGTTTGTTTGGTTGAACGCGATGATCTCAGGAACTACCAATCCGATTTGAGAAAATCCTTCGGTTTTAAATAGTTCATTTATCGAGGAAGGCTATAGGCTAAGACTAATAGAAGCAGAGCGCCAATGAAGAATGTTTCAAAATCGGCAACATTTTTGAGAGATTTCCTAAGTAGTAGTAATAATATTCGTCCAATAGGACAGGCGAAGGAATTAATCCATACTGCCAATTCTGAAGTTATGTGGTATGTATCAATGCTAACATTTTCAAAGTTTATTTTGTTTTCCTATTCAAAAAGTTTATACTACTTTTATTTCCAATTTTTTATTTGTTCTCTATTACGTATCTATTACGTATCATAAAAATAAAGTTTGTGTATGTACAATTAAAATAACAACTTTTTGATGAATGGATATGGCTACAAATGACCAAAAATAACTTTTTTTTATACTTTGTCTATATTTTTATATTATTATATTTTGTCTGTTTGTTTGTTTGTTCTGGGTAATTAATCTCCAAAACGACTGGACCTATTTTAACGGGAATTTTGCTTTTTACTGCCAGATAGCCGAAATTATAGCGGTTGACATATTCTATTTTATTTGTCCGCGGCTTCGTCCCCATGGCTATTTCCAAAATGGTTGGACCGATTTTCACGGGGTATTCACTGGTAGGGGACCTCATAAAAAGTAATTTAGATTTTTTTGTTCACCTTCGGCTGCAGTGGAATATTCGTAATGCTTGAACTGATTTTCACGAAACTTTCACTGGCAGATAACTCACCTTATAAGAAGTAACTTAGACTATTTTATTTTGTTACTCAAGACTTCGTCCGCAATATCCTACTATCTCCTAATTGGTTGGACCGACTTTCACGAGGCTTTTACGGGCAGATAACTAGCGGGCTCGGAAGACGTTGTCCCACCCCGATAATAAAATGAAAACGTTGAAACGTTGACGTTATACCTAAAGCTTCCCCGTGAATCATCATTCTATCTACTGGTGAAAATGGCATGAAAATGGTCGTTTTTGACTTTATCGCGAACAGATAAACTGACAGAGGACTTTCTTTTTAACCGACTTCGAAAAAGGAGTAGGTTACTATGTTCGGTTGTATGTATTTTTTTTTATGTATGTTAACCGATATTTTCGTCAATTGTGAACCGATTTTAGTGGTTGTTTTTTATTTGAATTCGTACACTGCGTAGTGAATAACTGCTACCTGTTCATTCGTTCGTGTGAAATTGATCAAAAATATGTTACAACCGCGGGAAACGTCTGCCATACTGGCCTAGAATAAATATACATAATTGAAAGTCATATATCTGTATGTAATATTAATTATATCATCTATTTGGTCAATTTAGCGGCTATATTGTTTTATTTACCGCGTTTGCTTCTACATAACTCAGTGATTATAGCAACGTATAAGAATAACTTATATAACGGGCATATTATATCTATATAATAAAAGATTTTAGATATGTTGTTCGATGATGTATAGCTTATAATTTGCATTGCATTTGCATACTTTCTTATATAGTGTTAGTGAGCACTGAGTTTGGTATATAGTAGGTTGAAGTTCCAGGTATGTTGCTGATGACTGTACTATGCGCAAGATCGAACTTAAAAGCTATATTCAGAGCGGTCAAAACCAATGACTCGGTATAGATGAAGAATATAAAATAACTAGCTGTTACCCGCGGCTCCGCACGCGCTTTTTAAAAAATGTATTAAAGAAATGTAAAATTGTGAGTGGGAGCCGCGGGTAACAGCTAGTTATTTTATATTCTTCATCTATACCGAGTCATTGGTTTTGACCGCTCTGAATATAGCTTTTAAGTTCGATCTTGCGCATAGTACAGTCAAGAGGTTAATACAAAACAAATTCAAAATACTATTATAGAAATTTAACATTTACGTTTATTAATCTTTAACTTGTCTCGATATTATACGTACAGTATATCAGGACTATATGTGTATAAATAAAGATTATAATGTTGATAGAAATAAATAAACGAATACAATTAAATGTTTTTGAAGTAATTTGTTATGAGGGAGCTTTGAAATTCTAATTGTCAACCTTTTTGTGTGACGAAAAGTGGTGGGGGCAAACACTATGTCGGATAGAGTGTTAAAAACATCGGTTCTCGCCCGATGACCAAAGTTGAGCAAAGTCGGGTGCGGTCAATACTTGGATGGGTGACCGTCGAGGAACACAGTGTCACGTCATGTTGGCTTTTTGTTGTATTATTTAAATTAAAGTATTTCCCTGCAATACAAAAGTTTTATTTCTATAGCGTATTCCACGCACCCTATTTTTTTTAATATTCTAAATGTCCCAATTTATTTATTCAAAAAAATACTATCTATCTTTGTCATCAAAGATGTCGCTGATATTTAATAAAATGTATGAATAATTAATATAACAGGTCTAATAAACCTAAAAGTGTTATAATAAAAACAATTTTTCAAGGAAATATTTAAAAATAATATTTACAACTTATTAAATTCATCGTCAAGTGGATAATAAAATTAAAAAATATATATATTTGACATTGTTCCGTAATCAAATGTCAAATCATAAAACGTAATTAGTGATAAAAAAATTTGAATACTTTGATTTACATAATTAGCATATTATGACTCCCATTCAGAGATATGAGTTGTTACATTTAAAAACGAGCTATACTATGCAATTTTAGCTGTTCCTAATACTTTACGTTATTTTTCAAGATCTTCAAAGTTTGTCCACGTAAAATATTTACGTAAAATGAACGGTAGCAGTTATGGTTAAAAAAACTTTGTACGTCTTGTGCTGGTTTTCTGAGTCATATTTATCTGTTCAATAGCGTTATCGGTTCGATAACTTGGGTTTCTGAACACACAATCATACGATAAGTCTCCGTTAAATTTATCTGGGCATTCTTTTTAACTATATTTTTGGCAACCAATCTTTTTGATTATTACTGCCATTGTCGAGTAGTTAATAGTACTATAAGTTCTTCTTCCATTCCATTTTTGGCAGTCTTCTAGTAAACTAATACTGCCATTGTCAAGTAAGTATCGATATTACAAGTTTCTTGATAAAATTTCAATGAATTAGCAAGATGGTGGCCATCTTGTTAGAACTTTCCATGGAGTTTTTGTGGCATTTCAGAAATCATGGTCCGTGGTATTATTTTCCATTCATTTCACTTATGCATAATAAACAGACTATATTACATAAAGCACCACCAATTTTACAAAGTATAGAGTCAAGTAACACAAGATTATGAATAAACAATAAAATTCACTACATGACAGACCAAGATCCCGCCAAAAACTCATCTGGTCGTTTATCTTCTTCGATCAACAATAACTAGATTAAGGGTCGGCGCAAAAAATACGTCTCGGTTGATAACAGCTCACTTGAAATGTGTGCCCTTATTTTGTTTAGTTTGTTTGGAAACACAGCCAATGTAAGCCCGTTTCACATGCCGCAGTGTATTCAAAAGATGCAAAAATTATACCCGAAAAAGCAATTTAACGGCCGGAGTATCTTACTTTCGCTAAATATATGTTGAATAAGTTATATTTTTAGCTTTAAACTAACAGATAATATCAAATTTTGAAGAAAATTACGGATTTTAAACTTGAGATACAAATGTTTGGCCTCGCCACGCACAATAACGGGAAAACGTACTTTATTAATTACGTGTTAAGGTTGAATTCACACTAAATTTTGTTTATGTTATCTTTTCATTTGTGAGGGGAGTAATTTATTGCTTTGCTCGTTTAATCGGAAGTATTAGATAATATTTTGAACATTAGTGACTTTATTACAAGATGTTATGGTTGTAATTAGGTTGAACTTAAAACTGTTTTAAAACTTTTTTTCTCCCTTTCTTAGTAAGCAGATAAGTATATATTTACGTGGACAGTTTTTAACTTTGATTTTGTACGTGACCGAAGAACGAAGTTTATCTTATTTGATAAGCTTTGACGTTTTAAATAGTTTTTAATATCTTGAGAATGACATGCCATTGACGAATAACTAACGAATTGAAAAGTTTTGTATCTAAAATAATTAAATTTATAAGTAAATAATTATAAAATAAAATTAGACCATCTACTAATCTCCAATATATTTTTTAATCATAATATTACTAGTATAAGTTAAGAATTAAAATAATAAACCTAATTTTTAACACTTTTTCGTAAAAAGAGCCATCTAGTGAGCATCAAAGAACTAGTTATGGGTGTCAGATATTTAACAACTCGTTGTGTACTCAGAAACGCATTGACGCTTTATCTTATGGATAGCTTTATTGGGTCACTAACTAATGATAGTTTAACTGAATACCTCAGAAACCGGGCGTCGAAACTCAGAAACCAAATTGGTTTAAAACCGCTTCATCCATTAATTTAGTACATCCAATAATTTAGTATTAAAAACTAATGGATAAATGACTATGATTAAACGAAAGGTAATTATAATATTTCTATAAATATTTTTTCGATTGTCACTGTTTTATGACACACTGTCCGGTCATGAACGTGCGTATCTGCGTCGCGCCCGCACCAACGATGAGAACTTTAATTTTACTTTTGGCAACTAATATTCTATAATAGATTATAGTATATTATAGTAGATTATTACTGTCATTGTCGAGTGATATAACAAGTTGTCTTGCAATAATTTTGCGTATCTGCGTCGCGCCCGCACCAACGATGAGAACTTTAATTTTACTTTTGGCAACTAATATTCTATAATAGATTATAGTATATTATAGTAGATTATTACTGTCATTGTCGAGTGATATAACAAGTTGTCTTGCAATAATTTCAATGAACTGATAAGATGCTGGCCGTCTTGTTAGAACTTTCCAGGGAGTTTTTGTCGCAAGTCAGACTCCATCCTCCGTGATATTATTTCCCATCCACTTGCTTGGTGCACAATAACCAAACTATATTACGTAAAACCTCACCAATATAACAAAATATAGAGAACAATAACACAATATCTATATTATAATAAAACTGTAGCAGGCTCAAATCTGTACATTAAATATTTTTTTAAAATTTTGATGGGGGTAGGCTTTGTTGTCGATATAGAAGCCAAAAATAACCCTTTTAAAATTTTTGTCTGTCTGTCTGTCCCTGTGAACGCGCATCACTCTGAAAGTACTGAACCGATTTTGACGAAACTTGGCATAGTGATAACTAATGTTACGAGATTACATTTAGGATATTTTTTTTCTCATAAAACGCAAGGGATTCTCCAGGATTTGCCTGTTTGTCTGTCCCTTTAAACACGTATTACTCTGAAAGTACTGAACCAATTTAGACGAAATTTGGCACAGTAATAACCAATATTACAAGGTTACATCTAGGATACTTTTTATCTCATAAAACACAAGGGATTCTCCAGGATAACGGACGAAAGTAAAAAAAATGTAGTTCATGATATTCTTGACGAATTTTGGTAAATTTTCTTTGTGCTATATATAGCAGACAGATTAGCTAAAAAATTAAGCTATATTTCCATATGCTACTTCAAAAAAAAAAACCAAAAAAAAACGACCACCGTGATTCGAACCGTCGGCTCCGTCGAAACATATAAAGCCCCGTACGTTACAACTGAGCTACGCCTACATGACATTTCTGTACGTAATTATCGACCACGTATGAAACATTTATGTAGACGAAACTGTCACTTATGTTGTTACATTTATTTCATTGTATAAAAAAATGTTTGCTAAACAAAGGTGACAAGATTTATTTATTTATCTATACTATAATAAAACTGTAACAAAGCCAAATCTGTACATTACAAGGTTACATTTAGGATACTTTTTGACCCATAAAACGCAAGGGGTTCTCCAGGATAACGAAAGAAAAGAAATTAGTTAATGTAACTAGACTTTTTTGCGACACCTTAGTATAAGAGCCAGCAACGTTGGAAGAACGAGAATTTGAGAAAAGTTGGTTCTTTAATATGAAGATATATTATGCCCTTCCAAACACGATTCAGGATACCTGGTAGCCGGTTAACGTTGTATTTTTTAATGCGAATTACACCTTTACAGATCAACATTTTGATTTATAAATAATTTAAGGAACATTTTTTGTCAGTAACTTTTATAAGTTTAACGTTTATACGTTATTAAAAACATGAATTTTTCACTGCCAGACAATTTTGTTATTGACAATAATGTGCCTGGTGATATTCTTTATAAACAAAATAATTCATTTCAAACCATTTTATTTTTTCCCTTGCAAAGAACATATTTCATTTTGTTAACCAGGCTCTTCCACAATTATGGCTATCTTTATTATACAGCCAGTGTTGCGCTAAGCTAGAGTTATAACTAAGTTATTCTATACATAGGTTTTGGTAGGGGGTAGAGCCACGCTGAAGCTATTACTGGTTTCAGGATGAATGGGTCGGCTCGCCCGGGGTAGTACCACCCTCTAACAAAAAGCCGACGGGAAGTAACAATGCTTGCATTAGTGCGTTTCGTTCGATTAGTGAGAGCACCGGAGAGGCCCACCTCTCTTCCCCTTCCTCCTCTCCCCTTCCGCTTCCTCCCCCTCCAACACAGGTTGGCAAGGCACTTACGACTCTCCTGGTGTTGCAAGTGTCTATGGACGGTAGTTATTACTTAACACCAGGTGACCCACCTGTCCGTTTGCCTCCTATGACATAAAAAAATACATTATATTTTTAATTTACCCTTTTTTATGTTGAAATAAAATAATATTAAAAAAAAGTGTGTGTGTGTACTTATGTACACGCATTAGAAGTTATACTTCTTTGGCGTAACAAGTAAAAATCTTTTCAAAAATTTTATCTTGCGCCTTATTCTACGTTTGTAGAAAAAACGACACTAACAATAAAAAAAAGGTATTTAATACAATGAAAGTTTTAATATAAAGAAATACAAACAACAAATACAAAGAAACAAAATGTTGACTATAGCTAACTTCAGGGTGTCGGTTTTTCGTGACGGTGTGTGCGCGCAACGTAAAAATTTACTCTCATCATTTTTTTGTTACGGTGTGCGCGTTCATCGTAAAAATTTACTCTCATCATTTTTCCCTAACGCGCCAAAAGAAATATAACTTCAATAAAATTACAGATATCTTAACATGGTTTGAACATACTTCTTTATTTACAAAAAATTGCATCGGGCACATTATTGTTAATATCAAAAATGTCTGGCAATAATAAATTCACGTTTTAGTAGCGTTTAAAAGTTAGTGAAAAACAAAACATTCTAAAATTATATAAAGTTCAATATTTTTGCCTGTAAAGGTTTACCGGCAGCCAATTCGCTGTCGAAACCGTTGCCTAGCTCTTAGACAAATAGTCACAGGCAAGTGACAGATGACACATGTTGCTCATATCTTTTTAATATTTATGTTTTTCTTTAATACAATGTAGTGTGAAAAAGTTTTAATACAAGTTGAAAATAGTTATGATGTCATTCAGTGTTTAATTTATCATTATTTATTTTATGAATATATTTTAACGTTTAAATTACAATTTAACTCTATCAACTTGATATTTTATAATGTAAACTATACTGAGCGTATAGTAAACGCCTACAAAAAAGGGAAAGGAACTACGTTCCAACTGGAGGTCCATGGACCTCTCAAGCTTTTTTTACATTACTGCCAATATACGTAGGTTAGTTTTTATTTTAATTGAACCCGGTAGATGATGTTACGAACGGGTTGTAGGCTTATTGGGACAGAAGTTACTGGGACAACGTACTGGGAAGACATTTATCGGCAGTATATGTAGGTTATTTGTTATCTTAATTGGACCTGGTAGGTGATGCTGCGAACGGGTTCAAAGCATATTTTAAAATATTTCTCACATACCAACTGGGTATATGTTTGAGTGAGTCCCTGGATAGTTGGGATTCACAATTTGAAACAGTAGGTATCGCTGCAATCGGGTTCTGAGATGTATTTAGATTTTTCGCGTTTAAAAGTACAATCGAAACCGGTAATAACCGATTTGGTGCAGACGAAGTCGCACGGGTCAGCTAGTTATGAATAAAATATAAAATCCACTACATGACATTCCAAGATCCCGCCAAAAACTCCATCATGAGAATTATTACGATTTTGGCTTAGCAAACAAGTGCAAAATGTCAATTTTGTTTCTAGCGCGATATACGATGCTATCTATAATCATAATAACATAAGAAACAACACTGCGCTATAGTCGATAAATGCGATTTATTATATTTTGACGTTAAACGAAATGGCTACGAAATATAACGTCCAATCAACGTTATAGCAAAAACAACTTTTAGCAATTATGATTGAAATCTACGAATCGACATATAAAACCGAGTGTATACCCAATAAAATATAAATATACATATAAAAGTGTCTGTATGTAATATCAAAATATATTTTTTTTACTGATTGGGTACGAAAGTATACAAGCTATTAATAACAAAAATGCAATTTTTAAAAATTTGTCGGTCTGTCTGTTTGTTTGTTCCGGGTAATGTCCGAAACTGCTGGACCGATTTTGAAGGCAATTTCACTGGCGGATAGCGGACATCATATCAAGTAATTTAGTCTATATTAATTTAGACTAGCTATCAACCGTGGCTTCGCCCTCAGTAGCATCTTCAAACCGGTTCAACCGATTTTCACGAAACTTTCACTGGCAGATAGCTGACCTTATAAAAAGTAATGCAAGAAATTTTAATTTACACTAGCTGTTAACCGTAGCTTCGCTCGCAATGCTATCTCCAAAACGGTTCGATGGATCTTCACATAACTTTCACTGGCAGATAGCTGATCTTATAAAAAGTAATTCAAGCAATTTTAGCTTATACTAGCTGTTAACCGTGGCTTCGCCCGCAATGCTATCCCCAAAACGGTTAGACTGGTTTTCACGAGACTCACTGGCAGATAGCTAAATTTACAAAAAGCAATTTAGGCAATTTTAGTTTATTCTAGCTATTAACCGTGGCTTCGCCCACAGCGCTTTCTCCAAAACGATTAGACTGATTTTCACGGGACTTTCACTGACAGATAGCGGACCTTATGAGAAAGAATTTAATTTATTTTAATTTAGACTAGTTGTTAACCGTGGTTTCGCCCGATGTGCTATCACTAAAACGGATAGAACGATTTTTTTTTCGAACTGATTACGCTATTTACCTAGCAAGGTCTTAACAGCTTCACCGGACTACTAAGGCGAGCACTTAAGGCACTCAGCCGATTTTATTTGACAACTAGCTCAAGGATGCACTGCACACCTCGGCTTTGGCTGTTGCCTGACTCATGCAATTCGCGACCTATATTTTTTTCTTTTTTTTTTACGGTGTACGTCTGCCGCTATAGTTGGGGCGGCACGAGATCTCTATAGACTTCATCGTGCCGCCTCAGCGGTTGGTCCAGCAGCGAACTCGCCGCCGCCGGGCCTCGTCTTGTAAGGAGACAGCCGGGTACACACCGGCCGTCTCTTCCGTCCACCGGACCTGTGCAATGGGAAGATGCCCCCCCTGGACTCATCTTCCCTGGTCCGGTTACAGTGGGAGGAGGCGGTCAAACTGACGCCTCCTCCTGCCCGTCCTCCGTTGGCGGCGAGACGCTATCACTAAAACGGATAGAACGATTTTTTTTTCGAACTGATTACGCTATTTACCTAGCAAGGTCTTAACAGCTTCACCGGACTACTAAGGCGAGCACTTAAGGCACTCAGCCGATTTTATTTGACAACTAGCTCAAGGATGCACTGCACACCTCGGCTTTGGCTGTTGCCTGACTCATGCAATTCGCGACCTATATTTTTTTCTTTTTTTTTTACGGTGTACGTCTGCCGCTATAGTTGGGGCGGCACGAGATCTCTATAGACTTCATCGTGCCGCCTCAGCGGTTGGTCCAGCAGCGAACTCGCCGCCGCCGGGCCTCGTCTTGTAAGGAGACAGCCGGGTACACACCGGCCGTCTCTTCCGTCCACCGGACCTGTGCAATGGGAAGATGCCCCCCCTGGACTCATCTTCCCTGGTCCGGTTACAGTGGGAGGAGGCGGTCAAACTGACGCCTCCTCCTGCCCGTCCTCCGTTGGCGGCGAGACGACCTCCTCGCAGGAGGAGGCCACAACATTCCACACATCCTCGCTACCGAGCATGGCCGCCACCACGCTCAGCAGCGAGAGATCCTGTCCTATCGCCGCAGCCAACGTACGACGCTGCTCCTCCCACGTAGCACACTCAGACAGAGTATGCTGCGTGGTGTCCGGGTCACCGCCGCACTGATGGCATACGGCGGTCGGCTCCCTGCGTGCTACCTGGTGCAGGTACCAACCGAAGCAACCGTGCCCGGTCAGGATCTGCATCAGACGGAGCGTCAGGGAGCCCCATCCTCTATTACACCAATCCGGCAGGACCGGGCGGACGGCGTCGATTGTGTATCGACCGAACCGCGCGTCCGCCAGGTTCCGTCTCCACCTTTCCACAACTTCCTCCCTCGTCAATCTTCTCATTTCCTCTATTTCTCTGGGAGCTGGAGGCTCCCCCAACCGTTTCCTAACCGCCGTGTATTAATATTCGGTACTATTGTGACTGATACGGAAGAAAGCTTCGAAACAATCATTTAAATGATAGACGCATTTTAAAAACTGAGCACAATATTTATATAAATCATTCAATCTTTCTTGAGCCATACCCGAGCGCCTTACACTTTACTCCTACTCCGTGGCTGGCTGTAATGCGACATGTGATAGGTAGACGAAAAAATTTCCAGATACTTCATCTGGGCTCCCACCCTGACACGGACGCCCTCTACATTAGGGTGGGTCAAAAAAATCGTTTTCCTCTTCAAGTGACACGAGAAATGGTTTGCTAGTCACCTTCAAAAATTCTCACCAAGCATGAGCTCTTAATTTTAATAGGAAGATCCTCCGCATCGCAGTTTTGTATTTTTTTCTCAGTCCAATAGAAAAAAAATCATACCTCATAATTTATCGATTGAATAGAAAAATGTTCCGAGAGAATTTTTAGGAAATTTAATGCTCTACAAAAAAGGTATCTTATATTTTTTCCGTAAACCTCACCATTTGAAAGATATTAAGGATTTAATTTTGATTATTTTAAGACAAATTTCATTTTTGTTTATGAATTTTATAACTCGACATTAAATGACTATTGATTACAAAATGCGCAATACAAATTTTTGTTGGAAATTAACTGCTCTATAAAAATGGTTTCCTATGTTTTGGCGATGAAATTAACCGTTCAAAAGATATTCATCATCAAACTTTCATGTGTACGAATTTTAAAAGTTTTTGCTGAGATATTCGAAAAATTTCAATTTAATTTAATACGGGTGTCGTCCGCGTAGCAAATGAGGCGCGCTCCAGAAGGGAGCGCGCCGCGGATCACCCAGTCATAGCCCACGTTCCACAGGAGCGGAACCAAGACCGACCCCTGTGGAACCCCGTACGCCGTATGGCGCCGGACCATCTGCCCTCTGGCGTCCACGAAGGCGACCTCTCTCCCGTCCAGGTACGCCTCCAACAGCCGCCGCAGGTACGGGGGCACTCCGAAAAAGCTGAGCGCCTCCCGTATGACACCATGCGGCAGACTGTTGAAGGCGTTAGCAATGTCCAAGGACACCGCCAATACTTTTTCGCCCTGAGAGGTCGCCTCCGTGTAACCTAAGCTAAGCTACATATTCATACTTATATGAGTTATTGAAACATATGCGTGTACCAAGCATACATTTCTCAACAACTCTTATATGTATTTTGTGTCGAATAATTTTTTCTAATGATTAGACCGATTTTCACGGGTCTTTCACTGGTAGATACCGAACCTTATAAAAAGTAATTGAGGTTATTCTATTTTTGACTAGCTGTTACCCGCGACTTTGTTTGCATGAAATTTAGCAAGATTACTCATTCTTTATTCTTAATAAGACAAATAATTATCAGCTTATTGTTTACAATTCGACATTATAATTATTAATAAAATTAATTATATAGAGGTCTTCCTAATAAGATCTTAGATTATAAACGCATTACGGAAAGAGTTCCATAATACAATTTCTTGCGGAACGGACAAGCATTTTGTGACTATACAAAATCTTAATTACAATAATGGCAATGTATATTAAATGTAAATCTTAATAATAATTAATACTATCAATAATAATTAAGTTATTGTTTCATTACTTTCTTATACAGTGTAAGTGAGCACTGAGGTAGTTATATGGTGGGTTAAGGTTCCAAATATGTTGCTGGTGACAAGCCTCATTTGGCATGCTCTTTGTATATATTTATATATATATCAAATCTACACGTTACATGTTACTTTTAGTGGCGTGCGCGTCGTACTTACAATTGTCTTTAAAGAGCATTTCTGTAATTGTACATAGTCTCACAATTTTATAATTCTTTAATACGATTTAAAAAACGCGTGCGGAGCTGCGGGTACAGCTAGTATTTAAATATAATTTGTTTTCCTTTACGAAATTAACATTTTATGATTATATTCGACCGACTTTACCTCATTTGTTTTTATTTTTATATAAAATCGATATTGTTAGAATTTAGCTTTTTATTCCTTATAATTGTAGTAAATTCAATGATTTTTTTAAATGTAGCACGCCAAAGTGACTGTACTATGCCTGATGGTAAGCACAGTACAGTCCAAAACAATGGCGACCACCGAGTTACACAGTATCCATCGCCGGTCGCCGCTGTCATGCTGTCATATCGGCCTGCGAAGAGCTGAATATGCACAGGATGATACCGAAACGCGACCCGCAGAAGCGAATCACTATGACGGGCTTTTTCGGTTATACACGGTGGCTGCGACCCAGTCAGGCTGTAAAACCTTACCACCCCGCTTTCCCCGTTGCCTCGTTCGTTATTCAGCAGGGTGGACTACGCGCAGGTGACGTTGGCTTGGGTGTCCCAAGTCTTATGATTTTATTCGACACCCCTTACACCCCAAATTATTATGAAAATAATTATATAATTATAACGAATAAGATTATTTTTAAAATTCACGTTATAATAATTACTATAGAATATATTAACCACCACTAGCTCGCGCTCGTTCGGTGGTTTTGGTTAACCCGTTACTCGGGTTTTTATACATATCTATACGTATATCATTGCCGTTAATGGAGCGTTTTTGGCGGGATCTTGGAATGTCATGTAGTGACTTTTATATTTTATTCATTATTTTTTGTTATTTGACTCGTATATTTTGTAATATTGGTGGTGTTTCACGTAATATAGTTCGGTTATTGTGCATAAGTGGGTGAACCATAATACCACCATGAATTCTGAGATGCCACAACGACTTAGAACAATAAAATAATCGCAAAATACTTGTAATTCGACAATGGTAGTAATAATTTAGAAGATAGGTTGCTAAAAATAAAATAACGTACTTATTCAACATAACATTTTATGAAGTGTATGTACTTATATGTAAATAAAACAAATGAAACATATAATTAAATATTTTATTGCAACAAAACCTATTAATTATTTCGTATAATAAAAATAATCGAATACTTTATTTTTTGTGCACGGAATGCCGGAATTTTATACAAGAGGACAATTTTATTATCTGCGTGAATGTCGATCACCACAGCAATTCAGTACCGTCGTACTGTAAGAATTTGCCGGTGTCATTTTCACCAATTCTCTCTATGGTGTCGAACATACCCTTTACGCTGGTTTCTATGTCGAGAGGCGCGTTTTTCCCTCCCATATCGGTTCTCACCCAACCAGGGTGTAGACAAGCTGCTAAAATCTCATCCTTTTTTAAGTCAATACTCATCGATTTCGTAGCAGCGTTTAATGCAGCCTGTAACATTTAGAAGAGTTATTTCAAAATGGTCCTTGGTAAAACGTCTTTTTAAAGTGAAACGTTTGTTCCAACGCCTCAAATGGTCTAGCCGGGTTAGTATTGGAAATCTGCTTTTTTTACTGGCACTTTTGGCACTGATTTGGTGTCGATTACATATAATTCACCTAAATTTTTAGCCATTCCTTACAAGCGGTTAACGAGATTTTGAAAACAACTTATTTTTTAGTTATTTTATCGTATTATTTTGACAGTAAAACTCAAAATTCATTAATAGTGATTTTTTCCTAATTCTTGGGAGTCCAAAACATAAAAAAATGTGATTATGATTCTTAAACAAAAAGTCAATTTTTAGCAGAGGAAAGAAAATTTAAATCTTTTTTTTAGTTTTTTGAAAGTTGTCTACTAAATTTTGCCAATAAAAATGTCTTTTATACTTTTCTATTATACAGGATTTTTTTCAATTTTTTTGAAGTGCTGCTACAATATAAAACATATTAAAAACTCATTTTGTTGTACAACCAATAAATATAAGTACGTTTCAACGCAAGATTTCGGGAAAAAAATTGTTTTTAATTTTATTTATTCCTAGACATCTGCAACAATTTTTTTCACAAAAATTTAAAAAGTACAGACACGTTACATTTACAATCTTATTATATGTATAGATGGCCTTACTGTTATTCTTTTATGCATATAAATGTTTGTTTTTTTATTGTTGCACGGCAAAATTACTGCACTATGCCTCATGGTAAGCACAGTACAATCCAAAAACAATGGACACCACCGAGTGACACACTTTCCATCGCTGGTCGCCGCTGTCATGCCGGCCTGCGAAAAGCTGGATATGCACAAGCTGATCCCGAAACGCGACCCGCAGAAGCGAATCACTATGACGGGCTTTTTCGCCATATACATGGTGGTTGCGACCCAGTCAGGCTGTAAAACCCTACCACCTCGTTTTCGCCATTGCCTCGTTCGTTATTCGGCAGGGTACACCACGTGCAGGTGAGGTTGGCTTGGGTGTCTCAAGTCTTATGATGTTATTTGATACCCTTATACCCCAAAATATTATGTTATAGTTTGTTAAACAACATCATTCATATTTTGACTTCAAATTTGTTTGAACAACACTGCTTAGGGATTCGAGTTACCTTAGAACAACGGTAAGGATAGAAGCCGCCTTGGTCGTTTTGTCCAATAGAGCCAAGAACAGAGCTTATATTGATCACGGCCGCACGATTGGCACCCATCGGTTCGTTGACGTTTGCCTGTGCAGCTTGCTTCAAAAGTGGCAATAGACTCTGTGAATATGTTTTTATTTAATTGTATATTAGCAACCCAGTAAATGTCACCTACCTCACCGTAGGCGCACCTTTTCGGTTTATTTTAAGTATCATTTTACAGTGACCAAAAGTTGTTTTATAGTCGGAATATTATTCCAATGTCCGCAGGTCCGAACCCCGGTATGTACCAAAATTTTTTTCGAAATTCCCGTTATTTACTAATTAAAACTGGCAACACTATCGACTGACAGTGAAGGAAAACATCGTGAGGAAACCTGAACCTGAAAAATGTTCTTTTAGTACTATTGTATGTGGGAATGAGCTGAGGTGGTGATTGTGTCCATTCCTTCCTTCGGGAAGAGACCTAAGGACTTGCAGTGGGTCTCTTATAGGCTGATAATGAAAAGTTGTTTTGCGTTTTACATACCTACTCTTTGAGAAGTGACGTTTAAGTTTTGATAGCGTCATACGTGTCATAACCTTCATGTTACAATTTACGTCAATATTTTTGACCGCTCTGAACATAGCCTTAAGTTCAGGCTTGCGTATAAAATTCTCAAGAGTTTAACACAAAATATATATATGTATATATATTGCTATAGGAATATAAAATTGGCATTTATTTAAGCTTACATTGTCTTGATGCTATAATATGCATATAATATAATACGTAATTATACTTAAGTTTCTGCTCTGCGCAGCTATTGTCAGAGCGGTCAAAAAGTTTGGCGAGGAATGTACTTATTTCAGTATTTTTCGCTGTTGATAGCGTCAACACGGTTTGTTTTCTCCTGCGATCAACAATAACTAGATAAAGGGTCACGTACAAAATCGAAACAAAAGCTGTCCGCGTAAATATATACTTATGGGTAGCTATTTGTTTACTAAGAAAGGGAGAATTTTTTTTTAAAAACAGTTTTAAGTTCAACTTAATTACAACCATGACACCTAGTAATAAAGTCACTAATGTTCAAAATATTATCTAAGACTTACGATAAAACGAGCAAAGCAATAAATTACTCCCCTCATAAATGAAAAGACAACATAAACAACATTTAGTGGGAATTCAACCTTAACACACAATGAATAAAGTACTTTTTCCCGTTATTGTGCGTGGTTGGAGAGACTTGGGCAAACATTTGTATCACAGGTTTAAAATCGGTAATTTTCTTCAAAATTTGATATTATTTGTTAGTTTAAAGCTTAAAATATAACTTATTCAACATGTATTTAGCGAAAGTAAGATACTCCGGCCGTTAAATTGCTTTTTCGGGTATTATTTTTGCATCTTTTGAATTCACTGCGGTATGTGAAACGTGCTTACATTAGCTGTGTCTCAAACAAAGTAAAGAAAATAAAAGCTCATATTTCAAGTGAGCTGTTATTTACCGAGACGTATTTTTCGCGCCGATCCGATATCTAGTTATTGTTGATCGAAGGTTTTCTCCTTTTATTTCGAGTGTTTTAATTAGAATGAGTTCCCATTGTAGTGTACTAGCTTCTACTCGCGGTTTCACTCGTGTTAATTCGTCTTAGTCTCTCACGGTGGATCAGTACATTTTTCCTGGATGAATAGTAGTACTCTATGTTGTTTTCTGTACCTCTTTCTATGGAAAAAGATCGGTTGAGTAATTAAGACGTCAAAGCGTAAAACAGAAAGTAGATTACTTTTTCCTGAAATATATCAATAGAGCCACTGAAATTTAAACCTCAACATTTAACAAAAAGAATAGTGTATGAAAAACACCGCGAGCAAAGTACTGCAATACATAGTAGTAATGCGTAAAAATGCTATTATATTTTCTTGATACTTGATAGTTAATAAAAATTTGCTGACACGAACAACGATATAGATACTATATTTGATGTGTAGCGTGAAAAAAATATTTGTTCAAACAATCTTAAAATCAAATACCAGAATAATTATTGATTATTAAAAAGTAAATGAATAATAATACCTTTGGGTTTTTGGCGGGAACTTGTTCTGTCATGTAGTGGATTTTATTTTTTATTCATAATCTTGTGCTACTGGACTCTATATTGTGTAAAATCGGTGGTGTTTTATGTAAAATAGTTTGTATATTGTGCATAAGTGAAGTGAATGGAAAATAATACCACGGACCATGAATTCTGAGATGCCACAAAAACTCCATAGAAAGTTCTAACAAGATCACCACCATCTTGTTAGTTCATTGAAATTTTATCAAGAAACTTGTAATATCGATACTCACTTAACAATGGCAGTAATAGTCTACTAGAAGACTGGTTGCCAAAAATGGAATGGAAGAAGAACTTGTAATACTATTAATTACTTGACAATGGCAGTATAAATCTAAAAGATTGGTTGCCAAAAATAAAGTAAAAAAAAATAATACCTTTCGAGCTCTAAAAAACGCACGCCAATATGTACTTATGTACGTATATATTACGTGTTACACTTCTTTAACACAAAAAAGACATGAAATATAATAGGTAACGGTTTATTTTTATTGTATAAAACACTAAGTAAGATACTAAAAAGGCATAGAATAAACTACTTATTAAATAATAATGTAATACTAATAATTTATAATGTAAACAAATAAAAAGAATACATATCGATAGTTGACTTCAAATCTATAAACCCACAACGTAAAAACCACGTTTATCACGAATACTCACAATAAATATATTACTCACCATCTAATAGTTGGTATAATTTAAAATAACACACATATACACATGTATATCTATGTATGAATATATTTGTTTACCTCCACTAATATAAAACACGTGTTGTAAATTCATATACATTTGAATAACTACCTTGAATATAGTTATCAGTTCTCACGGAAACTTAACAGAAGATTACCAGCCAATTTCATGGTGTTGCTTCTAGGTGTCGGTGTGTGCGCGCATCGTAAAAATTCACTCTCTAAATTTTTTCCAAACGGACCAACAGAAGTATAATTTCAAATTGTTATTCAAGCAATAACATACCTTTGTAAGCATTATCGGAGCCACAGTGTTGACAGTAAAATTGTCAATTAATTGTTCCGTCTTCACTAAATTCAATTTAGTGAACTTGGTGGTGACTCCGGCATTATTGATTAGTAAATTTAATCCTGATTCTCCGACAATCTTAGATACTTGCGAGGAAAAGTCATCAAAACCTGATGTGTTAGTCAAATCTAAAAAAAAATTTTTTGATACATTTTCTTTTATGACTAAAATATGAATAGCTTTTCAAAACAATTTGGGAGAAAATATTGTTACCCAAATTCAAAATCGTCAACTTTTCATTTCCATCTGATAGTTTCTTCAGGTCCTGAAAAATTATGCAATGGTTTAAAGTATCTACTCTGTATTAGCGTATAATTCCTTATATATAAATTTCTTCTGTCCGTGTGTATGTGACTGAACTCCTCCTAAACGGCTGGACAGATTTTGATGAATTTTGTTGTGTGTGTTCAGATGGATTCAAAACTGGTTTAGATTCACAATTGGACGTGGTAGGTGGAGCTGCGGTTGAGTTTTAGGAACTTTTTTAATTATCAAGGCAGGACAACGTACACTGGGCCCGCTAGTTTTTTTTAAATATAAATGTATATACAATTTATTTCATCAATATCAAATGATCAATCAATGCCAAAAGTGGTTTGACCGGTGGAATGTCAGTTCGATGTCCGCATGCTGGAACCCCGACAAGTACTAACGAATAATAACCTGAACCTGACAAATGTTCTTGTAGTACCATCATATGTAGGAAAATATATAACTGTGGATTTCTCGTAGTTTGAAATCGTCAAAGCGTCGTGGGCTAGCGTGGTTGACTCTGTCTATATCGACCTTCGAGAAAAGGCCTTTTTTTAACGTGGAGAAAACTCATTTACTGCCAGGCTCCCGGGGGAAAGCCTGCGCTTGAACCGACTCACCACCTACGTGCTAAGCTTGCAGGTGGTAGCGCCTTTCGGCGACTCAAACCGGCTAAAACTCCACGACAACCTACGCTGCACTATGGGGGTGTCACCCCCGGCGGCAGGCGTTTTCCACGCCGCACTCGACTGAGGCAGCCCGGTTGTAAGATTGCCAAACCCGGTTCAGCCGGCAGCGGAAAGGCTGAGCCTACCCACCAGTAGGTAGGCAAGCCAGAGGTTAGCTAACCAGCAATTTCCCCCGCCCTGCAATCCCTAACCCTACCAATCCTACCTACCTACACAGTCCCTACGCCATCCAAACCCCTAGTCTTGCCCACTTACGCGGTATGTACGCAAGCCAGAGGTTGCCTAATCCTACTCCCCCCCCATACCTACGTAGCCTACATGGGAGGTTCCCTCTGGGCGGCCTCTGGTGGGAGCCACCTCCACCACGCCTATGACATCCCGCGCCGTGGCGACGGATGGCAGGCGCTGCTGCGACCCGTTCGCAAGCTCTCTTACGACCTCAACCTCTTCTTCTGGAAGAGGCCTAGGATCTCATTTGCTATAGGTACTAATTACAAGTGTCATTTTTTTAAATTATTAACATAAATTGACTACAATACAAGGCAATGGATTATGATTGAATGGAGATGATAATATTTTCACGTATGAATAAACGTAGTTTTTCATCATTTTGCTAATTATGTCAAATAAATACTTTTCAATAATATTATAAGTAAAAAGGTTTTTACTTATAATATCATTGCTTGGAGTACCAATACAGTAAATTATATTAGCACCTATTTCGTGAATTTAAATGCTGACAGTGCTATTCATTATATATTTTTATCTGATAATTATTATACTATTGGTAATTTGTGCTAATCGCTGTGATTTTTTGTATAACTCTAGGTATATATTGTCTAAAGAATTATCTAAAACGACACAGCAAAGAATATGTCGAGGAGGCTCTGTAAGCACATAGAAATGGAATGTTTGAAAAAAGCAACGCCTATGCTCTAATTTAGGCCTACATTCTCGTTTTATAATACATGCGAATATAAATAATATAATGAAGAAAATCTGTTTGTTAAATGTCGTAACCTGTCGTGAACTCCTAGTAGGAAACGTTAAATATTTTTAAAGTTAAAGAAGATTGATGTTTTAAATTTTTAACAAATTTATTAAAATATAATAAACAAGCAGAAGGTAACCAAGAATTTAAAATAACAACAAAACAAAAAAGGATCCTTTTATAATATAAGCCTGACCAAAGAAAAGTTTATAGAATGAGCTATGTTAATAATTGTATTCCCTCATCTATTATATTACTCCAAGCATTATATTAAGTTACAAAGTCAATGATTGTATTCAATGACTATGTATCTAGGATATAAAGTCTCGTTCATTTACAAAATCTATACTAATATTTTACAATATTAGTAGTTAATATTTATAATATATTATACTAGCGGACCCGGCTGACGTTGTCCCGCCCTGATTATAAAAAAAAACCTTGACAAATTATATACTAAAACGTTCCTCATTAATCACTTTATCCACTGGTGATCGACTTTATCATCCGCATGATAATCCGTTTAGTAGTTCTTGAGTTTATCGCGAACAGATAGACAGACAGACACGATAGGGGGCTTTATTTTATACTATGTAATGATATTATTAAGCTGAAGGGTTTGTTTGTTTGTTTGGTTGAAAACGCTAATCACAGGAACTATTCCTTCGATTTGAAATTCAGTGTTAGATAGCTTATTTGTCGAGGGAGCCTATGTATCATCACGCTAAGACCAATAGGAGCGAAGTACAAATGATTTTTTATTTCAAAACGGGGTTTTTTGCCTTTTAGAAGCTTCCGCTGCGTGTAAGCTTTAACCCAAAGTAAGCCGAAAGTTTCACGCGGACGAAGTCGTGGGCAGAACTTAGTAATAAACGAAATTATCATTATAGAATTCACCATTTTAAGAATCACCAGCTATTAGGACATCCTGTAAAGGTGAAAATAAAAACCCGGGACATTTCAATTAGAATTCATAGATAATTCACAGCAGTATGCATTATGTGTCAATCATTGTACTGTCTACCCTAGTCGCAAAACAGAAATGCTCGAAAACATTTTTGAATCATGAGCCAGACGAGAACAATCATCTTAATAAAATTAGGAAGTAATGTAATAAGCTGTATTCTGTGGAATAATTAATGGGTTTATTTTTAATTTGTCTTAATTGTGGAGGCTAGTAAGTAAGGAGAACCGTCTCATATGGGGGACTCGTTGAAAAAGTATCCAGCTCAACGCAGTAAATAATAGTTTCAAATCCTCATAATTGGCGCCAGCATAAGCAAAGGGTATGGTATGAATGTAACAGTTTCTGACGGATTCAAGTGTGCAGAGTTAGAAAATTTAATATTACGTAAGATCTTCTTTATAGTTTATTTAATTTTTGGTGACTAGAGTAGTTAGTGACAGTCCAGTATACAAAACCTTAAACTATTTACGTAGTCGCAATAATTTTGTAAATAAGGTTATATTTAAAGTAACTGTAGTGAAAAAACGTGGAAAATGATAGAATTTCTGTGAACTATAAATAATATGCTCCTTGAGTTTTGAAATTTTACTTCTATAAAACATTTAAAAATAATTTAACAAAAAGGTTGCGTGGTAAAAAGTTAGCGCCCTCTTTGTAATTTGCTCTGCTGCTACTGTAGTGTCACTCTAATTTAATGCATGACCGACCGACTGACTGACCGACATTTTTTTTATACAAAAGACTGTTGGGAGTTTTTGGCGGGATTTTAGTCTGTCATGTAGTGGATTTTATATTTTGGTCATAATCTTGTGTTATTTGACTTTATATTTTGTGAAATACAGTTCAGTTATTGTGCATAAGTGAAGTGAATGGAAAATAATACCACGGACCATGAATTCTGAGATGCCACAAAAACTGTCTAGGAAGTTTTAACAAGAGAGCCACCATTTGTTGGAACATTGAAACATTGAAATTATTCACATGACAGTTAATGTGTAAAATATGTTGTAATATCCACTGAAACAAAACATCGACACTGACAAGTGCTTCTGCGGAGCCAAAACAAGAAAAAGAACAAGAAGAGTCGATTGTCATTACCTCTCTTCATATTCTTAAATTTCCTATTTCGACTTGAAAGCTAAGATTAGATGGCACTTGTGATTATAAATTTATACCTAAATGGATTCATATTTATCTATATATTATAAAATTTACGTATTGTATAGTGATTTATAGTGTTATAATGTTTTCATTATTATAGTATTTAAACCCACTTGGCTACAATTGAAAATCAGCGCTAGGGTTACTTGCAAAGGTAGCATCCATCACATGCTGAATTGTGCGTCATTCTAGCAATATCATGGCATAATTTTATCTTCTAACGTTTAATTTCTTTTATGTTATACATATCTTTGTAACTCTATCTTTTTCAGTATTGTATTGTCTGTGTATTTGCTACAATACATTTATTTTCAGCCCTTCTTTATTATAAATTATTATGAAACTACATTTTACATGAGTCGAAGAAGTCTGTCGATTCATGAGGTCATTGATGGGTTTTGGGAAAAATAACGCACGATTGTAGCAAAATAAATAGATTTAATAAGAATTAAGAGCACAATGACACAGTGTGAAGTAGTGAACATAAAGGAAAGTGACATCTACATTGAATGGTAAAGCGACCAAAATGCAAAGTTTCTATTACATAGTAAAGTGGCGCCACCTGACATCATCATAACATTTGACATTCTTAACTAGTTTGGTTTGTATTATTCTAACAGTCATTAAAATTCATCATACATAAAATTCGAAACGTCATGCTCTATGCGTGTTATAACTTGCTGGTTCATTTTCAACTTCATGACGTCAGCGTCATCTGGCACGTCATGACTGTCACTGGCGAAGCGTTCCGCCGCGCCGTCCCTTTCGCGCATATTTAAATCACCTACCTCGCGAACGTCGCTCGATTATACATTTATCGTATCTGACCGTGAGACGTTTTTTCTGTGATACTTAATAGTTAAATTGTGTTAATTATTTCAAGTTTAACTGTGATAAACGTGTAATTAAAGGAATCATGGCACCCATAGGTGAGTTTTTTTATTTTACTATATTGGTTACATACCTCGGACGCGTTCCGGCATGTGGCAATTATTCTTTGCACCTTGTTATGCTCAGTGAGATATTTGACCATACCCAGCCCCAAGCCGCGGTTAGCTCCTGTGATCAGTACAGATTTCATCCTTCTAACCCTGAACGTGGTTTTACGAAATTCTTGACGTTTGATAGGAAGTTATCGTACCGTTTTGTTGCGCGCAGTTGCCTCTGTCACTATTATTAACGTCAAAATGACAATACTTCATAATATTGTAAGGATAAATGGTTTTTTGAAGCCGTTGAAATCGATAGAAACTCTGTTACTACTCGGACGGCGATCGTTAACTTCAAGTGAGTAGATAAGTACGTTCCTAATAATTATACAGCCTTGAGATATCGATAATCTTGCATAACCTAAATCTCTATATAGAAACTTACAGGCTCCTTTCTACTAAAGATGTCTGTAGGAAATTTTGTCATTATTTTATATACATTAACAAAGTGTACATTGCACGAACATGCTTAGATTTTCGTGTTCAACAATTGTAATGAGTAGATCACATGACTACACAGAATATAGAAAATCTATTAAAATATTGACAGTGAACAAGTAGAAAGATTGTCTAAGTACATAAGATAAATATAGAATATAAAATTGCATAGATAATATAATAGTGAATATATATTTCTCACGAATTTAGAAAAAAAATCTATTTACATCAGTCTTTTTTTTATTTCCATGTGTCATCATTTTTCCCTATAAATGTAATAATTGTTAAATACAGGAAATTTACTGTGTATTTTGAGCATAGAATTTTTATTATTTATTGACAAAACTGAAAAACATGAAATAAGAATAAGTTGTAATGCACATGAAAAAGAAGTAACATATATAATTACAGAAATTTAAATACCGACAATATACAAAATAATTTGCATGATATGCTATATCACTAGTGTCCATATCATTTGCATATAATACTTAAATGTATATACTTATTCCTAAGAGGTTACTCCTAGAGAATAAATGAAAGCATTCATTCTAAATATTAAATTTGCACAACTTTGATCATAATTATCTTATACCAATTGAAACTTCATTGTTACTATATAGTAATTATTTGTAAAATGCTTTTAAATGTTAACTTGACTTTTCTGTAGTTCCTTTTCAGTATATCAAAGGAAAATCTTGAAAAAACCTATTACAATGAAACGAATTAGACTTAACTGTATTATAATTATAACTTGAATAATATTAAAATCAAGAATCACAAATTGCAGCACTTCTCCGTAACTATAATTTTTAAAATTATTAATGATATTTTATATACATCTTGTTAATTCATGTACATGGATTTCCATGAAGTTTTATATCTTTATTGTTTTAATAGAAATGTTGACCGTGAACCTTCCTTAATAAATTATGTTAATGTATTGTGCTTTGTCAAAAAAAAATTCCTATGGTAAAAAATATTAGCTAGTTGTTTTATATTCAATAATTTTGTTTGGTCAGGAGGCTGGCTGTGTTGTAGCCGTAAAACCAAGTTGGTTGCCCCCATAGAGAGCTTTGAAGAAGGTATAATATTATTTATGTTATGCACTATTCAATGTTACTCAAAACTGTACATGTCACTGGGCTCATGGGTTTGTTAAAGACATTATCCATTTTATTTATTTATAACATTTAATTAATGAGTATCAATGAATTCTAAATTAAAGAAGTTATGGTTGTATTGAAAATGTCAAGGATCAAAAAGCAACTCGGAAATATCAGTATCAGTCGCTTCTTTATACTGAGTATGCTCAATATCCATATAGATAGCTACAGAAAAGATAATTAATTGACTCTGGCGCAAGGATTCCATCAATTAGCGAAGACTTCTTTGAATAATACAAATTTTATTTGTAAGTTTTTTTTCATATTTTCTTACTAAATGAAATATGCTTTAATCCCTCTTTATTTAGAGTATACTACAATTTTGTAAGTGTCAATATATTGCCAGTTATATTAAGATATTTGCATATTATGTGATGAGCACTATAGCTGAATGCTGCGTCGTTTCAAAGTTTGTATTTGAAGCTGCTTTTCCTATATGATAGATGGAAATCATTAATTATTATAAATGTGATCTTTATTTGTTATGAAAGTCTAGATTTAAGATTTGTGATGAGATTGATATATTTAGAGGAATTTAGTTTCAAGTATCAATTTGTATTGATTTACATTAAAATATATTATCATATACCATTTACCATAACTGACATTGAAATAAAAGTCTAAATAACATTTATGCTCCTAGAATAATCTGGACACTAATCTTGGAAATTCCTAAATTCATTTTGAGAAGACTCTCATTGGTATACAGAAAATTATGTAAGCTACATATCATTACGCTTTTCTGTAGGGGCTGAGCTTTAATAACAAAAGTAACAAGGGACTTAAAATTTGTAGAGGCATTGTAGTAGGGGTTAGTGGCAAACAGAAAACTGAAATAAAAGAAAACAAACCAATCCACAATTGATGTAGGTAAAATATATAATTCGTATTATAATGTAGTTTGATGAAGCTGTTAAAGCCTTGATAGACCAATAGGGTTAGTCAGTTCAAGAAAAAATAAAAAATAATACTATTTTCATGAGATAGACACAGGCAGTAGATATTATTTTATATGTAAAATTTAACTGAAAATATTATACAGAAGAATATATATATTATACATTAATTATACAGAAGATTTTAATATGTAAACATTTAATATTTCATTTAATGTGAGAATTATTTAAATACAATATGTGCAAATTTACTTTTCAAGGTGTACACTTAATTTTACTCTTTCAACAGTATATTTTCATAGGATAATAAAAATTATCTTCTGTTTCATTTATCTTTATTGTGACCGTGTATATTGCCTGCTTACATTGTATAAGCATTCAACATTTTCATATTTGTTGTTTTAATTTGTCCTGATTTTTCATAACATATTTAAAATAGTTTAAAAATAATTGAACATACTAAGACTTTATGAGAATTATTTAATTTAGTTATTATAAGGAACACATGTTTGTTATGTTTTTTTTAGTATAATATCTTGAGAAAAAGTAAACTGTAACACTTTAAAAGGATGTATGGTTGTCATTTGTTTTTTTTTTAATTTATGTTATTTTTCCCATTTTTTTTATTTTGTTCCAGTTTTAGTATTATAATGAGTAAGCTTTAGAGAAAATATTTAATAAAGGCATTTTTATCTATTGAGTCTATACATTTTACTGTTCTGTTTGACGTAGGGCTCCCAGAAATGCAGAGCTCGTTAAATGTGCTTTGAGAAAATACTAAAAAAATGTGTAATGTGAAGGCCATCCTGTATTTTATGTGTGTATTGTAGGACCCTTAACATTTGCTAATTTTTATGTATAGTCAATTGGATCTTGTTCACATTTTACCATGACATGCATAATTAAACAATATGTAAGGAAAATACATTGTGAATCATATATGTCGCATGTTTTTTGTTCTTATTTATGAGTGTTTAATTGTCTTAATACTGTGATGTATTTCTCATCAATTTTTCCCAATTGTAACATTCATTTTCTGTGTCATAACCACTTTAATTGATGGCAATCACTGGCCTCCGACTTTGTATTTCACAAGAGTAAAGTGATAGTAGACATAATTATATATCACCTTTAAAAGGCAAAGTCAGATTTCAATCAAACTTATATTAACAGTTGAATCTCAGTAATCCGGCACTTCAGTATGCCACTAGGTTTAATAATTTGGCACCCTAGCTCACGCTTCCCTCACCCTTCCCTACTTTCTCTACTGCTTGCACACTGATATCAGTATAATTTTCAAAAACTTATACAGTTTTCCAATATATATTTTATAAATTTATTTTATACATTATACATACAATAATTTTATACATTCCAATAATAATCACACACCCCCGGGTTTTCAAAGTGCTGCATTATAGAGACAACAGAATAACTATTTATAAGTGATTAAAAAAAAATCCCTTTTAAGGCAAATTACGTGCACAGAGGTATGTGTGATTTGGTTTAGTACAAGATAATATAGAAAAAATAATAATAAAGTTTATATATGATCTGTATTGTAGTTACACTCAATAAAATAAGATAAAAAATTTAATTTCTAAGTTCATACTGAATGTAAAACACTTAAAAATCAAACACAATAGTCTGTTATCAAAGGTTCGCCTTGAGTAGGGATTATCAGTTAAAAATGTATAATATGTATTTCTATATTTAAAATATTCATGTTGTTGTATATTAGTCTAAGATTTTAGAGCTAACAGACACTACTTATTTTTAAATATATTAAACCTTAGACTCTGAATACTGTTTCATGTACTTAGAACGCTTGCACACTCACAGGGTTTGAATCTGGGGCCAATATATAAAGCTCCCGGGTTCGTACTAACAGCTGACTATTATTCACGTCTGTTGGGATGTTTGGCTCTTACAATCTGTCTGGCTGATGAAATATAGTTTTGTAATAACATATTTAAAAATCAAGCATTTAAAAATAAGTAAAGTTAATTAATTTTTCTGTCTGCTTTGAAGCGTCTGGCGAAAGTGTGGACCTCGGAAAGTGTCTGGCGATACTGGATACTTTAGAATGATATTATAAAAGAATATATATAAATATAAAATCAACCATTTAAATTTAAGTAAAGAAACTTTTATTTTTAGTCACCTTTCTCAACTGGTATCTCTACATTGGCACCAGACTTAAACTTTGTGAGTGCTCAAAGTACACGAAACACTACTCAATGCTATTTAAAAATAAGTTGTGTCTGGTAGCTCTGGGATCTTAAGCTATAGGTAGAATGTTGTGTAACAACAAAAAAAGCAATGGTATAAGAACACCAGTTATTTACTATATATATTATGCAATTTTTTAAGAGATAATCAATTAGAGTTGAATTCAGACTATTAAATGACCACTAGTGTCAGTTAAAATGTGCATTCTATTGGCTTACTCATAGAAAGGTTTTGGTATCATATGTACAAAGGTAGCGAGAGGTGCTTTGTTATGATTGCCTTTTTACAAGTCAATATTTTGCCATGTGTGTTATTCAAAATACGTAATTATAAATCGGATTATAACAATGCAATTGGGTTTTAATTTCCTGAGGAAAATTTTAACTTTCATTCGACCATTTTAGATGGAAAGTTTGACTACGATCTCGCCGTCATTGGCGGCGGGTCCGGTGGTCTCGCGTGTGCTAAGGAGGCTATAAGCCATGGCGCCCGCGTCACGGTGTTAGATTACGTGACGCCATCACCGCAAGGCACGAAATGGGGTCTCGGCGGCACCTGTGTTAACGTCGGTTGCATACCCAAGAAATTGATGCACCAGGCCGCCATCTTGGGAGAAAACATACATGTAAGTCGTCATTTTTTAAAATATTATTTGTACTTTTTTATGCCAGGTGCAATTGACATAAGGTAAACGAACCAAAAATTTAATATGCTCTGTATTACTGAAAGCGTTCAAGATAATTGATTTTAATTGTTTAATTGTTTTAATTCGAGAATGACTTTAAACTTTTAATTTAATTTTTCAATTTAATATCTTAAGATTTTTCAACTCAAATATTTTCTCACGATATCTCCATCTTTCCATTGTTTATTTGCAACGTAAAAAAGACCAGACGCTTATATTCAAATTAACTACGGGTATCGTGATAATGCCCATTCGTGATTATCTCACCGCATGCCTCAAATATGGCGGCGGTGTAGTTTTTTTTCTGATTACTCATTTTTGATTATCTACATATACAAATGATAAGAATTGAAATCTAACGTGTTTGTACTTTTTAGTTTTTGTGGAAAAAATAGTTGCGTCTTGGAAGAAGTAATATAATACATTTCAATCATTTTTAGAAATGTCTATCTGTCTGATTATTTGAACACGCATCACTGCTAAAGTACTGGGTTCACGATAGAACCTCATGTCAGCATACTCTCGAGTAACATTTAGTCATGGTTTCATTTAAATCGGTTTGGTGTATCAAAAGTTATTGTAATTTTAATGACGACGCGACTTAAGTATGATAGAAAAGTAAATAAGTAAACGGACTTAATACATTCAGATGATTTTACTCCGTCTCTGTCACTGTTTTTTTACATTCGTTTCCACATGGATACAGTCGTGGGCGTAGCTAGTTAAAATATATATTGCTACAAAATTTGTTTTTATAGGACTATTTTAATATACTAATTGGATACATTTAAAGACACATTAAAATAACACGTATATTTCAATGTTATTTTTAGGCCAATAAAAGTACTTGAAATATTAATTATATTGAAGATATTTTGCGTTTTCGATTAATAATTTTATAGTAGCTTCAAAAACAGTGATACAATTTAATTTTCTTTCTTCTAGGGTTTCGGTAAGTGATATTATCCGGCTCCTCCCCACCTGAATCCTTTGTTCCTGTACTTGAGAAATTTGGATTATTCTTGTAATGATTTTACCTTGTTTATTATTTATTTCGAGTGCTGTTGAAATAAAGCGAAATATAGATTTAGATATAGATTAAGTAGCTTTTCCAGGAGTTGATCTATCGTATTCACTTGCAAAATCAAAAATAATTTATTCAATTTAGGCCCTAAGAAGGCGCTTATGGACGTCAAAACTATCGCCGGTTCGGACAACAACACAGTCATCGAGAAGAACCGGCGAGAAACTAGCAAAACTTAATCTATTTAGAAATCATTTGCGAAACTACACTTGAGAGTCGCCTTTTAGGTATAACGTCTTTCTATCCAAGCGAAATTTAATTTAATACCTTGTGAGATTATGTGGAAATGAAATCAATAAAAAAAAAAATTGTCAAAGATTTTCGACATGTACTGTTTTGGAGTGTCAAGAACAAGGGATCCCAATTCAGGAATAATTTAGATAAAGAAGGTTATATGGTAGCGGTAATATTATACTGCAGTTGTACTACTGCCTAATAATAAATGAAAAGAATACAGACCATCAGCATATTCAATGAACATTGTTCTAGAGTGTCCAGAAGTTATTTGATAGCGCAGATAAATCTATATAGATTTACATCAGTGAAGATGTACTCATATTGTTATAAATAAAATAAAATTCTTAAAGAAAAGAAACTGTAAATGTAGTAGAAATTATTAATGTTTCAACAACTTTAACGCAATGTAGTATTCTATATCTATTCTATTGAAATGAATGATATAAATTAAAATTTATATTGTACTAGCTTCTGCTCGCGACTTCGTCTAGTAACTTCTTCGGGCTAACGCTAACGCGCAGTGGAAGCTCTCGATAGGAAAAAAAACGATTTTGAAACATTCTTCCCTGGCACTCCGCTCCTATTAGCCTTAGCGTGATGGTATATATCCTATAGCCTCCCTCGATAAATGAGCTATCTAACACTGAAGCAATTTTTCAAATCGCACCAGTAGTTCTTAAGATTAGCGCGTTCAACCAAACAAACAAACAAAACCACCAGCTTTATAGTATTAGTATAGTTTAATTGTTAAGGATGGTTTCTTTTGTTTTATTGTAAAGGTTTGGGAGTAAACCAGAGTTTAAGGACCACTGATTGAAACCCTATATAATTTGTAGTAGGGCGGAATTCGTTTTTTTTTCTAATTTCATACATTTTGACCATGATCTTACCTCGCTGTCAAGTAAAGCTGTCGGAACACACCTGTGTGCTTAGTGTGAGTTTGCAAAAATATATCGAATAACTTTAACTATGCGATCACCGAGGTTACGGGAAACGTAATGAGACCCGAGTACATGCGAGTGTGAGTTCATTCTATGTTGGCGATTCGTTTGACGTTGTCTCACCGTATAAAATGATTAGTTTGTTTTTATTATGTTGGCAATGTTAACGTCATATGATACCCCGACCAAATTGAAAAGTTTCTATAAACAATATACTCTTCAACAAAACTAGCTACGCATCGATTTAGGCGGGTTACGTAAGCAAACGCAGATTTGTTTATTTAAAAATGTCATAACGAAAACACCCAATTTTCCTTATTTTTTTACTGTTTTTCTTTTGCAATATACTCTAGATTTTGAGGGTGTACGGCCCAAATTAACTCCAGATTCGGATTCAGCGGGGCAAAATATATGTCGTTAGGTTGTGGCGCCAACTGTTCAAACCACTTTCATTTTTCTGAGTACCAGTGTTATATATAGTATTATATAGTTTATTAATTAATTAAATATATGATAGGTTGCACAAGCTCAATACAAAATACTAATATTAAATGTACACAGGCCGCTATACTATGTGTTGCTAGCTTGCGTCAGCAAGCGCACTACGTCACGAACATGCTGTGTGCTTAGTGTGAGTTTGCAAAAATGTATCCAATAACTTTAACTATGCGATCACCGAGGTTACGGGAAATGTAATGAGACCCGAGTACATGCGAGTGTGAGTTCATTTTGTGTTGGCGATTCGTTTGACTTGTCTCACGGTATAAAATGATTATTTTGTTTTTATTATGTTGGCAATGTTAACGTCATATGATACCCCGACCAAATTGAAAAGTTTGTATAAACAATATACTCTTCAACAAAACTAGCTACGCATCGATTTAGGCGGGTTACGTAAACAAACGCAGATTTGTTTATTTACTTGTTAGATTTGTGAATGTTACATTCCTACTAATTATACTTTTTAGACAAAATGTACTACATTTATGTACACAAAATCGGTAATTTCGTTACACAAAGATGTAAACTAATCAATGACATTAGATGAAATTATATGAAACAGTAAGTGTTTGAGGTTATTACATTTGCCGTAAAATGTTATTGAATTTGTGTTGTAGTTATAATGCTATTTATATATTTTAGACACGGGCATCTTATTAAGGCCCAAGGAAGAGTTGGCTTTTTTAACTTGTATAGTTAAATTGAACAAATGGACGAGAGAACACAAGAAGACTTGAAAAAGAGAAAAAAAAATGGAAAGAGCAGTGGAGACTTTAATTCAGTGATGTCATGATTATATGGAAATGAGGTTGCAACAGGATGAAATTAAGAAATAAATGGTGCAAACACAAGACTGAGTTCTTTAGATTTATTAGAATCAACATATGTATATTATAAAAATTATCAGTAAAAACTATTTTTATTTTATTTATAATGACATTATATAATACTTTTTTGAATGATGACATTTTATTATTGTTCTACTCTGCATAATAATTTATCCCTTAACAATCTTCTGCCAATTAAATATTGTGAGCTATTTACTGTCTCCGTAGGACTAGAAATAATTTCATGATTAGGGTCACATTCTTCTTCCTATGATACTATTTTGTATATGTTGTTTGTATTTCTTTGTATTAAAACTTTCAATGTATTAAATACCTTTTTTCTATTGTTAGTGTCGTTTTTTCTACAAACGTAGAATAAGGCGAAAGATAAAATGTTTGAAAAGATTTTTATCTTGTTACGCCAAAGAAGTTTAACTTTTAACGCGTGTACTTAAGTACAGACACACTTTTTTTCTGTAATATGTACTTTCATTCTCATGCATTTTCCTTGAAACGATAATGATTTAATTGATAGCGTGTTCGGACTCCGCATCGATCTACGTAGGTGCGAATTCTTGGAACCGAGTCGGAGCTTTTGCTAAAGTAGAACATCGTGATGAAAGCATCGCATAGAGGTTGAAGGGCTTCTTCTAAATCTGCCTGGCCAGTTACCTTTCTCGGGTTGAAAGTCCCTCTCCAAGCACTTCTTGGGGAGTTCTGGCAGATGTACTTAAGATGATAGAGTAATATTAGTAGTATAGTAATATCAATACAGAAAGATTAGACAGAACTTACTAGCAAACCCGGCAGACGTTGTCCCGCCCTAGTTATAAAAAAATCCAAATTATATACCACGTTCCTCATGAATCACTTTATCCACTGGTGAAAATCGCCTGAAAATCCGATCAGTAGTTTTTGAGTTTATCGCGAACAGACAGACAGACGGACGCGGTAGGGGACTTTGTTTTATACTAATGATAATAATCTTGTATAACAAGCTCACAAGACATTTCAAGATATATTTATTTTTATATCAAATTTAAATATATGTAATTTTATTATATAAGAAGACAGCCCCTATTGACCACATCCAGACAACAGAGGTTTTAACATAAGAACCTCTCTTTGTTTAACGTGTTTGCCATTATAGACCAAAACGTCTTTTAACATCGGATGAAATTGTGGTCAACCACTAAACCTATACGGTGTTATTACAAAAAAAGTTAAATACGTATTGAACCCTGTCTTTAAAAAGGCCTCGTATTAAATGCACCGCGGTCGCTGAATGTTCGCCATCTTGCTCTTTTGTCTCGCTTTGGTTACGTTAGGTTAGACTTGCGAAAAAAGGATAACGCGAACTTGCCTCGGGGTCCAAACACAATGAAATGACTACCATCAATACAGCTAATCACAGCATTTACAATGAAACCTGAAAGAATTAATAAATATATTCATCTGTATGTTAGGACATATATGTACCAATTATAGATATATAATTTTGTTTAAATTGGAATATAGTAGTTATATTATTTAGTAAAAATTGTGTCACCATGCTCATAAGTTGTCTGTTCAAAGATATCAATTTGAAACAAATTGTAACTAGTTTTATTTATTACAGTAACATTTGAATATACCATATGTATATACATTTTTAAATAAACAAATACACAGAAATAACTATGGATATATGTTTAAAATGTTAGATCTAAAATATACATTACATACATGCATTATTCATGAAAGTACATTTGCTACCCCTATTAGCTCCGGATAGGATCCAGACACATGTATATTAAGCACATTTTGTAGAGATCACGATTATTGCACTTATATGATAAAAAGTCCACTTATTAAGATCAACAACATTTACCTTTATTTTCAATGTAACTCGTAGTGATGAAGACTTTAGATTTGTTTGTCGTATAAGTTCTTTACACAAACACTGTAATGCTTTCTTTGTGAAGTGATACCTTTTCATAATATGAATCTCCATAAGATCTTCTAATGGATCATTGTTACTGCGAACTTTTGTATGAACAATGGCCATATTATTACTTATATCTTGTGCTCTAAGTATTTTGAACATTTTCAACACAAAAAATAACGTACTCCTATATAATTTATGCTATAAAAACACTTTTACGCTACAAAGCTAAACTTTTCACGACAAAAATCACAGTGAAACATATACTAGCGTAAATATGAATATGTTTCGGTTTGGAACGTCAAAATGGCACTTCATTGTAACTCGCACTCGCAAATAAGCATTTACGAGCCTTTACGTACTCGCACATACTCGCGTTTCGAAACTTGATACCTATAAAGTAAACAAACAAAACTCGCACTCACAAACGATGTCTGACAAGCGAGCAACTAGATGGCGCTTTTAAAATCCCATACAAACCATAGTGAACGTCAACGCGTTCGAGTATGTACAAAAACTCACACTAAGCACACTGTACATTTTTCTGACAGATTTTCAAACTGTAGAAATATTAGCACCTGCCTGTAAATCACCCACTGCAGGGCCATATGTCTCTTCACGATGGAAGGTATGGGCTCGATTACCACGCCAGCCGATGACGTATTGGCGATGTCAAACTTTGAGAAATCCACAGTTCTGTTTTCCCACGTACAGTAGTACTACAAGAACATGCCGAAGGTCTAGGTTTCTTCACGATGTTTTCGTTCACCATCAGCCGATAGTGTTGTTACCAATTTAAATTAGTAAATGCACGCGAATTCGTTGGTACATGTTCGGTTCGAATCTGCTCGTTGAAATGATATTCCACTTATAAAACCACCATGACTTAGTAAGTTCCATAGTAAAAATTATTGAAGAATTCCTTATGATTCTTATGAAGATATCTTTAACTGATTAGATATAAGTACATTTCGATTTTTTGTACATCGTTGTTATATTTTTACCGATCGCACGACACACGATACGGCCTCGGTCGGTGCAACACAGCGATCGATATAAAAAAATACAAGACTACATTCTTGTATTTTTTCGTTTGTTAATGTTCCATTCCAGAAATCAACCTTCTGGAGCCTTCAGCACTTTTTTTTTTAACATGGGGAAATCCCTACGGATTCCTACCCTAGCCGGGCAACTGAGGGTGGGGTATGTCAATCACCCATAGGCTGAGGAGCAGGAGCTGCCGACCTGGCAATACGTCTACTCCCCAGCAGGTGTCGGCCCCTTTCCAGGGGCCTCGTCGCGGTCGAGGGGTCGGAATCGTAGACCCCTCAGGAGAGGGAGAGAGTTGCCCTCCCCGACGATCGTGGGAGGCGCATCGGCACAATGCGCCTCAACCACACGGGCCTGTGCAGAAGTTCTGCCAGAGCGAAGGACGTGGCCGCGTCCGCCGCCCGCAGGCCCTTTTTACGGCGGCCTCAGGTCATCGCTGACTCTGCGCCGCCGTGATCGTCGACCGCGGGAGGGGAGCTGGCTGGTCAGCTCCCTCTCCCTCTCCGACGCCTCCTTTGCGAGCATAACCGCCACGCAATATGAGGCGACGGAGCTCCACCCGCTCTCGCTCTCGACCATCTTACGGATGACAGCCGAGAGCGAAGCCTTCAGCACCTAAAATCTTGCTTGTAATTTCATCTATAAATTAGAATTATAGATTATCATTAAAAAATGAGAATAATCTCATCGAATGATTTTAAAAGGTCCAAAAGCAAGTTATATATAGTGTGTGAATCTAGCAGTGAATCTGCTAAGATAAAGCTATATTCGTCTTATACTCATCTGTAGATGCCGTTTTATTGTTGAACTCGTGGCTGTTGTCTGAATTGTTCACAGTAATTTATATCGGTCGCTGTGTTGCACCGACCGAGGCCGTATCGTGTGCCTTATCTACTCCGGGGATCGTTCGCTCCACTTGCGCTCGAATTATGATGTATTGCTCTTTGCAGTTGAATGACGGCTTTTTAATTTCACAAAGCTGATTTCGGTGTTTTTCGCGGGATCTAGTCTATCATGTAGTGGATTCTATATTTTATTCTATATTGTTATATTGGTGGTGTTTTACGTAATATAATTCAGCTATTGTAAACACGAGAAGTGGCTGGGAAATAATGCCACGGAGTATGATTTCTGAGATGCCACAAAAACTCCATGAAAAGTTCTAAAAAAATGCTACCATCTTGTATATTGTTATCTACCTGACAATGGCAGTAATAATTTAGAATATTCGCCCAATCTAAAGGTTGCCAAAAATAAAACTAAATAAAAAATTTTAAATCCATGGACTGTCCAAAACTAGAAGGGTTAAGCTCTATACAAACGAATGTAGACCTCATGATAAAATCATAATTTAATGTAAGATATATTTTTAAATTATTTTTTCATTTGTACGAACTTTTTTTTACTAAACCATGAAATTTACGATGTGAAAATAAAACATAAATAGATACATGATCCGCCATTTTGAGATCTGTATCTTACAAAATCAATCGAGTGGTTAAAGTCATAATGATTATGCACCGGTTCATTGAATTTAACACGAGTTAATCTTTGTTCTTAAACTGAAGATGTTGTACAAGTACAATTTTTCTTTTGCATATAAATAATTAAACAAGAACGTACCTTGTATTTTGAAAGTTTGGAAACTGAACCGTGAACATAATTAATTACGATAGAATTTTTGAATTATATTTTATAGAGTTATAAAACATAGAATTATCTAATATAGTGGTGTAAATTAACCACAGTGTTATTACATATTGCAGTGTGCTGAAATTATCTTTATAACTCTATATTTATAAAATAACGGTTATAACTCCTATATCATTATATCTCTAATATATAAATTCTTGAAATCATGCGCGTCGCTGAATACTTAGTTTTAAAAACTTTTATCGGGTATTAGTACATCGATTCAATTAGATACGCGGCGAATGCTGTATCACTCAGTCCTCTTTATCTTCATATTGTTGGCATAAATGCGTTCATGTAGGTACTCAGGATCTAATCATTTTGATTTAGGCTGGCTGGTCATTTTCCAAATTATTTTTACCGACTGTATTGACTGCGGATGGCGTAGTGCCTTAAGCATTTGCTTTGCCGATATCCCGAATATTTGTGTTATGCACAAAACGTATATCGATTCAAAAAGCCACAAAAGCTGTACTCACTCCTATATGTGTCGTACAAATGTATTGAGGATCTGATAATATCGGTTAAGGTTAGCTGGCCACTTTCCAAATTGCTGTAACTGTAGTGACTGGCGGATGGCGTAGTGCCTTAAGCATTTGCTTCGTCGATGTCCCAAATATTTGTGTAATGCACAAAATATTATCCTTAGTCTGAGTGTACTTTGTGTCCATTCATTGTGTTTGTATTGTCTCCCACGCTATCAATAAAACTTGACAAAGCTAAAACTCGCGGCACTGAGCTCTTCATTCTTACTACGAAAGTTAAAGAAATATGTATGTTAGAACTTCAGGATACAGTTGAAATCTGCTCTTAAAGTAAGGAATGTAATAGTATATAGTAAATTATATTTTACTTATAAGAGAGCTCCATCTGATAATGATTCGTGAGAGTATATTAAAATCTATAAAAGATTTGCATGATCGTCGTGTTGTTTAATGAAAATTATTATGTTAGGCATTTTACAAAAAAATGTTACTAGATGACGTTATAGCATTTCAACTCCTGTACTGTTCAGCTCATCGTCGTAAAAATTAGTATATAATTTAACATAAAATATAACATAAAAAAATTTAACATAACCAATAATAACAAAATCATACGAAGCCGCGGCCATAGCTAGTCATATATGACTGGAATATTCGTATCGGTAATTTAGGTATCGATCTAGTGGAAGTAAATGCTGAGTCATTACGACTGGTTTTCCAACAGTGTGTAATCGAGCGGTGAATTATAAAAAACGTTCGTATACGACCTTGATGGACGCGTGACGAGGCGAGCGGTACAACATCCGAAATTATGCCTTAAATCGTTCTAGAAACCAGTTTCAAATAAAAATGTAAACAGTTAAACCAATAAATGGCAATGATATTGTAACTGAAACGCTGTAAATACGTCAGCGCCTTGTTAAAACTTGGCCAGTTAGCTTATTTTTGACGGCTGCCCCGTCAAACCGCCTGTAGCTAAGTAACATATAACTATTTCTTTTTCACCACTGATATTAAGAATTTGCCGTCTTACTTCCACATTTTATCTAAGACAGTGGCGTTACAATATTATTTCACGTGTGTGTGCGTTTTCGTGTCATTTGTTAACCGACTTCAAAAAAAGGAGGAGGTTATCAATTCGTCTGTATTTTTTTTTTTTTTTTTTTTTTTTTTTTTT